>JAVKLA010000027.1:44032810-44066606 GCA_034782735.1 Sagittarius serpentarius | reverse complement strand
CCCCCCCCCCCCCCCCCCCCCCCCGTAAAAAAATATACACACACCTTGGTACAAAACTGTTGCGTGAATGGACCTGCTTCTTTTCTTTCTGTGCTGTGGTTTCTGGCCCACTAAGCAAGGCAAATGTAGCGTGTAGAGAAACGGTGCTTTTTCTTCAGCAATATAGGCATTTCATTTGAATCAAGCTGATGTGTAAAGCGTAAGTGTTGCCCCAAGCATGTTACTTCTCTCCTGAAACTTAAAGACAGTCAATCAGTTTAGGGTGGTATAGAATCGTAGACAAACTGATGCCCCTAAAGTGCATATGATATATTGATGTAATGGGTTGTGCTGTCTTGGACATTGCTTTCCAAAAAATTGCATGAGCTATATGATGAAGTATGAAGCAAAAGGTACATGTTGAAAGATTATGATCATGTTCCAGGAACTGCTGGGGACCAGATACAGTTTAGTACTTAATGAGCTGAAGCATCATGTTATTGCTCCAGAATGTTGGAGGCAGAAAACTTTTTAATTTCAGCTGAGGAAAGAGGAAGCAATATTGAAAAACTTCAGCAGTATTAAACTTGAGCAGTACGTTATAATGAAGTTATATGAATTTCTGCTCTGAGTTTGAGCAGAACTTATGGACGGTACTAATTTATAGCCCATAGTGAACAATTTACTTACAGATGCAAGATTTACTTGCAAGATTTATTTAAGATTTGAGTATATTTGCTACCAAGTATTCTTACAAGGAGAAAAATCCTTTATTTTGATGACTTGGTTTTACATTGGTGTTTATGCTTTCCACCCAGCTTTCCATCCTTCTGTTGTACCTTGTGTCTTGTCCCTTCCTGAGGGGTCTGATGTTGACTGACACCAAATCTGTGTGAAAGGCTTTTCAGTGCTTCAGCGCTTGTAGCAAGATCTCCAGAAAACTTGCCTAACAACCCTTTCCATAAAAAGTGTTTTTATTTTGCAGAAATAAAGTTGTTATTCACAACTTTGTAGATTCTGTTTTGCTGGGTAGTTTGTTCTGAAAGACATGTATGTCCCTCTAAATTGTACTAGTTAAAATTTTTATTCTGTTACCCATTTTTGTAGCTGCTTTAACTTAAAGCTTCTCAAACACCTGAGCTTAAGTGAATATGACTATCTGTATTAAGAAAGAAGAAAGGTGAATTGGAAGGAATTGAAACACACCGTGTGGGTTGAGAAACGTAGTTGAACTGTGTGCTATGGTTGAAACAGTAAAAAGTTTCATTTGCAGAAGATACTCTCAAAAGTTTTCTGGGTTGTCCTTTTTTTTTTTTCACCAGAAACTGCCACCACATTGAGTCAACCACAAGTTCACCTAACCCTGTATCCTGCCTTTTAATAGTCAATGATCAATAGCAGCTGTCTTTGGGAGAACATTAAAAACAGGGAAACTTGCTGTGATACTATTCCAGCAATTAGCAGCTCAGAAATTTTCTGAGCTGAAGGTGATGAACTATGAAACACACAGATGCTTTGAATATCCCTTTCATTATTTATGTGAGTTCAGAAAGAATTTGTCAGCATCCATGGAAACCTGAATTTCACAGCTTACCTCGGTGGTGTTTAGGGAAAAAAGCAGCTTTTTAAATGAAGCCTGCATCCTGATGATTTAATTTGATGTCCCTAGTCTTAACGGTATGAGAAAATAAGTAATCATTCTCTGTGTATTTCTTCTGTTCCTTACAGATTGTAGATCTCTCTTGTTCTACATCAATAATTTTTTCTTGAGCTTGAAGAATCTTGGCATATGTATGTTTAACCCCACCTCTCTTAGGAAATATTTCCTTAGTTGAAGTCAACCTAGTTGCCTTCCTTTATCCCTTTTTCACCTTTTTGAGATACAAAGTACAAAATGTAGATGTACTGTGAACTTGCATCTTGGTATAATGATGCCCTCTGTGCTGCCCTTACTCCATCCTCGATGATTTGCAGCATTATGGTTTGATATGCTTATAGCTGCTGAATATTCAAGGAATAGTTCAGGAAAATTCTTAAAATTGCAGCATGTTTTTGCCTACCCTGGTAATGGGAGATTGAGACTCACATTATATATGTAAATTTACAGAAGTGTTTTTCCTGTGTGCATTGCTTTATGCTTGTGTAAATATAGATAACTTTTTTTCATCTGCTGTCTTAAAGGGCAATCAGTATTTGTGAAGTTACCTGTACTCTACATTTAGTTTTCATTTTTCTTCATTGAATAGCTTGTATCACCAGCAAACTTTGTCACTTCACCATTCAGATCCTTTTCTAGATAATGTATAAATACATTGAGCTGCACAGATGATAGAGCTGCTTCCTTGACTTATCTTGAATGACAAAACTGACAATTTATTCCTATTTCCTTTCTTTTTAAACACTTGCTAGTCCAGAAGAGTGGTTTCCCCTCATCGCATGTCAGTTTACTTTTTTCCAAAAGCCTCTGGTGATGAACATTGTTAGATCTTTTTGAAAATTCAGATAGACTGTGTCAAATACGTTGTTAACAAACCTATTTGTTCACCAAAAAGTGGACATAGTTTGCTAAATGACTTGGATCTTGAGAGATCTCTTTACAAAACTCATGGTTTGGGGTAGAAATGAATAGTACTTACTAAATGGATTACCTCATTTTTAAAATGAGGGTAAGGTTCACAGTATTACTGCTTTTTCTCTTAATACTTGGATGAGTTAAATTAAAAATAAAACAAAACCCTTTATTTTTTCCAATGTTATCTTTGTGTCTTTACGGAAAAGATTTTGGCCGCTTTTTTTCTCTTCTCTTTACCTCGGTACATTGCTGTCAGGCAGTCTTTGCACTGCTGGAGCTTGCATTAACCGCACGAGTGCCTGCACAGGAAATGGAAACTTTCTTGCACGCTCTGCAAGAGTTGTGACACTGGCTGTGTAGGTGGCATTGCTGGCGTGAAGTTCTGCCTCTCGACAGGAAGAACATACCTTCTCCGCTCCCCTCCTGAATGGGGTTGATCAGGGAGAAAGGTCCAGGGAGAAAGGTCACATTGCCAAACTTCAAGCAGAGATGATCACTTCAGGATTTAAAAATATGTAGCCTACTGCTGTTAGTTAAACTCTTAGTCAAAGAAAAGGGTAACTTTTGTTTTTCATACTGCCTTTGGGGTTGTTTTTCTCATCTCTTTCTTTTGATCACTTGTGTAGTAGACATGGAAGAAGTAAAGGGAGTAGCCCTCCAAGCTTAACTTGTTAACCAAGACGTTTCTTTGTTCGTTGTTTCAATACACATCCTTACATCAAATGGTAGGTGAACCACTATGCTGGTTTTACACAATTCCCCTTTAGCCAGTGATAGTTGTGTGTACAGCAGGAGTCGCGTTTGCTACTGCTCTTCTTCCCTGGCCTGCTTTTCTTGACTTGCTTGTATGCCTAGGACAGGGAGTGGACAGCACTGGACCATGCAGTGGCAAGGGCTAGTTCCTTGGCTCTTGCTGCTGAAGAATGAGATTGCTTGTCTCTCCTTGCTTTTATTCCTATTGACTGGGCATCTGTAGTTCTTTACTAGAAGAGTATTTGTTTCCTGAGCTGGATGTTTTGGCTGCCACTTTTTAAGTGTGGAAAAAAAACCAACCAAACAAACCAAAAAGGCGTCTGCCCCACAAGTGGCATTGTGCTGGAAATACAAAATGATGCAGTTCTGGGAGAAGACAAAGGGAAAAGGGGTGAAAAGGGAGATGAAGTTCTTTATGCATGGTGGGGGAATATGCTTCCATGTTATCTTCAGCATGTAGCTCTCCTCATCTGGTTTCTTCTTTTCTTTACAGAGATAGCAAAATGTGTCATTAGTTGAGGCCTGGAGGTATTGAGAGCATAGGTTTTTTTGGGACCTTTGATGTTCATTAAGGAGTAGTTCTGTTTCTGTGCCAGGCAATGTTTACTTTATCCAGTTGCCTTTTTCATTTCCTTTGCAAACTTCAGTCTTTCTCCTGTAACTGTTAATGTTTCTTATTTAGCTGTTCTTTCCCAGAGAAGCTCCTAGGCTTTAGAAAATTTGGTTATCTGACTTCTGTGGGGCTAAATTTAATGCAAGGGAAAATGGAGGTGTGTTTTTGTTCTGTTTTTTATGTTAGTATTCTTTTTGTTTTATACAAAGGACAAGTTTTTTTTTTAACAGCATGCTAGTATTAAAGTTGTGTATGAATGGGTAGGTTATCCCCATATGGTCGTTAAAGTCAGTACTTAAAATATTAGTCTTGATGTTGTGGTCTGTGCTTGCTTTTTTAATTATGATAGTAAGTTGTAAGTTAACTTTATTTCCTGTTTATGTTCTGAGTATTTCAGTATTTGGCTTTCAGATAATTTTAAATAAATGTTTGGTTTTTAAGTCTAATGGAATCACCTCACAGTTTTAAGAGATGACTGTTCACAAAATTAGCAGAACTTTACATTTGATGTCATATTTAAACTAAATTGCTGTTTAGGAAGAGAAAGAGTAGTTATTCCGTGCAAGCCATCACTTATAGGAAAAGGAAACTGTTACTTTATTTTTAGCTTGCAAAGATTTGTCTGGTACTTGCTTTTTGCTGTGTTCCCCAGTCTTGATCTATTTCAACCTCTCTAGTCCTCACATTGTAAACTTCTGCATCAAATAATGTGGGTAAGCTGGTACTACCATCAGGTGTCACACATGCTTACTCAACAGATTAAAAGAAGCTGAAATAGAGGAAGCAACTTGCACAGGTGGTCAGACTATTGTGATAATATTAATGAAACATCTATGTAGTATGTATAGGAAGTTACCAGGTTTCAGCTTAAGGCCAGAAGCAGATGACACACCTGTACTAAGGTTACTTTGTGTGACTGATAGGAGGAATGCTGTTTGAAGGCTGATAAATAAACTATCGCTGTAATCATGTTATGACCCAGGCTGGCCTTAATAGGTCACAGGGCACCACTGCGGCTGCTGAGAACAATTGTTGTTTTCAACCAGTGATACCACTGAGATGTTGTAAATTGTTTAAGAGAAGTGTCGTCTAAGGAGTCTCACTAGCCTTTCACGTGTGTAATTTTTTCTGTTTCTTAATGAATAGCATTTACTGATTGTTACGGTGTTTCATTAAACGGGATTGTAAGGAACATACCTGAAGAGCTTTACCCAGTTCATGGAAGTGATAATTTTCATGATAAAGTTGAATGAATGATAAATTAAATGATAAATTAAATTGTAAAATCATTTAAAAAAATTATTCCCAAGATCAAAGACAAATTCAACAGTCACTTATAAGTAAAAAAGTGTTGCCACGTGTATTGGGTCCTTCGTGGAATTAGAGCTGTCTCTGACATGGAGGCAGCTTCTGGTGGCTTCTCTCTGCCCACCCCCCTGACTACCAAAACCTTGCCACATAAACTCAATACACCAAGTTAGGACATCTGCCTAGCAGTAAAGTTGTTTTAATGTTGAATTTGAAAATGGCCTTAGCCAAATTGTGGCAACAACAACAACTGTCAAATGTGGCTGTGGATTAGAGAACGGAGTAGTGAAAGACTGATGAAAACATGCCTGACATCAGCACATGGTTTGATAGTGCAATGCTTTTTATAAGAGACTTTAACATGAAATTGCCTAGAAGTATTTGCCAGGATCTAGTTTGACTGATAAGTACTTAAAGGACATTTAAATTAGTTCTCTAGGATTATTGCACGTGTAGCAAATTTTAGTAGAGCTCATCTGAAAGTGTATAACAAATACAGTGCTTTCAGGAGTTACTGTGCATGCCTGGTGCATTTTGCAGAATGGATATAATGAGTGGGTGCTGATGTCCACATTCCTGAGTATATACAGGCTCAGTAGGAGTTTCTGCTGCACATGTTGTGAGCTGGTACTTATGTTGTGTCACGCAACCTCCGTAAATCCAGACAGCTGCAGAAAATCCTCAATTGCATGGGCACAATTTCTGTGTTTCTTAGCCTGTCATTCCGCTTCACTGTTTGGACCATTCAGCTGAAATGGGAACTTGTGCTTCTGATAACCCCTTGAATAATCTAAAGGACATAATAGGCAGCTGGGGTGTTTGGTAGCATGCCCTTCTTTGGTAATTTGCTACATGATGCAATGAAAAGTTTACCTTAAAATGACACTCAACTCAAACCAAGGTAAATTAGAGTGCAAATTTAAAACACTCATCATGACTTTGAGAATGGACAGCACAATTGTGAATGTTTCTAAATGATGTAGGAAAAAAAATGGGAGAATGATACTTAATGGAGTTGCACCTGACTTCACTTGGAGCATTTCTCTCTCTGTCAACTTAGGACACTGAGGCAGCTGGAGAACTGCCTGTCCTGGATTCTTTCTTTCATGGTACCTCCTGCTGCACCTGGTAGAAAGCACAACCAGTCTTGTTGCAGGGCATTTGTGTGTATGACTAATCTTATCCTTGAAGTCATGGGTGGAAAAGAGGGAGGGGTCTAGACTTTTAATGTTTCTCCAGTTTTTTCTTTCCTTCTTGGAGATTCAAATATGGGTCAAGGTATCTTGCAAACTAGCCTGTTATATTTGACAGGCTGATTAACAAATGTTTGCCTGAGAGTGTGGTAACACTTTCCTGTCCCTTTGTGACTTGCTAAGTATGTTATGCTGCAAAGTCTTTCTGATTTAACTTTTTGTTTTTTTGATGGTACACACTCTGTTGCTCTGTACACCAACAATCATATTTTACACAGGGTACTGAACGGGATAAGTAAGTATGAATACAGGCATTGAATTAAGTCTAGCCACAGTGGGGTCTACAGTTTTTGGGGTAATTGACCTCCAGGTTTTTCCTAAGCTTACAATAACAAAAGACAGTAACCCATACCTGCTTACCAAGTATGAGGGAGGCTGTGGAAAGAATATTTAAGCAAAACAAAACAAAAAACCCCATTGCTTTTGTCCATAACTCCTTTTCTTCTCACAAGATCAGGTGTATTCAGTTGTTTTTAACACAACTGTAGTAAAAGCATCATCTTGGAAAAGAATAACTCATTCAAGAATTCTCTCATATACTTTAAGGCTATTTTTAATGTATAATAAGATATACAATTCAGAAGAAATATTTATATTGTATATTAATATATATTAATTTTGTTGCAAATATTCCTTATTTGATGTGATTTATGAGGAATGAATTGTAGCACAACTGTTAAATTAGTCCTTTATGTTTACTGATGCCAGTGTTAAGTGAAAAATTGCTGCTTTTAGTTCAGTAGTATAGTAACTGCACCAGTGATTACTTACCTGATGTTAAGACCACACAGATGTGGTGGTGTTCTTGAGAACACTTAGGATGGCTCAGACGATAGTATTTACAGGCAAAGCAAAATAGTGGACAGCTAGTTTTTCATCCCCTTGTACCAGCAGTTTGGATCGATTGGGCTCCAAGCTGACAATTATGTTTCATCTTTGCAGTGCCTATAAGATACCTTTAAGGTACGTATGTTTTAGTGTCTGTCTTGGTACTTTTTGAAAATAATGCTTCTCCTAACAAGGGAGTTGCTTGGAAACTGCTAGGTGATTTGGAAAGTATGCTTTCGGGTCATAATACTCCTTTGTAATCTATGGTGTAGATGCAGTTAAGGCCTGTAAGTTAGGCAGTTGCAGTGGTTGTGCAGTGCTGTTAATGGAAGGTAACCTGTAAAAATGTGGTCTAAGCTACTTCGTGTTTGCTCCAGACTAGGAGCGTGCACAGGGGTAGTTATTAACAGTTCAATTTCATTTTCCTTGTTGAGATGCTGTATGTTGGTTATATATTTCAGGTTTGGGAAAAAAGAACCCAACTTACATTGTATGGTCTATGGACATTCATACATTGTTAACAACTTATTGATTTTTCAAGACTTGCTTTTATTTTTATTGATTTGGGTGAATTATTTCTACAGGAATTGTTTTGTTTCTTTGTATTAGAAGAAATCATTTAAAAACTGCTGCCCATGCTAATAAACAGAAAAAAGCTTTATACTGACTCAAGGCATAAACAGAATAGAGGTCTCAACTGAGCATGTGACTGTTCAGGCATAAGAATATCAAAGCAGCTGGTTGAATAGCTTGGGGGTTTTTTTAGTGCCAACCTTGCCAAGACATCTGTTCTGTAAGACATTAAGGGGAGAAGTTGGTTTCAAACGGTGGTATGTTTTTGACAGCCTTACTTTTGAATAAGGGGTCTGTACAAGTTTCCATAGTCAAAAAGGCAAGATGCCATGTGACTGTCCCTGTAACCTTTCTGTAGTCTTTTGAAAATGCAAAGTATTTTAATAAGAGTCAGTTTTAATTTGGAGTGTCAATTTTATATTGGCTGTTCTCTTACCAAGCAGGAAGGTACTTTGGATTCATTGCAGCAATAGAACCAGTACTGAGTTTTGCATTGTGAGAACTGAGGGAAAAATCTTTACTTTTGGGGTTTTAGATTAGCTGTTGTACCACCCAGCTGTGAAACTAGGAGGTGCACAAGGTATTTGCTTTTTAGCTATGAGTTTTGGAAATGTACACTAGAAGAGTATCCTATGGTAGCTTAATGAGTGCATCTTTGGAATATCCTTTTTATAGCAGAAAATTGCCTCTAGGTAATTGTTTTGGTATGCTTTTTCTTTCAGTTTCACAAAGCTTAGAATATAACAGAGATCTTGTTTTTTTTCCCCAAGATTCCCAGGACATCCAATACACACCTTATAATCCCATACTTAACCGAACTCCAGGAGTCTGTGATACCTTACTTCACTTTGAATGACATGTGTAGGGATTGGAAGATACAGCTGTATCATAGAAAGGCTTGCTTTCTTATAAGACAGACAATTCTCTGAATTACTTGAGCTCAGTTGAAGTCAGTGATGCTTTGTCATACAAATAACACTTTATAAATTAAGTATCCTAGCCAAAATAAAGTTATATAATACCACAAATTGCCCAGGAAGTTTTAACTCTTAACCTCACAGAACAGTTAAGAGGAGCAAAGTTGCTACTAATTGCTTTGAAATAGTGACGTTGTTGTGAAGTTTTTTTTTAATTTTACAGTTCTTGTATCTAAGAGCATGCACACAGTAGTTGCAGCAGGTGAACACGTGTTGTTACCTGAGTGACCATGTAGTCTTACCCTGTTGTCGTATGAGGGTAATTCAAAGTAGTTTAGTGTAATAAACAATCTGAAAGAATCCTTGGAGTTTAAATGTCTTAGTTACTAAAAAAAAGTCTTAACATAAATATTAGCAGTATGAAACATGTAAGTGTGAACTAATTATTTTTGGAACTCGTAATTACGGGCCAAAACCTAAATCGTCACTTCTCAGGGTTTCACAGACGAAGTTTCTGTACCACCTGTTCTTGCAGGGTCAGGCACTGTGACCAGCTGAAGGTGTTCTGTCTTCGTGAGCCTGAGTGGCTCGTGGACTGAGTGGTGCAGTCCTGTCTTCCAGCCCTGGGCTGCAAATTTTGTTGTGCCACATGCAGGTGTACAGGTGGAGGGCACAGCAGCAGTATGGGTTTGGGTTGTCTAACTGGGAAGCCATTTCTTGAATAAAATTTGAAAAATTGAAGTTCTGCATTTTCCCATGTTATTTAGTAGTGTCTATAACAGCACCTTGGGAACGGTGACTTCCTTGTCACTGCACTGTTTTTAGGTTTGTATTTTGTCATATTAATTTGTTCTAAATTTGTGGTCGGTTAATCTATGAATTCACTGAACTGTTTGGTTTGTCTGAGTACATGGTGTGCTCGTTGGCTGTTTTGCAGTTATCTTGAAAGCGTGTTAAAATCTGTTACTTGTCTGTTAGCAGTTTGGGTAGGTAGTGGAATTACTATTTTTTTTGAAGGATGTGAACTTTTACTGAGCTCTCAGCCAGAACGGTTGTAGCTAAATGCTATCTACAAGGCACTGATTGATTGACAAAGGGAGAGAATGGGAATAATGGAGACTTGAGGAAAAAAGCCATGAAATTCTCAATGTGAAAATGGGAGGAGGAGGAGACTAGATGGAAGAACGACTAGGCATGCTGGGTGAGCTTAGACAAACGTGGTAAGGATTCAGAAAAGAGAAGAGCCCAGAGAACCTTAACAGCTGGCCGAGAAAAGGACACAGAGTGTTATGTAAGTGGGCTATGGATTTTTTTAGGTCAGTAAATTAAAACAAGTATTACCAAAGGTGGTATATTTTTAACAGCACGCAGCAAGGCAGACATAGGAAACCATGGTACTTTAAGAGGTGCATGAAATGCAGCATCTTGGAGCTTGTGGATCTTGCCAAGGTCTGAACTTGGTGAGATTCTCTGCTTTTGCAGAGATTTTTATGTAGGGTTTTTATATATATATATATCTTCAGTCCTTGACAAATTCATTGATCTCTGGGATACAGCTGAAGAACGTGTGTTGTCTTGAAGATTGTTCTCATGGGAAATGGGTATCTTGTGATTCCTCTAAAATAGCTTTGGTGGCTCGTACATACGCTTTCAGCTATTTGGTTTTTCTCTGGGTGAGGAGTAACCTTACAGCTTTCTACTTTTTCTTAACCTATTATATCTTTCTTGCTGTCTTCCACTTACATCCATCCTTGACTCTGGCCTTCTGTGCTCATTTGCTTGTAAACTTAAAGGGAGCTTCTTTGACTTCTGTGATACCTCTTATGCTTGCTAGGGACTCCCTACGAGCGTGCTCAAATGTTACATATTTTTCTTTCATGATGTCAGTAGAAACTTGAAAAGAGTGCTGTCTGTCATGCTATCAAGTACTATCTTGTTGTACTCCTCCTTTGTGTAAGAAAGCGTATTCATTTTCTTTCATGTGTTGCCTCTGTCAGATCAGAGGCTTTGTTTGGCACTTGCAGAGTTCTTACCCCAAAGGAGCTTGGCTTATGCTTGGGCACTTTGGTAATATAAGTGAGAATACTTCAGCCTTTGCTGAAGCTGACAATTTAACTTTTTTTTTTTTAATTGTTAGACTGAACCATTTATGGGGAAGCTGCATTAACTGGTCAAGGCAAGTCCTTATCATCATTACAAATTAATTTCTTCTCTTCATTTTTTTAAGGGGATAGGGAATGGCATGTACGTCCTAGTAAGTTTCTGATTTGATTTGCAGGCCTTAAAATAAATTTTATAAAAAATAATCTCTTCATATCACAGCACCTTAAGTCCTAAGTTTTTGAGGTACAAATAGTGCAGTCTTCTCTGGGTTTACTTTTAAGTGGGGGGAGAAGTTAGGTTGTGTGATAAAAGGCTCGCCTCCACAACAGAAAGGGACCCAGTGGAAAGGTGACAGATGGGGAGATCCTAATTATCTGAGAAACGGAGCACCCTGGCTCTTCCTGAGTCTGCCACAGGAAGGTGATCAGCTCCGTGAGGCTCACTGTGGGACGGAGGGGAAGAGCATCACGGCATTATTCAGGAGTTATCATGAAATGTTTGGAGGAAGGACTAAAAGCAGGGTAAAGGAGGATTTGAGGTGGTTTGGGGAGGAACAAGCATAGGAAAACAGGATAGGGGAATAAAGGGGCTAGTCATATTTTCGTGGGTGAGGGGGCTCTCTTCTATATGCATGTGTGTATATGGAGTGCTAAGTGCCAGTGTCAGACCACAGTCCAGACTGGAGTTGGACCATTGGGTCATAGGGGCCTGCGCACCTTGGAGAGCCAGCAACTGGAGCGCATGCATACTGTGCGGCTGGGTATGTCAGTGTGCAACATTAAGCAGGACGATTATTAGGCTGGTAAGATGCTTGGGAGCCAGATATTGAAGCAGCCATAAATCTGGGAGAGACTGAGAGAACAGAAGGTCTGCCAGCTGGCTGCTAGAAAGACCCGCAGGTCCAAGCCAACTACCAGAGATATGATAAGGTCTCAGGGCTGGTTGAGAGACCTGTTTGCATGTGTGTGTCTCTGTGTTTGTCCTGGTCAGCCATAGTGGAGACCAGCATGAGAAGCCCTTTGTGCTGTGTCTATCTGCTGCAAATAAGTGCTCAACCTTGGTACTGTCTGGAACTAGGAATGTGGAACCTCACCTTTGTCGAGCTACTGGAATCAGCAACCCATAACCCATTTGGATGGAGTTTGTGCATATGGTTGTATTTCCTCTGCTTTCTTTTGGGTGTGGCTGAAAATCGTACAAGGTAGACTTTGGTGATATATCCAGCACGGCAATGAGGCTTTTTATAGATCTGGATTCAAAAGAGGTTTATATACCAAATTATATGTCTAAAGATACATTATTGAGATGTAACAAATACCACTTCTGGGTTTAGATTTTTTTTTTTTTTGGTGGAGCCCTCTGAAGATCATACCTAATACCTAATACCAAGAGGGCCTCTTGCCTCTTCCTATAGTAGCCTAGCAGTAGCTGCCCTTTTCTGCACAAACTGTAACCCACAGTTCCCACTTTCAAGGAACAATGAATGAATACAATGAATGAATACAATGAATGAATACAATTTTGTATAGAAATGAGCACGAAAGAACGGCAGGGTAAGTAAACGTATGGTCATCTAACTCTATTGCCTTCTGAAAATCAGACTCACCTGACAACAAGAAATCTTTGATAGTGGTCTCAATTTTCAGCACTGTTTACTTTGTTCTAGTTTGGAGCATGAGTGTTGTTTTGAAGTGAATTTCCTGATTATCCCTCTTATTATGCCATGTCTCATGTCATTGAGCAGTTTTATAGTAGACAAAACTGGCTTACTTTTGGATAAAAATAAACTGGAAGATGTACTCCCAACTGCTACTGAGCATTCAGTGCACAGAGCAGTTTAGATCTGGTCTGGAGTAAACCTGTCTGAAATGCACCTTATGTGGATAAAGTATATTTTGTTTTACAGTTCCTATCCTAATATTGTGCTCTACTTGTGGCTATAGATATGGTCTTTATTTTATGGAGCAGCACAAATATGTCTGGTGTGAGTTGTTTGCTTTTCCTCCTTTAAACAGCAGCGAAGCTTCACCTAGGAGGAATTTGTTTCCCACACCCTCTAAGGAGGCTGCGTTTTTGTGCACCATCCTGACGAGGGAGCTGCAAATAATATATACATGCCTTGAAAAGATTCTGGATTACAACTCTGCTTCATCTTTTCCTTCTGTGGTGTGTATTTAAATGCTTCCACTGTGCTGCTTATTTTGCTTCACTGTATTATTTCCTTAACACCAATTTTTTCTTCAGTGCCTATGACTTTGTCAGTTGAATGTCTGTAAAATAATCCCTTGTTTACGGTCCTCAAGCTCTGTCTTTCATCTTTTTGTAACTATTGTGAAACGTACCATACAATCACATCTACCATGGGAGACAGTTATTTACAGTTGCCATCGCCTTCTGTATTACGTATCTTTAACTGTGATTTCTATTTGTGTACATTACACAAACTGTATGTAACATTGACATTAAATTAGTCTATTTCCAAATTTTTGAACTGTCCAATCTTGTGATTAACAAGTGTTGCCTTTTATGATTATTCAGTATATAACTAAAATCTGAATATGTTTCAAATGCGAATGCTTAGAAAAATAGTTCTTTACTGAATCTTCTATTTATATTCCTCATGTGAGTGAGCTGGAGGTTTTCTTACTTTCTTCCTCGTATTCAGGCAGAATACAAATCAACAATAGGATTTTTTTGCATCATTGCACACAGCTTCCTTTTCTACTGCTCCATTCTATTTGTGTCCTGCCTTCAGCCTTGCTCGAATACAGCCCTTAGTATTCTGTGCAGTACTAGCTTCCAGAGAGCCAAACAATGTGACGTTCATGAAAGCTTTGAAAGACTGCAGTTCCCAGGTGTAGGGTTTGCTCTGTTCTAGCTGCCTACTGGTAACTTGTAATAAGCCAAGACAAAAATAGAATCCTACAATATTCTCTTGTGAATTCACAAGGAAAGATTTATGGTCATGGGAATGTAAGTAACTTTGCTTGCTCGGCCCATAGCTGTCTCTAACCGAGGTGAGAAATGGATGCTTATGGAAAGAGTGTAGTAACAGTATGCAGTGATATTTGTCTTGGTATGCTGTTCCACGAGTTTATGAACAGGGACACTTTGAGCTGGAGTTCCATAAAAGCTGTTGCAATTGAACCAAGACTTTCTGACTTAAAGGCAACATTGCTACCATGTCTTTTACCATTTCTATTTTCCCTGCCCTCGATTTAATCCAAACTTGTGATGATGTAAACTGGGATTTTATTGTGGTTTGCCTTGTAGATGTTCACCAATAAATTTTATTTTTTTTTTCAAAGTATTCTGTGTCAAGATAGATACTTCTCAAATGCAGCATACCTTGTTACCCTCATTGGTGAGGAGATCAGTAGAGGGCTGAAGTCAGCATGGTGGTTTTCTTCAGTGATGCACCAAGATCCTTTCCAAAAGAGTATATGTATAAAGAGAATCTATATTAAAAATGTTACACTTAAAAGGCTAGGAGCTAGCTTAATAACAGTCAGTTCATTTTTTTCTGTAAAGGATTATGGGTTTTATCGAAATAAAATGGCCTTCTGAAAAGACTTTCTATACTTTCAGTGTCTCAATTAGGTGCATTAGTTCAGTAAGTTTCCATTTACTGCATAAAGACTGGATGTTCTGGAATAATATAAAGAAGTCAATTGACTTTCAGTCTTAGTGTGTTTAGGGCAAAAGATACAATATCAAACATCTGTCGTTGTTAAGACTGGCAATAAATAACAGCTTTTCTTTTTCTATGACTGTAAAAACAAACATTATCCAATCTGCACATGAAACAATTGGCCTTTGTTCTCTTTTGAGTTTAAGACATACTGTAAAATAGACAATGGAAATTTGAACAAATTGTTTATTGTGTTTTAAGTTTAATCATTTGATTTTGCTAGAGCACATCAATGTAACTTGTGAAATGTGGACTAATGTCTAAGGGCTATGTACTTTAAAAGCCAAAATGTATGAAACTGGTTGGGTGAATATGATTGTTCATTTAAAACCTTACTACTTAATTATTGCTAAACTGTTCAGAAAATCTTCCCCTTTCCATATGTAAATAGGTTTTGGGGGTTTTGCAATGATAGCTGATATTCAGATCTGAAGAAAACAAAAGCTATATGAAGTAAGAGGGAAAATTGTTCTAGTTTGCTACAGGGCTTTTTGGTTTTTTTCCCCGTTTTTTACTGAGGTTTGTCTGTTGCTTGGTATTGTGCATATATGGTTATCTACTGGTGAATTCCTCCTTGTTGCGGCTTACATAACAGAAATACCATTAGCGAATGGAAGAACAGCTGTGCTGGGATAGTCCAGAAGTTGATGAAAGCCTAGTGTCTTTTCTGATGTCGCCAACAGCAGATGACAAGAGAAGAGTGTAGGAAAAGGGCAGAGATGTAGGGATACCTTCTCCAGTATGATCTCCCAGTCTCCAGTAACTTGCAGCTCAGGGTATGGCAGAACAAAGGTGTTAAATTTATATTTAATGGCCATGCTGAATTTCTTTCATGACTTTTTCTCTCTCCTTCTTTCTGCCTCTCTCCTTCTTTCTGCCTCTCTCTCTGTCTGTCTTACAATTTTAGGATCCACAAGGAGTTCCACACCTTACCATATGCGGTGCAAATCACCATGCTTTTCAGTTTTGTTATTTTGAATTTGCTACCTGCTGGTTTAAAGTCCTAAGCCCTTTGTGTCAGAATAGACTGTGTTCAGCCATTAGATATCCACCCCTCTTTGCCATTTGGGATTTTTATAGGCCTATGAGGTCAAGCAGGGTGCTTGGCCCTGTCTTGCCATGTGCTCGTCTCCAGAGATGCAGCTTGTGCCTGCTGTAGTTGCCCTGCAGAGATCTGAAGGGTTGGACTTACTGTCTCAGGTAATAAGGATGATTAGGTGGGACTTTTGAAGGGGCTGCTCTGTGAAAGGAAATTCAAGGTGAAGTATTTCTGGAAAAGCTACTGTCAATTTCCTACAACTTCTTTTGCACCACTTGGAGAACTACACGGAAAGAAAACACTATCAAGGCCAGCTTCTGGCCTTTAGAACTAAATTCACCTTTGCTAAATAATGCTCTCTGAGTGAGAAGCATGCTGAGAGGAAGTGCTGCTTGCTTGGAGTGATGTGTGGTGTAGGGGATAAATGGTCCTGTAAAAGTAGCAGGAGTTATTTAAACTAGGTTATTACAGAGTTAATAATACAGCACACTGAAAGTTACATAAAGTGCTTTTCAGATTTTGCTTGATTCGTATCGTCAATTGTGGTAATTCTCTATAGCTGCAAACGTAAAACTTCAGTCCGTACTTCAGTAATGGTTTACACACTTGTGAAGAGCATGAGAAAAGGCATAAGGAACTCCAGTTAGTTACTGTAGTTTAAATAGTTGACTGAGTTTCTGAAGGATATAACCATTTTAAAATCAAGAGAAAGAATGTGAGATTAAAAAGGAAATCTGTAGCCCAAGTCACCCCTGCTGGTGAAGGAGAAAATTGAATTTAACTCCTACATGCATGAATATTGCTACACAGAGTTGGTTTCCCAGGTTTTTCAGTCTCAAAGTGTATCTTCACGGACCAAAAGTAGGTGAAATGCAAGGGATGCAGCTGGGGTGAAACAGATCTTAATGTAGTTGAAATATTAAATATAATCTGTCTTCTTAGGCTATGGTCACATGGCGATTTTAATCTGTTATAAATTTGTGTATCCATTGAAAGGGGTAGAGCCACCACGTGTGTAGTTGTCCTCCTTTGTGCTGAGCATAATGCAACAAAAAAGGCAATTTTCATCTGATCTAGTTTCTTGACTTGTGGTTTTCTGAACATTAGGGTGCTGGTACAAAGGAGGTAGTGGGAATGGGTGGTTGGCAGGGCAAAACAGGAAAACCATCTTTCTCAGGTCCTGTGGATCAACTGAGTACTCTAGCTTTACACAGAAACCTGCAGGGATGCCTGTTGACCTGTTGCTTCTGGTCATAATATACCAGCTGGAATATGGAATGCTATTGATTTTAACCTTCATTTCCTCTCCAAATTTTGATGATATTACTTACCATCTTTTCTATACATTCGTTCTGCATTCCAAAGAGTCTTTTAACTGTATGCATACATGTAGCATATATTGTAAGACTTCTGATGTATTTTGTAAACATCTGAAACAGTGAAACAATGGTTATTTCCTACAGAAAAGGAGGAAAATCCATCTTCATTCATATGCCTCCACTGAATAAAATTACATTTGGAGGTATTAAATTTTTATTAAAAAATACAATGAAGAAGCTGCAGAAATGTAAAAATGAAGAAAGTATCTTTCTGGCTAAGTAAAAGTGTTCATGAAGAGGTACTACATTATTGGTGATAACATTGTGTCATGTCCCATATCATCTGAGGGTGTTTGTCAAGAGAGTACGCTTGCATAAATTTAGAAGTTTATGTTCTGTTCATAGCTGCTTCTTTGCAAATTTGTGAGAGTGACTGTCGTTATTTAATTTTAAAATACTGCAGCCTATTCATCTACTGTTGTTCTAGTATCTCAGTCTGACTAGTTTATATGTAAAATCATTCATCAATTGTGTGAGCTTCTTGAGTATCTTTAAGACTCATGTTGATATGTTAATTTTATTTAAGCACTAACTGCATCCATTAGGATTAGCTAATATAATTTTTAGAGTGAGCTGGAATTAATAAATTGTTTTTGAGAACCAATGTAACCTTAAGATAAAAGCTGTAAATGAATGATTTTAGTATTAGTCTTAAGTTTGTGCTTGGTGCAGGGGATTGTGTAGTTAAAAGAAAAAAAAATCTGTAGACTAAAATATGAGTAACTTGGTTTCCGATTAAATATACTTCATTATGTAATTCTTGCTCTTTTGGGTGAGTTTTAAATTATGCCTTTGCTTTGTCCTATGTTTTAAGTGTAACCTATAGTTTCTGTTTACATATAATACAAGAATGAAAAGCTACATGGTAATGATAAGCTTTGTCCGTGCACTCTTGTTACCCTGTGGTAGCAGTCTTGGTTTTCATTAGCTTTCCCAAATTCCTTTCTTGATCCTGAATCATAAATTATATTCTTGATTTTAGAGAAGAATATTGCCAACCTTTACTCTTTTGAAGTCATATATATCCTCTTCAGCTATGACTGCTGTTTAAAAAAAAACACAAACCAAAAAATAAACAAATGCAAAACCTGACAATATTTTCCTTCTCAGTGGTGTTTTCTGATTCTTCCTGTATGCAAAACTGTTATTTCCAAACTTTGTTTTGCCCCAAGTGCTTTAATTTATATTCTAGCTAATCCTTTGGGAAATGCCATTTGATGATTACTGAAGCTGATTCTGCTTTCACCTTCCTTGCTGCTTCTTGCAGAAGACAAGGTCCAGGGACCCATGTGTTTTAAATCCCCTTAAATAAGAGTAGTTATCTGAAGAATGGATGTAGGAATGCCTCTTCCAAAGAGGGGGACAAGAGTAAACAAACGGAAAACCTACTTTCCATACAATATCTAATATCACAAGGAAATGACAAACTGTGAGCATTTTGAAGATTTGTTGTTTGTTTGTTGTTTTTTTGTCTCCAAGCAAAATAAACTAAAAGTCGGTAGCTGCTGTTAGAATCTGGCTGTTAGAATCTGGCTGTTAGAATCTGGCTGTTACTGAATAAACCGCTGTTGCCATTAGTAGAGCAAGAATATTGATTTCCAAGAAGTTAATACTTACGGCTGTGTTTAAGGTCCCTTATGTCTATGGTTCACTATATGCGAGTTATGTACAAAGCCCATGTTTTATGTGACAAAAATGCAATGAAATAATATTTTACAGAGCAGAGTTTGCACAATTAGTTGATACTCAGTGTGGATGTATGCCTTGGAGTCTAGCACAAGTGTTAGCAAAGGTGTTTTAAGTCCTAGCTTTAGGAAGAGAAAGATGAATGTGCGTGATATTCTCTACCTCCACAGAACTTGAACCTTTTACTTAGGTGCTGCATATCTTGGGAAGTTACCCTTTACTAATTTTTGCTTTTGAATCTGTGGCATTTGAAGGCTTTAGAAGGCCCAGGTCCTCAGTCACCTCTCTCCCAGCTTATTCCTAAGACTTTTCCCTTCCTGAACACTCTTTTATTTTTTGCTAATTTGCAAGAGCTGCTTCACAGTGCCTCCCAAATGATTAAACAATGTAATTGAAAAGTGTCATAAAATTGGGACGGGACGGGGGGGGGGGAGGGCAGTTAAATACTCCCTAACAAAACAGTTATTTGTTCGGCTAGTAGCACAACTGTATACTTGTGTTATAAATGTGGGATTACTTATATTAACAATATTCAATTAAATCTGTGATCAGACAAATCGGTTGCATTTTCTAAAGGGAATACAGCGCAGCTATTTTTATATCTGACAGTATTTTAAAGAAAATTGTTACTAGTGTAATTTAGTTGTGTTTAGGATCTTGGCTGTAAAATATGTCTGAAGCTTAATATTAAGAAAACTTACAGAATATTCTCTAAGGGTGTCTGTTCTCTAATACAATCTTAAAAGAGAAATAGTGTAGGACTATTTTTACCAAACACAATACTAGGTAAAAAAATGCTGTGAAGTAAGTAGCAGTTTGCTTGCAAAGCACTCATACTGTTCCCTAACATACTGGAAATTACTGCCAAATTCTTTTAAGTTTCATTGTGGTTTTAAAACAATACCTTTAAAATCAGCACTGTATTTAAAGTGCCCTTCCTATGGAAGGAAAGTGGTAGCTTCTGTGTTGTCCCAATGACTTTGTTGTGTCATATACGCAGTTCAGGCATATTAAGGTTATCTTAACACTGTAGGATTTCAGTGTTGTTAGTATATCCTTTTCTTTCACCCTTGATTGATTGCTATAGCTTATGCATTTGTACATGAGTCAGAAATTCCTTTCTAGACTCAACCAGTTTGCCAGTGGGCATAATGTGTGCCAGCATCTTCAAAGTAAATCCTAGAGAATCTAATTAGAGTATAGGTCTTTGCTTTAGGTTGGATATCCCTTCTCATTTCACTGTATTTTACTTGTATATTGAGAAAGCAGATCTCACTCTGGTCTTAAGTTGTATATAGAATTATTCTGTTAATTAAAGCATATATATCACTACGTAACATGTATGAGACGCATTTATAGGTTGGGATTTTTCAGCCTATATTGCTTTTAGAGATCTGTTGGCTTTCTGTACCACAGTGAAGATGTGATGTGCATCTTAGTTTTCTAATATACGTGTGAATGTACAAAAATGCTATTTTTGCATGTTGATCAAAAGAAATGAAAGACAATGTAGGAGAAAATAGAGGTTTTTAGATGAGGCTTTAATTAAGATACTAGATTTGACTATTCTGATGACCATGTCTCCTTTTTTGTAATTTCCCCCACTAAATTAAATATGTTCAGAGAATTTGTTTGTATCAAAGAACGTGACAATGAAATTCAAAATTACCTCTAATGCTTCACATCTAAATTATGCTCTTGTGATTTTATTTTTTTCTTCTTGAAGGGAGACTCAAAAGCTCTCTGGTGCATTTGGTAAATCATCTCTAGCCAAAGTCTAATCATGATGATTAGAAAAACAACTCCTGTTGTACATTGTAGAACTTCTTATTTCCATTTTTAACTTTGACCTTAAAAATAAAGAAAACTGAATGTGTGCTTATTTTCTAGAATGTTTCTATATTTGTTGTTATTCTCCCTCCTGTTGTTATCCTATAGTGTCAGTCTACATTATACACTGTAAGAAGGATTAGATGGTAGACTCTCTTAGCTGGTCAGCCAAGTGTAGCTCTGAATTTCATAGTAAGTGGTGGTGGTTACAGGTTTAGCATGCTGTAAGATGAAGTCTCATTGAGTCTGTCATCATAGCACTCTCTAGTAATGGAAACTGAGCTGTAAGCAGTGTCCCAGAATGCTGTAATAGTCTTCAGGTCTTCGAGGTCTATGTTGTAATGGAAAGGCTTGCTTTTTTTTTTTTTTTTTTTTTTTTTTTTTTTTTTTTTTTAACCTAATGAAACTCTTGAAATCTGCAGCTTGGAACAAAAAGACAATTCAATTTTATTTTTTTTTTTTTTTTACATAAAGCAATTTTAATGCATTAATATACCTGCTTTTTCTCTGAGTGGAATAATTCTGAAATGGAATATTGCAGTCATGCGTCAATGTATGCATTTAAGTATTTCTTCAGGGGTTAGGAGGAGGAGGAGCATGGGTTATTTCTGTTCTCAAGTAAGGGACCATGCCTCCCCTTGCCTGCCCCCCCCCATGCCCCCCCTCCCCCCAATGATGCAATTTTTTTTAAGGAAATAGGGTTTGTAACATTTTGAAACGGCTTGGTCTACCATGAGTATGTTTCTGATGTCCTCCATATCTCTGTGGCTAGCTGATACCAGATATTGACAAATAACAATACTGATTGATATTTATAGAGCTCAGAGGTGTGAGTGTACCGTGTAATTGCAACACCACTGTGAGGCTGGCAATGGCTGAGTGAGGGAGTACTTTATTTATCCCTGAGTGTCTCTACCGAGCGTCTGTAACATTCACAGAATGTGTACAATATTTGAAGAATTTTGCTGCCTGAGAAAGTGGTAATAATCATAACTCACGAGTCCTGATCTAGTGCATCCTCCCTGTCTGACTAGGTAACACCTGTGGGTTACTGAGATGACAGCTTAAATACTTTGTGGTTTCAAAAGAAGAAAGGGAAGAGTTAACATGGCGGGGGGGATATTCTGTGATGTTTAACTCTGGTGCGGCAACTGAAGAGCTCTCCTGTTACTGACATATAGTCAGATATGGTGGGGGGGAGCAATTCTCCAGAGACTTTTGTGCTTTTTTTCCAACTCTATTTTCTAAGAATCACATTTCATTCTAATAATTCTTCACTGCGAGGGCGGTGAGGCAGTGGAACCGGTCGCCCAGAGAGGCTGTGGATGCCCCCTCCCTGGAAATGTTCAAGGCCAGGCTGGATGGGGCTTTGAGCAACCTGGTCTGGTGGAAGGTGTCCCTGCCCATGGCAGGGGGGTTGGAACTAGATGACCTTTAAGGTCCCTTCCAACTCAAACCATTCTAAGATTCTGTGATATTTATCACCAAGTAGTTTCTACCCAGTGGAAGCTGGTTTAGAGCCTGTTCCTGTGGGGAAGATTTTCTGTCTGTCACTGGATGTTTTCAAGTGTTGTCACTAGTTGTGGGTTTTTCAGCATCTCCTACACAACAGAAGTTAGAAAGTGAATCTAATCTGTGTCATCATCATATCTGGGAACAAATCTCATCGTTTTATTTTTCAGTTATCTTTAAATGTACCTTCTGCACAAAACGAGCTAAACTCCACAATATTAATGTAACTCAACCGAGAACTTAAAGGGAGGAACTGCCCAAGATATTGTCGTGCACAAGATCAAATACCCGTTCCATGCTCATTAGGAAAAATGTGATGCTATAACTTCATTTTATCTGTAATCATATATAGATAGCAATTAGTATCTGCATTCATGCTATTGCAGAAAAGGCTTCTGGGTAGGAGTGTCATTGCAAAGACGGATCCGAAGATCAATTGTCAAAACAAATTAAAAATTAGCAATACTGGACTTTTTATAGAGAGAGATTTTACAAGCAATATCTGTTGTGCTGCCATTTGAGTAATACTTCAGGAATAATTTAGTGACAGTTATTTTTGCAAGTCTTTTTAGAGATTACACAAATGAGTTTGCTCATCTAATGTGACCTTTACAGTACCGAAGGGCTGATGATTTTTTTTCACATACGCCTGTTTGGAGAGAAGCTCTTGGGTTGCATCAAGCCATGTAACTTAACAACAGGAGATAGACATGAAGTTCAGCTGGTGGGCTCTCTGTTAAGCTTTGACATTACCTAAAAAACTTATTTTCTGGAAAAATGTATTTCCTAAATTAGATTGCTGATGCTCTGTTCATTAGTTTATGGTTAAACACTTGAAGTTTCAATTTTCAGGGAAATCACAATTTTTTTTTTAAAGTATATTGCCTTTTAATTGGTCTTATTTTGGGAGTAGCTGGTAAATGATGGTGTACTAAATGATGTTGGTGGCAGTTACTACAGTGATAAGTGCTTGTTGATGTGGTTTTTTGGGGTTTACTTCCTCTCATTTGTACCCTTTGGATTTTTAAGTAATTCAGGAGAAGTTCAAACTGTGCCTTTCTAGATCCATCTTTTACATGAAGTGATTAAGTGTTTCCAGAAAATTCTTAATCACTCTATTTTTGTCATGTAGACATGTGCTGAGACCAACGACTGGAAACAGGCTTCACACTGGTGACTGACCAGACCAGTACAAACTGAGTGGAGAGGGAAGGACAGGAAGGGTGGTTTGAATCAATTCTCCATGTACAGAATTAAGTGAGTTTGGTAGTCCGCTTGTTTCTGAGTGGGTAAGCTACGAGAGACCAACACTTGACTCTTGCCTTCTCTTTTAGTTATATTTCACTGGGGAAGTTCTGGAGCTTTTTCTTGTTGCAATTTCAGTGTAATAATTGAACATTGCAATGTAGTAACTTATTAACCTGTCTAGTCTGTGTTTATTATCTATCCGATAAGGTTTGGATTTTATTGTGAAGAAAACTGATACTGGTGCTGAACAGCCGTAACTTTGTAAGGTGCCATTACTCTACTTTGTTACATGGATATTGTAACTGGGACTTGAGCAGGCGACAAGCATATTTTCTAGTACAAACAATAGTAACTGTCAGTCACTTCCAATTCTGTGCCAGGGTTAGATTAGTGTGTAAACTGAGAAGTGAAAGACTTACTACTTTTGGTCCCTTGAAGCCAATATATTGTCCATGTATTTTCCATGAAATAATTAATCCTGTATCTGACAATACATGCATGTGACTACCAAGCATTCATTATGCCCATTTGTGTGTATAACCTCAAGTATTTTATACTTCATTGATTGTTTTCTTAATATATTAAAATAATTTCTTAAAATACATGGAGAGGTTTTTGTCATGAGTGTATAGATCGTGCATGCTCTAATAGACTTCAAGCTTCCGTCATGGGTTTGTCTTGTGCAAAATATTGTAATTGTTTAAAGCCTTTCTGTTTTGGTGTATAACTTTTGTGGGTAGGTTTTGGCAGTGGTAGGATATGGAATTTTTTAGGGCAAACCTCCTACAAATGGAGTGAAATTCTAAACTTCCTCTGATATGTGATGATGAGCAGTTTGTTCCAGGTGGAAAATGCATCTCCTCTGGATAATAATCTACTTGAAGGGTTTAATAATGGATGCTGACATATTAATGTGATTGTCAGTGTCTTGAGCCACTCTTGTCTTTTCATTACTGTAAGGCTGAAACAGGAATCAGTGGGGGTTTTTTCTTCTTCAAATTGTAAAGGTTTGCAAGGTACACAAAACATGTTTGATGTTTTAGTCGATATAGTGGGCTGAAGGGGCCGTAGCATCCTCTGTGCAAATGTGTGCCTCTGGGATGATGCTGATTTCTAGAAAAGAGCTAAATTTAATTTGTATGTAAAACACTTTTGTGATCAGTTTCTGTAATAGTAGTTTTGCATCAATCAAGAAAGGAAGATTTTTTGTGTTGCTTATACCATACTTTTCACGTTTATTAGGAATAAGTACATTAAATATTCTTAAGTATGATCTCCAGTATATAGACTTTTACATACACACACGTGCATACAAATATATACATAATAGTATCTGCACACAAATCTCTCTCTCTCTCCTTCTCTCTCTCTCCAGAATAAAAAGGTACAAGATTGTAAAGGAACGATTAGTGGTCTATCTAAATGTGAGTTGGGCAGTTTTTAGTACCTCAAAGATAGATAGGAATCCAGAATCTAGGACTTTACGCACTGCACAGTAGTGTAATTTCTGGTTTAAAGTTTAGTAGCTATTAAAACAGAGCATGGACCAAAAATAGAAATATACTTTACTGACAAGAGATCAAGTTCTAGAGAGTTGAAGACAGGCAAAAGCAGTGTCTGTCTGTGTGAACAGCAGTGCACGGCTCTGCCTTGTCTAGCAGAGAGGACTGCGGTGTGGATTATGGGATGTCAACATACACCTTCTCTGACCTGGTACTGACTTGTGTGCTGTGTCATGCTGGTAAAAGTGTATGTGCAGCTACTCAGTGATCTACACCAGTGAAATGACCCATTGGGAGGACTCGCCTTCCCTCCACCCCAAAACTAACTTGGTTTTGTTTCCTCAGGTGGACAAGTTTTCCAATTTTTATATTTGTACGAACAGCTACCAGTAAATGTACATCTAAAGAGGCAGGGTGCTGCGAGAAGTCTTGCCTCTGAATGTGTAATGGTAGCTGTAAGTACAAATTTCTATCAATGTGCAATGCACTGATGGAAGGTGAGCTAAATCTGCAGTACTCAAAAGGAGCCCCTGGTTTTCATGGAGCTGAGGTCACCACAGCAGCTCCTGAACTGCATCACAGTGTAGCCAACATGAGTGCTCTGGTATGAGGAAGGAGAGACACTGCTTTCTTCAGTAGTACGGATTTGAACTATGTTGGTGGTTTGAAATTGCAGGCTAGGTTCAAAGTAGCTAAATTTTAGCAGAAAGGAGAAACTAAATCTGAGGGATTCCCAACTGATTAGTCAGAAGAGCTGATCTTGCATGATCAGGAGGTTTTCTTGAGCATAAGCTTCAATATAAGGGAATGCAGGAATATGAAAACTTGTCAGAGTGTATGTCAGAGATCGTGCATAGCGAATCTGCTGAGTATGAGGAGGAAGGAGCTTTCCGTGTTTAATTTTATATAAGCAGATTAAATAAGGTGGGGTTTTGGTTTGTTTTTTTTCTTCATTTCTTCACTCATATGTCTCAGGGTTTTTTGTGAACACTAATTTTGCATTATTTTGAATAAAGATGGAGGTTGTATCCAAGATGACCATTTTCAAGAATAAAGCTTTTTTCAGCCTGAGAGGCAGCAAATCTGTGTTGCAGGTACCTTTACTAAATTATCTGTCTTTTCAGAATGCATAAGGGGGTAAGAAAACGTTCTCCCAGGGAAGTTAAAAACGCCTCCTGGGAGGTGGTATCACAGAAACAAAGAAAGAAGAATTTTCCAGGAATGGGTGGTGATGAGGAAGAGTTTATGTAGGAAGGTAGGAAGGAAAGCATCTGAATACCTAGAGGTTGTCACAAAGGCTCCTTGGTTCTGTAAGACATTGTAGTTTTCAATAATAGAAATGTATATCATTTTTACTGGAAGGTCAGATTTTGTGTTTTCTAAGGTGGGGAGTAAAAATGCTTAGTATTCTAAATGCTGGAAAATAACGGATACTTGGAAAAGCATGCTTTCACCTACCTGGGGAAAGCAAGGCTGTTCCTGTCTAGTTTGACATACTTAAAAGGTAACATTACTCTGGAATAATAATTGAATTTAACATTGAGTGCAGCTTACTTCCTTTGCAGCAGAGTGCAGCTAAAAATTGTTAGCAAAAGACATTTAAAAGTAATGTAATATATTTGGAAATGAACTACCTACAGTTATATAAAACAAAGCAAAAACAAACAACCAAAAATACCCCCACCCAAAACCGCCTAGATAACAGTTTTTGTGTACCTAGAATCCTACGTAGGATTGGGTTCCTGCTGCGGTAGGCATTTTACATTCTGCCCTGGTATATGGTTGTGAGTATGCGTGGATTTGTTTTATATAGAGAGTTTTGGACTAAGAACTAGTTCATGTAGAGTAAAGATTGTATTTGCAAATACAAAAATAGAAAATTGACCTGTGATGTCATTCTGACTTGGATCACTGGCTCCTTCAGGCAGTGGATGTCATCTCTGTATATTGCTTTGCTCACTGATTGCTCTCTTAAAATAATGAATGTTCCCTTCCCTCCTGCTCCCATATTAGTGATTAAATTGAATACTATATCAAATCCAATTTGGAAGATTTTTTCCACTCTATTTGTCCTAGTCTTCTAGATTGATCTCTTTAGGAACATTTTTCTTGGAGTTGTATTTGTTTTCTCCTCCTGAGCATCCAGTTTGCTTCAATATTAGAATTTAGTACAAAGTTTTATCTCTGAATCTCATCAACGTTAACCGTTGTCTTTTTTCCAAAATATTTGTTTCAGATTCTTATACTATCCTGTGTTCATACTCTCAGTAGACAAGTGAATTTTTTTTGTTTTGTTTTGTTTTTTTCCTTCCTGGTCGTTGAAGATGGCGAGAACTTCAGTAGAAATGTATGATAACTGTCTGGCATAGCGTGCAAGCAGAAGCAAAAGCTTTTGACAGTGTTTGCAAAGGAATCTAAGAATCATCTGCTATGCACTGTCTTGAAAAGGAACACGGAGTTCTTAAAAATTTTAAACTTAATAGAATATTAACTCTGTCAAGATGAAAGTCAAGTAAAATCCACTCTTTCACTGGGTAGCAAAAGAAATAGATATTTGCAGTTCTGAATATTTGAATCCGTTGTTCTGCTGCAAAAGAAAAACTAGGGATAAATAGTATTAGAAAGCACTTACATAAATTCTGTGGTTCCAAACTTGCTAGTTTTAGCTACCACAGAAGTGCTTATGTGATTTGAGAATATGGTGGGTTTCAGTTAAAGAACAGAAACACTACATTTTCTTCTGTTACAGACAAAACTGTTACAGACCAAACTTGCTTGGTTAAAATTGGGCCACTGCAAAATAGAACAATTATATATTCATTGGTTTCTCTCTAGATGGGTTCTTACTGTAAGCATGAATACACCAAAACACTTGACATTTTGAACTTACCTAGGAGTTTTACCCTCATGTATGACCATCTCCAGTGCTCAACTCTCTAGTTGACCTGGAGCTCCTGCTTTGTTTTTTTGGAGCTTCTTAATCGCCAGTGCAGTATACTTCCATCACCTCAGCTTTGACAGTGAAAGCTCTGCTGATTGGTTTTCACTCATAGTGTTGCTGCCGATAACCCTGTGTGATGAGGTACACCCTGCTGTAGGAGTAGCTGCCATTCTGCCTTGGTCTGCCAGTCTTCAGATAACAGACCACAGGAGCTCCAAGCTGTTTGGATACTATGACTACCCAAGGGTCTCTGCAACTTGAACTTTGCGGTCTACAACAGCTAACAGGCTCAGCTGGGCTGCTATCCTGACAGTAATTCTGAGTACAAGTTCTCCAATCTTCAGTAATTTGAACATGAATATAATATGGCAAGCGCTGCCAGCTTCATTAAAACTTGAGATTATTGATCTAACATTACTTATACGATGGGAAATTGCCTAGGATCTAAATGGGAAAAAATATAGGAACTCACTTAAACGTGGCAGTGTATGTTCTTCATGGATAGCAGGGAACTGTGTACATGTTAAGTATGCAGAATATCCAAAACTCATGCTTGAATTGAAATTTGGTGGATCACTGTGAAATTAAGTGAAATTAACTGATCACTGTGCACAGTACCAGTACGTGGCTTTTAAGTTTCTTAATTCCACAGGCCTAGACTAATGTTTACTTTGATTTTATTTTTTGCTTTATCATAATAGTTCTTTGTTATGTTAATTTGATTTCTTGCAGCAGATTGACAGTGGATAGGGAGAAGGTATGTTGCTTAAAAAAGAAAGTACATAGAAATCTAATCCTAAATTCATCATTACTTAATACAATTTTCTTCTGGATTTTAAATACTTCCTTTCAGTCACATGATGTTGCACAAAATCAGATCTTAGTCCTTTTCTTTTTATTTGCTACTTTTCATCTTCTGTCTTTATAAAATTCTGTTGTGGAGTTTGGGGCAAGAGGTTAGAGTGATAATCTGTGTCTATAGTTGGAAGACTGCTACTGTGGGAAAACCATAGAAGTTAACAAGCAATTTAGTTGTAGTAGAAACTATAGGGCTATAGTAGAAGCATCTACTAACTATTTCTTGGGGTTTTTTTGAAAATATATTACAATTTGAATAAATGCTTTGTCCCTTGCAGAACTAAAATAGTGTTTTAGCACTGTCACTACTGCTCTACTCTGCCTTCAGACCATTTTCAGTTCAGCTCTTTAATTAATCTTGAAGGGCTTGAATGACCTTGGACCTTCCTGCAGGCTGAATATGTTGGATCTGCAGTTTTCTTCCAGCCTGTGAAACTACTTACTTCCTGTGTTTCTTTTTAAGTGTTATAGTATATTCTGTTGATCAATGAAATAAATACTTAGTTTGTTCATTTCTTGTTATTGTAGGCATTGGATCAGGACAGAACTGCACTACAGAAGGTGAAAAAATCTGTGAAAGCAATATATAATTCGGGGCAAGGTAAGACTGTTTTCAGTTTTACATGAGAACCTAAGCATTTGATTTCAAGTTTGAGAAGCATCTTGCAATTTATCCTGTTGAAGTGTATAGCGTAAGAAATGCTTTTCTGTTTAGGAGTGTTTGGACTTAAAAATTTTCTTTCTTTCATTATGATTATACATCAGATTAATGTGCTCTCCAATTCTTTCACCCTCATATTCCTTCTCAAAGACATCTAAGAGAATTCCCATGGGTAAATTTGCCTGCTGTCATAACATTTCAAGCAGTTACTTTCAGCTAGAACAGTGAAGACAGTGTCCTAGACTGAATTTATGGAGTGCATTTCTAAGTGAAATAAGAATGAGATCTTGTTAAAAAGTTTAAAAAATAAAAAAAAAAAAAGGAAATATCTTCAGGTAGATGTTTTTGTTTCTTCAACACATGCTCTCTCCTCATAACATGTAAAATAAAAATGATGTATTTCCCTTCTTAACTAAAACAGTGGAGATTTATCATGATTTTACTTGTCTGAAGACACTTGTTGATGTTTTATTGGAGCTATAGTAATAACTTTGATGAGAGAATAGGTGGCTGGAATATGAATTGATAATTAGTTTGAATTCATTAACAAATGATGATCAAACATAGATCAATATACAAATTAAGCTTTAAAAATGTTATAAAGTATACCTGGCTTCTAACTGTGTTTCTCTTAAGGTCTAAAAACTGTGCCAAAGGCAGATAGGGTAGCAGAGCTGTAAACCTTCCAATACCCACCTGTCTGTAAAAACTGGATTTTAGAAAATCCCAGTTCCTTTTCCCTAGCAATAATAATCAGTTCAGCAAATATTTTCCTTATGCAGAGCCACTCCTGAGTGGTCTTAGTTTCTGTGTTGTGTGTTGTCCCATTAACTCATGTTTATGGAAGTGTGTGGTGTTTTTAATGTATTGTAGATTCTTAACTTTACCTTTTCTGCGAGTCACTAATACTGTTATGCTACTAGCACCCTGTTTTAATTAGCTTTTCTGTAAATTCGGTTGATGGTGAGTATTTTCCCAATAGACTGTGAAGCCTGATACAAAGTGAAAATTGTATTTGGTACATGTGTATTTAATTTTCTGCTTTTAGAAGTATTCAGATGCTCTAAGCAGCTTTTCCATTTGAAAGTACCTACTTACTGAATTTCAAAACTGATGAAAATTCTAGAACACATTGTGGCCTGTTTTGAAATAGTTAAAATCTCTGCTATCATTTATATATCATTTGATTTGAGTCTTGTAATAAAAATAGTATTATTTTCAGTGCCTGTAAGTAGGCCATACTATGTCGTGAACTAGGCCCATTGAGTAAAAGCAACAGAAGGTTGGTTAATGATTTTAATTGGATGTCTCTGCACCCTAAAAAGGAACAGAGATAGTTAGGTAGCTGTGTTTCTCTCTCTCTCTTTTTTTTCTTTTTTCAAACAAGTCTTGTTTCAAAGGTACAAGTTAGTAGGAATTCTTTTGGATAAAGAAATCACTCTACATAATACTCTAGCTCCCTCTTCAGAATGTTGCTGTTACAGGCTACATTGTTGCAGAGGAGGCAATTAATGCAGTAATTGATAAACATAAACTATGGTTAGTAAGTGCAAGACTAAAAGCATGTGTTGCACATGTGAAACCTTGTAAAAACAAACCTAAAAATAAAGTGACTGAATTAAAACTCAAACTGATTTTGCCTGCTTGTACAAAGAGAATTGCTAAGCCAGCTATTTTCTTATGCTTCAGTGATGAAAGTGGATTTTGTTGATGTTTACCTTCACGTAAAACATACTAAAACCAACTGTAAAATGCATTGTTGTTTACCAGTTCAAGCAAGAATTAGGTGACTGGTTTTGTATTTCAAAAGAAAGCCTCTAACTACATTTTGGAAACTCAAAATTGGAATTTTGTTTTACAAATTTAATTGTTTTCTGGAAGATGAGACCAAATTTAAACTACTAGAGTAGGATTTTTCTTTTCTTTTTTAAACTCCCCTTCTTCATGATCTCCTTTGAGAACTCTAGCTGGACTGCTGTAAAATGTTTATTCAGGGGCAATAGAAATTCTTCTCTCTTCAGTTCTGTAATCCAGTTCATACTCTACCAAAAGTCATAGCTAGGATTTTTTGGGGGTTTATTGGGGTTTTTTTTGTTTGTTTTGTTTTTTTTTCCTGAAGTAACATTTGAACAGTGACATTCACACAGTGCAATGTCTCATACAGGATTCTTCAGAAAGCTCTAGCCCTCTGGTGTCTTGGTTTGTTTCCTCTTCATTGCTGAATTATGAACCTCAAGGGACTCTCTTCTGTTATGAAGAAAGCTTAAATGTCACCCAAATACTTTTTGCTTTTTGTGCACATGCCTCACCTGTTTGTCCTATTTAGATTTAGATCTACTGCTGTGGAAAGGAAAATATACCAGCACAGAAATGTGAAAATCCCTTAAAAAGGTCCCATCAGTTTTTCCCTGTTTGAAAGTACTGTTTGGGAAAGTACTGTTTATGAAATCCAGGGAGACATACAAATTTATACCTATTTCTCATCACTCCCTTCTTATCTGGCTTGCTGTTTATTTCTGGCATGATCGATTGCATCTGTAACTAGGAACCCATCTTACGTGAATGATGCTTGTACTTAATGGAGAATCTGTTCTGACTAGCTTTCCCATAACATTTGGATTAGATTGTAACAGCAGTAGATTGCACAATTAGTTTTGTTGTAGATTTTTCAATAGTTCTTTTTCATTAGTTCCCTGGTATAACTCCCGAATATAGCCAAATAATGTCCACAATGGAGAAATAAAAACATAAAATCTGTGCAAGACCAAAGGTACCAAGCCAGACCAGCAGTCCACATAGTCTCCCACAATGATTAACAGCAGATGCTTGAGGAGTAGAAAAAACAGTGCAAAGATGGAATGACTGTTATAATATTTCTTTTTTAACGCTTTCTCAGCTCACGATGATAGGACAGGAATTACCTGAGTCAGGACTGATATCGTGATGCTTGATACTTCTTAACGGACTTTTACAATTCATTTTGCCAAAGGAATGTAAATTAATGTAAAACTTTATCACTCATAGTCTTGCATCAATCTAGTTAAATGCTCCCTGGTGAAGTTGTCCCGTGCATGCTTTTCATGCCTTAAGTCCCCTGAGGAAGAGACTGGCTCTGTCCATGTCTCAAAGCATTGGCCTCAAGCCCACCAGAATGACTCGTTTGATGTGAAGTTGAGGGACTTCTGCATGTTCTGAGGCATGAGAGTTTGCAGGGGGCTTTGAAGTGTCAAAGCTTGCTAGAGTAGTGTCAGAAGACTTTTTTTGGTGGATGAATACAGACTTGAATCAGTGTCGTCCATTCCATCTCTTGAAATAGGTTTCTGGATTGAGTTGTTTCCACAATCACCCAGTGTCTCTCTTCTGAACTCAGCAGCCCTACGAGGTTTTGAGGGTGGGTTTTTTGTGGGTTTTTTTGTTTGTTTTTTTTACAGAAATTGTCACACTTAACCACGCTTACTCTCTTTCTCCAAAATGGCAGCATAGACTTTCTTTTTTAAAACAGATCAGAGGAGGAGTGAATTTTGGGCATCAGAGACAGGAACTGCATGCAATATTAAGGGTTTAAGCTTTGGCTATGTTTTTATATTGCTCTATTGCATGCTGTGTTTCTTAATAATTTCTGATGTTCATCTTTGTTTTGCTGGTACTGAATGTCAAAGTGATAGAACTCCAGAACCTTTCTTTATAATGTCTAGTTATGCAATAATTTCATAAAGTTAGGAGTGTTTTCCCATGTGCGTTACAATGTGTAATGCACACTTTCATGCACTGGCCATTCAATGTACAATTCCACATCTAGCTTGGGAGCTACCCAGATGCAAGCCTGTTGCCATAGTCTCTCTGCGCAATTAATGGATGTATGTAGATACTTCTAGGGTGAGATACATCTCATTTACATTTACATACCTCTGCATTTACATTAGGATGAGCTGAGCTGTAACTTTTTCTATGCTGAAGGTAAGGGGAAGGGTAGACTGCAAGCTTCAACATGGATATCTTTGTTGTAGAAGTCTGTGTTTGGACAAGTTAATCTCACCTTTGGAATCAGCTTTTGTTTCTATTGCCTTGAATAATTTATGGTATTGTATGGAAAAGAAGAACAGTTTATCACTATGAATCTTTTTTCTTAACTCATTTATAACGATGTGGACCTTATCACTGTTTCATACAGGACTTCACTGGTAACCTCCCTCTGTTGAGAAAATTAACTCTTTATTCTTGCCTTCCCACCACCACATCTTTTTGACCTGTCTTTCCTGTGTGTGAGGCTCATCCCTCTTAGTTTGCTTAGTTCCTCTTAGTATTTTGGTGAGGTACCGACCTTCTCAGAAATCCAAACAGGTCATTTAATGTGGATTTCCTCTGCCCATATGCTTGTTGATCCCCTGGAGGGGGGAGATTTTTGAAGTTGTCGTGGTTTAACCCCAGCCAGCAACACAGCACCACACAGCCGCTCACTCGCTCCCCCCACCCCCCAGGGGGATGGGGGAGAGAATCAGGAAAAAAAAATAAAGCTCGTGGGTTGAGATAAGAACAGTTTAATAGAACGG
>JAVKLA010000027.1:43989091-44003912 GCA_034782735.1 Sagittarius serpentarius | reverse complement strand
TTTTTCCGATTCTCTCCCCCATCCCACTGGGTGGGGGGGGAGTGAGTGAGCGGCTGCGTGGTGCTGAGTTGCTGGCTTGGGTTAAACCATGACACTTTTATATTTGGTTTACAACTTTTAACAGGAACAATTTCCAAAACTCAGTTTAGAAGTATTTGCTGGTAACTGACATCTCATGTTCAGTTTGTATCTGCCAGCTGTAGTAACTTTATTTCAGTATCTCTACGGTTTCTGATAAACCTGTATAAAGCCCAAATACTTCAAAGACACATTTAGTTATCATGTCTTAAGTAACCTAATTACAGTAGAGAATATTAGTAGCTGTACTTATTCCAAATTCTGATACTCCAGATCTCCAGCTTCCCACTTCCCTTTTAAAGTTTTAGGATTATGTTTTTGATTTATTTAAAATGGGAGGAAAATTGGAATATGGCATGCTATAATGAGAAACTGCCTAATAGTTTTGCCGTTGTTTATGAAATACAATAAAAAACTTCAGTATTAGAATATTCTAAATTAAGGTTTATTCCTTTAATTCCTTTCAAATCATCGGGAAGAGTTGCCCTGAAGATTTTTGATTTAATAATTTTTAAGTTAATTTTGTTTAGATTTAGCAATCTGTCCATTCTGACAGACCAAGTCTGACAAAGTCATGCTGGTCTCAAGTGTTTTGGAGGTGTACATGTATGTATGCCTATGCTTTAAGTTAATATCATACATGCCCGCTCCCCAGAAAGGAAAAACAATCCTAAATCAAGACATTTTTAAAGTAAAATAAATTTTCTTTTTAGTCCAACAGGCAACCAGCTAAACTGAATTTATTGACCTGCCAGGTGAAGCCAAATGCTGAAGATAAGAAGTCTTTTGATCTAATATCACGTATGTAGCAACGTTCATACTGTCCTGTACTATGAGGGATTTCTGAAAATGTCATTACAAGATACTTTGAGTAAAAATAAGGCTACAGTTTAGAATTCAGGTCTGCATCCAGATACATGCAGTGCCTCACAAGTGTTCAGATCACTCTAGTTTTGGACATGGGTTGAATAGACAGATGAATGAAGAACCTTTTTTGTGTGTATGTGTGACATAAATACTGTTCATTTGTGACAAACCATGAAATGCAGCATATGTGGTGTTCTAAGTTCAGCAAGATGTTTAACAGCTTAGTGGAACATGCATAAGCTGTATCCGATAGGAAATGGAAAAGACCTTCGGCCTCATCTTATTTTTTCTTCATTGTCTGTTCTGCTTTTTGAGTACTATATGGGAGGTTGAGGAAGGCAAGGAGAACACAGTTTATGTTGTTCTTTTACCCTCCTTTTACAATATGCTTCTGTTTGTCTAAAATTGGTAGTGACTTGTCATGTCAGTGTTAAAACTACTGTGATTTCCCTTCTTCCCATTTTGGTCTTGTATAGCCACTATTTGTATCCAGTCTGATTTTAAAAACACTTCTGAAGTTGATGAGTCAACTTACTGTTGTCAGTCTTTGCATATATAGTATTAAACAACGAACAATTCCAATGTTCCATATTTACAAGGACAGTCACAATTACAGTGAGGGATAATACCCAGTTCATATCTCATCCTTTGGTTAGTAAAAAGAAGTTTCTTAACCCAAATGGAGGGAAAAGTATATAATAAGAAGAAAGTCATTTTGCCGCCTTCTGCTACTTATGTTTCAGATGTGACTTCACAAGGGAAAGATTTGATTCATATGCTTATTTAATATTTCTAAAAATGAGACTTTTGAAATACGTACATTTGGTATAAATCAAAATTCACAGTTTCCATCTTTCTTTGTTCTTTTTAGAATTGTTTTCCATAGCTATGAATAAAGTATTAATGTTGCTGGTTAAAAGCAATTGTTCTTAAATGGTTGCCAAATAGGTTTTAATAACAAATATGTAGATATTTTAAAATCTATCATGTGCCAAATGAAAAGATGTATTTATTTATTTCAGATAACAGAACATACCACTTTCAAGCAGAAGATGAACAGGAATATGTAGCGTAAGAATGTTTACATTTTTTCAAGTTTATTTTGCCAATAGAGGTGTATAAAATCACATGTAACAGTGGAAATAGTTTTCTCAGTTAATGCAGAATTAGTGCCTACTTTCTGTTTTTTCTGCTGTTGTGAATCTATAAATGTAAACTATTTTGTGTGATGCCACAGGGCTCTTTGAAAACCTTGTAACATTAAAAAGAAAACAAAACCCCAACTCAACCAACCAAAAAGCCATATAGATTGTGTACCCTGCCAGCACGTGGTTCGTGTGCACTTGCTTGGCTTGTTATAGTAGACCAGGTTATTAGGGTTCAAATGAAATATTTTAAAATTCCTAAATCTTCTGTGTCAGCCCTCTTTGCAGTTACTTCTGTTCCTCCTGATTCTACCTTTTCCTTTAAATTAAGATAATAAATAGATAAAAGATCTCCATATAACATATAGAAAATACCTACAGGTAATGCATCCTTTCTACTGTAGGCCTAGAAATAAACAGCAAAGCAGGCCTCTGAGATGTGTGTACTTCAGAATCCAGTAACCTGCTTCATTAATGCATGTTTCCAACCAAATAATTTCCTTTAAAACAATCTTTCTTCATGCTACATCGGAACTACTTCTTGTCCTAAGAACCACGTACCACTTTTTCCTCCTGAATATTGCTCTTGGTGTCATCAAATGTGTGTTGTGCAGAACATTACAATCTATTGCTCATCACCTGACAATTCTAGGAATAAATTTACCAGTGAAGAGGGCAGCAAGCCTAAGCCTTCCAGGCTGCCTCGTTCTTCAGGACTGTTGTGCTCTTTCGTTACATCTCCATATTCTAATGGAAGATTGTGTTGCTCCATGTGTATTTTAAAGGTACAGGGAATGTTTGTAGGGTATTTCAGTTGTTTGGTAGCGCTGGGAGGCAACGGCGTTAACAGTTCAACTTTGGGAGGCATGGGTGAAATGAGAAGGCTGGAGAACTCTTTGTCATGCAGCTATTTCCTTCCAGAGTCTCCCACAGCTTTATGTTGGCTCTTAGAATGCAAAGCTGACTTGCTAGTCATGCTTACTGCATTCATTCTGGAACTTAATTACTTTAGTAATTTTCTCAGTCAACAAGAAAATATTCTTATTTCTGATCAGTAATGTACTTGATGAGTCATAAGTTTTTGTGTCTCTTCCATAAATTACTTTTTACTGTATTTGTTGGTTTAAAAAGTGATGGTTTGGGTTTTTTTGTTTTGTTTTGCTTTTTTGTCATAATGCATGAGCAAGGTAGGGGGAAAATACTTAGTAACATACTTCTTCTGATTGGTAGGTCACTAAATTTGGTTTAACTGGCTGCCTGTTGGACTGTTTTGAAATTCCAGGCTGTTTTTGTTTCCCATTAGAAGCATAGTTCCCATTTGTTTACCGCTGAAGTCTGATTTAACACTTTAAAGTCCAGTGGCTGAGAAAATGACTTGTACTGGAATACAGAATCTTAGAATATCTCAAGTTGGAAGGCACCCATCAGGATCATCAAGTCCAACTCCCTGCTTCTTGCAGGACTACCTAAAACTTAACCATATGACCAAGAGCATCATCCAGATGCTTCCTGAACTCTGACAGGCTTGGTGCTGTGACCACTTCCCTGGGAAGCCTGTCCCAGTGACCGACCACCCTCTCAGTGAAGAACATTTTCCTAATGTCCAACCTGAACTTCCCCTCACACCACTTCTTTCCATTTCCTTGTGTCCTATTGCTGGTCATCAGAGAGAGGAGATCAGCACCTCTCCCTCCACCGCCCCCCTTGAGGAAGCTATAGACTGCGATGAGGTCACCCCTCAGCCTTCTCTTCTCCAAGCTGAACAAACCAAGTGTCCTCAGCCGCTCGTTATAAGTCTTGCCCTCAAGGCCTTTCACCATCTTGGTCTCCCTCTTCTGGACGCACTCCAATAGTTTGATGTCCTTCTTATATTGAGGAGCCCAACACTGCACACCCTACTCGAGCTGGGGCCGCAGCGGTGCAGTTTAGAGCGGAGTGTAGTAGTTTTATGTTGTTGCAAGTTTCAAAAGTTTCATTCAGCTAGAGAGACATTAGTTGCATCCAAGTGTTGAAATACCTGCAGACAAACTAACAGAAGATAAGTGTGTTTTGCCTGTATTGGCACTGTAAGCCACCAACAAAAAGGTATTGTAATGTTACTGAGACAAGTGTTCTGTTTCAGAAAATTACTTAGGTGACCCAGGTAATAGTATGTACTTTGAGATGCACATGGAAACTTACTTTCTTTTTTTTTTAGGAAAATTTCTGCAATATCTTTAGTTAATTGAAGTTCATGAACCAGAATGACTATTATGTTGACGAAAAACTACAATATAACCAAATGTTTTATTTTTCTTGTGCAGCCACTGCGTAGGTCCTAAATAGCTTTATTATCTAAGGTGTCATATGAACAGCACCCTTTGACTTCCAACCTTATTGATTTAAGAGCATTCTGCAGGAACTACGTGATGTAGTTCCTTGGTTAGAGTTGTCATCCTCTTGTTCTAATTTCCACTTGACTTGTATATCTGTGCCGCTTTCTTGACCCTTTCTTCTTCCTCTTGTGTTTTGTCCATGAAGTTTTAGTGCTGCCTCTGTTCTGTCTTTTTTCCTTTGTGCACCTATTGAAGAATAAATGAATAAACAGATTTTCAAATGACTTTCTTTCTAGATTCACATCTAAATAGAGAAAAAAGGAGCATTCATTTCTTTATACTCTAGTTTAACTGACCTTGCATATGTTTTCCTAGTGATCATTTTAAACTGCTTCCATAAATAGCTCCTCAAGCTATTTAAAAACCATCTGGGTGTTTTAATTATTATTATTTTGGTTTACAATACAAATCACTGAAGCCTACATTCTGTTATAGGTTTATTACTGCTTCGCCTCAAACATTTCCTTTAGTCCAGTGTATTTCTTGATTTTTATCCAGCCAGCTGTTTGTTGACCTTTAATTGCTGGTTGACTGTCCTTCAAAATTCTCAGTGGTTTATTAGTTTGTCTAGTAGGTAAAGTACAGTGTGTGCTGGGTCCGGGGGGAAGTGCATCTCTGTGTGTATGTGTGTGTATATATATTTGTATGTATATCATAAGAAATGTAATCTCAGATCTCTAAAATAACAAGTTGTTGTTTTTTTTTAACATATGCAATAATAGATGCTTTCTACTTTTTGATAATTGTGGGTAGGGCCAACATACTCTGGACATGATCTTTTAGTTCTTTTCCGCCCTCTTTTTGAAGGTCAAGAGTATATTAATTTCTGTAGGAAACACCTGGATTATAAACAAAGCTAGTTTGAGAAATTTTGCCATGAAGAAACACTCATCTAACTTCAGTCTAACTTCAGTCTAGCAACAATCTTCAGGCATTTTTTACTGTGGGAAGACTGAGTTGGAAGGTCTTGATACTGTCTGTTTCTTCTTCCATACAAAAAAGTTATTTCTGAATATTTGAAAAATATTATGCTATTTTTGTTCTGTTTATGCATTTACCAGGAAGCATCAATGTCGCAATAGTGATTGTCAGAAGATATGGAGTTAAATTTTTATTGCAAACCAAAAAAACCTATTAGACTGGTGTTATTCTTGGGGGGGAGGGGGTGCGGGGAGGGCAGACACAGGGCGCGACACGACTTTTATTGACTTAGAAATACTCAAGAAAAATCAGAGGAATCTGAGTGAGAGTCCGGTCCACCCGAGATTAATGAATACCTCTGTTTCCTTCATTGGATCCAGAAGTCACCCATGATGCCAGATTTTTTTCTGTAGCCTCATGAGTTTCTTTAAAACTGGGAATCTCCAGCAAACAAAATGCCTTAAAGGATCATAAAAAAACCTGCTGAGATCTAGAAAAAGAAGTGTAGTAGAAGACTGGATAACCTGTCTTACTGTATTAGATAGAAGACAAAGCAATTCTGTAAGACTTGAGTAATTTTTAAATTATTTGAAAGGACACTACAGGGTATTACCAGAAGGTTTTTGACTGTTGGCTTGACACTGATGGTATTGTGAAATAATGCGAATACATTTTTTTAAAAAAGGGAAGGAAAAAAAAAAGACTAGTACAGCTAAGAAAAAGAGGAAGAACAGCAGTCATGAGGCAGTTTTTATAAACTATTGACATTGAATTAATGTACTATATTTACTGATTTGAATTGTTGATTTTTGAACGTACAGCCTGCTAGGAAGGCCTGGTGACCAACTGGGGACTTCTTGTATAAATAGCACCAGTCATTAAGAATGTGTCTGTTACTGTGCTTGTGTTAAATGGGCCTCACTGCTGATGACTGGGAAGAGCTGACACTGTGGTGCCTCTTGCTTTGATTGTCTCACAGATGACACCAATGACATGCAGCCTTGGACAGTGGGTTCCTTCTAGCTGAGGAAATGCAACCAAAATAAGTTCTTGTTCTTACAGTTTAGAAACTCATAATGCGGAAATCTGTATCAAACTAACAGCTGGCTCAGTCACGTTGTGTTTATTTTAATTGCATCTAATAATTTTTTAATTGTTACTGCATAGTTGAGTTTTATTCAAATTCTGCCTTTTTAACAAACTAATCAAATTGTAACCCTGAAAGAAATTGTCAACAAATGTCAGAATAAATGTTGTCTGAGTTTTAATGATTATTTTCCTCTGTGTGTTTAACCAAACATTACTATAATATTAGAAGGAAGACACTGCTGCTTCTTATTTTTTTAATAACATTGGATTTAATCAGAAAAATGGCAGAAGAATGCCATCTAGTGTGGGTTCTTGTATTTTATCATATAACTAAAGAGAGATTAATGTAAATTTATTGTTTTCAGCATGTGAACTGTGGAGCAAATTTGTTTTCAAATTTTCAATTTCTTTTATTCTTAAGGTTGATTTTTTCAATATTTTTTAAGCATTTTCTTTTAAATACAAGTTCCCAGATTATTCTCTGCCCGTAAAAATTTTAAAACGTATGTGTAAAGTATATAATATACAGTGTCCATATAACAGTTCATGTTCTGAATCTGTATTGCAAGATTATATACATACATTTCCCTCTGAAATCTTTGAAAGTTTATCTTTGCATTATTATTTCAGTGAGAAATTATGAATTTCAGTCTCCAGTCAATTCTCTTAGTTTGTTTAGGAGACTGTAGCCATTTTAGCACATTTAAGAAGATTGATGATTGCAGATAATTGGGATACTGTAAACTGGAAACGGATTAAGGACGCTGCCAATTTAAAATATTTGTGTGGGAAAAAAAGGTGTATTTGCAGTAGATTTAAAAAATCTAAAATCGCTATACCTGTGAGGATTTTTTTTTTTTAATGTGCTCTTTTTCTAAATTAGGCAACACTGTACCTGCAATGTGCTTGTCCTTAGTATAACTGCTTTCCCCTCTTTATTTCCACCTGTAGGGCAGCAGCCACTGAGAGGGTTTTTTGGTTGTTTTTAATTAAAACTTCATTATGTAAACAAAACCTTGCAGAGTGCTTGGGGGGGGTGGGGGAAACTAGTGCCTGAAATATTAGAGTCTTGATTTGTTGCAGTCAACAGCTGCTCTTAAAATTTTATGTTGGCTAGCAATATCATTACTCTCCTGTCATCTTCTCTCCATTTGTTGCCATGGCAGTTTTCATTAATTTGGACATTACAGTCTGACTCTGATTAGTGTCCTGAGAGCTGCATTTTGAAAAGCAACTAGGCATCAACACATTAAAAAATGTGCTTGCTGTCTCCTCTGTGAAGAGAGAGATGCACACTGGAGAAAGTAATGGTTATAATTTTCTCCTTTAATAATGGGATAGACTTCAGGAAGATCTTGGGCACCTACTTTTAAAGCAGTTTAAATTTACACAAGCTTAATTGCACTCTTTCTCTTCCACAGCTTCTGCTTATTTGAGGAACCTGAGAACTGTACTGCTTTGGCTTTAAAATTGTTCACCAAAGGGACTTTAGAATTAAGACTTTTTCTCTTTGTCTTTTCTCATTCTTACTTACCTTTTGTTAAATATTTCCGTCTCTCACTTCCCCCCTGCCCCCTCACTCTCCCACAATACAGTCCTTCCCTATATTCCCACTAATATTTTGTTCCTGACAAGCTTTCTACAGTTTATAGGTTAACTTGTATTTGCAAATGCAGATCTTCATTAAGGTCTTTATCTTGTGCTAGATGGATATCAGTATTGACTAACAGCAAAGAAGAAGCATTAAATATGGCATTCCGTGGAGAGCAGAGCACAGGGGAAAACAGTTTAGAGGATCTGACAAAAGCCATTATTGATGACATACAGAGATTACCCGGAAATGAAGTCTGTTGTGATTGTGGCTCACCAGGTATCTCAATTTGTTAATGTCATCAACTTCTTGTTGGGAGCAAAGTAATTCCTTTAAAGAAGTGTTTGTAGAGTGCAAACTAATTTTCTAAGTTATGTGTTGATCAGTCTTCAACCTGTTTTTAAAAGAACAAATATGACTTCCATATGTTAGTTCCATTTAATTCACTAAAATATTCTTGTGTGTTGTCTGTGCTTACTTCCAGCAGTTCAAGCCCCTCTGGAGTTTGAACTGTTCTTGTTGCACTGTCTGTAGATGCTTGTTGCACTTGAATGGAAGTTGCTTGGCATCACTGATCCTGTGCATGCTACTAAGTAGAAGTGAGTAATGCTTAGACAATGTTTGTGGAAAAAATGACCTGGCCAGGATCTTATTCTGAGGTTTTATCTTGGCATGAGACTACTGGAACTGCAGTATCAAAAATATTCAGAGGCTGAGTAAGTAGTCTTGTGCAAAGAATGAGACCCAGAGTTGGAATCCTGTCAGATTATATCTTCAGAAGTACAGAGTTACAGGTCAGTTGTATGTCGCTTAGAGCTTGAAAAGTCAAGTTGTCATAGAACTACTGAATTGATGTGGTAGTTGGCCTATGTTAACAGCTTTCACATCTAAAGAGACTTCAAGAAGGTGATACTCATTTGGAACTGAGTAGATAGTATGTATCTTGAAGATGCTTACTGATGCAGAACTGCTCCAAATAAGAAATACTTAGATAAAAATACAAAGTGGAATATAATTACGTCAAATCCTGTAATTGGTTCATTCAATTGTTTCATCATGTAAAGCTTACAGAAACTTTGTATTACAGTTTTCAATCATGTTTTAATTTATAGTGAAGTTTTAAGCTTCACTCCTGCACCCCAGCTTGCTGCTGTAAAACTCTTGACTTTATGCTTTATCAGTTACTATTTAAGATCAAGGGAGAGACTAATTTGAAGACATGAATGTATACAAAATATTGGAGGAGCTTTTTCTTTTCCTTAAAATCTGGTCTTGCTTCTTATGTAGCATTCATAGTATAAGATCTGTTCAAATATTACATGCAGATCTCCATGACAGCAGTTTTTTATTTATTTTTTTTAATTTGCTGGACTAGCCAGTGTTCCTTAAATTTTCTACAACATACTACTGTTTTACATACTGGAAAATGCTATGGTTAATCTTTTATGAAGAAAGACTGTTTAAAGTTTAAGAAATAAAGATTAAAACTTCAGAGGTTTCCAACAGTGGAATTTAGGAGATCTGTTCCTTTTAAAAACAGGAAACAAAAGCCTTACCTTCTTTCTACAAGAAACAAATCCTAAATCTATTCAAATATGGTCATTCAGTATGGATTTAGTCTTATAAATTCAGTGCCTTTGGGACTGCCCCTAAATTTTAAAAACTTAATTCCATTGGAAGCAATTTCTGGTTAAATTTGCACTGCAGTTTGGAGAAAAGTATGGAATATTCTCAGATTATTTCCATTTGTTAAAACATTAAATGAGGAATCATTTGAGAATACACTGGGATTTCTTACCACCACTGAAAGCTTTTTCTTGGACTTTGATTAAATATTTTGTTTTTCAATTCTACAGATCCAACATGGCTATCAACTAATTTGGGTATTTTAACCTGCATTGAGTGTTCTGGAATACACAGAGAAATGGGTGTCCATATTTCTCGAATCCAGTCTTTGGAATTAGACAAATTAGGAACGTCTGAACTCTTGGTATGTTTCTTTAATTTGGTTTGGTTTGGTTTTTTTCCTAGTCAAATGTTGACCTGTATATAGGAAACATTCAGGTGTATAATGTACAGTTAACTTTTTTCAAGGTGTGGGTTTTGCAGAATGTTGTCTGCATATTTTTTTATGTAACTTACAGGAGGGTTTTTACTATTATGTATTATTGATGCTTTTGATCACTTGTCACTTCTCATGTTCATTTTCTGAGGTTTTGCAGAATGAATATTGACATACGTTGTGATTAGTGCCATCAGAATGTTGCCTGTTATTAGCTGATCTTGTCCCTAAATCAGGACAGTCTAAAATCTCATGTGATTAAAAAAAATTACAGCTAATTGAACTTGACAAGTGAGAATGACCATTGCTAATTTTTACAGAAAAATGTTGGATAAATCTTTTAATTTGATGGAAGAAACCCTGTAACATTAAGGTTATGAAAAGAATTTGATGTGACTACTAACAAACAAACAAAAAAAAAAATGCAAACAAAAAACCCCCGAACAGTTACAGCAGGTTTATCTCCCCAGCTGTGTTTGGCCTGTGAGAGGACACTTGACAGAGAAATTTTATATGGGAGGATTGAGAGAAGTTAGAAGGCAATTCTGGATTTGTGTATAGGTTTAACGTGAGCGCTAGTGCTCTTTTTTAAATCTTGAGTTGTTTGCAAAGTTACTATTCATTTAAATCAAATTTTACTAAGCATGACTTTCCGGTAGGTCTAAGCTTCTTTCTAAAAGTAACTTCCTGATCAGTGTACTAGCACTGTTTCAGAGTTCATGCTGCTAGTTCCTCATTCCATTTTTATATGGTGGCAGATTGTCTTGAAATACAAATAATTAGCTGTGGGTGTGAAGTCTATTGTACAAGTTCTGGGGTGATAGGATTCACAGTTGAAAATATTTTTTAATTGCTTTATATTTAAATGTAATCATCGTGCTTTAATTTTGCAATCCTATGTGTTCCATCTTTTATTAATAGTGTGGAAAATGCACATTAATAGTCAAATTTTTAAGTTGCTATTAGACCCTCAAAAACCCCACCCTCATGTATTTTTTTTTTTTGCCTTATTGCAGCTGGCCAAGAATGTAGGAAATACTAGTTTTAATGATATTATGGAAGGGAATTTACCTAGTCCTTCACCTAAACCCAGTCCATCAAGTGATATGTAAGTTTTTAATCTCTAAATTCTTTAACAATAAGTTTACTGTGGAATATATATGTGATATAAAATTTCTAAACAGTAACCAAGCCAGAGGAGGGCTAGGATGGCAGAAGACTGGGGTTTTTTACTCCAGCTGTGGAGTTTCTTCTCATGTAGTCACTTTTTAGCTACCTCAGCTTCTCAGTGTAGAAAACTTCAAGTTTGGGTTTCAAGTTTCATTATTTTGAGTCTTGAATGTTTTTGAGTTTGGTAGTATACCCTCAAGTGATAAACACAGTTGGACTAAATGGCTCTAGCTTCAGGTACTGTCCTGAGATGGTGACAAGCTTTTTCTTCCTTTCCCTGGTGTAGGAGTTGTACAGATGTTTGTTTTGCCGCACAAGACCTTTTAACCTATTATGCTGTTTTCTAGCTGACTTAGTATTTTTTATTTTATCCTATTTTTAGCATGTTTTTCATGCTTATCCTGTCTTTAACATGCAGGTATGTTTCCATGAAAAATCATATTTCAGGCTTTTTCTTTGGTCTTAGTCCCCAGCCTCAGAGTAATTTTTGTATGTAACAAGAAGGCAGGATAAAATTGAATGTGCACCTTATTTTGGGCTTGTTTGCAAGAAAGACGTGCATTATAATAGTATATAACACAGTCTTTTTCCAATAGTTTTCCTCTTCCCTTCTCAGCTCCTGAGTTAGGCAAGTTGATTTTAAATTTAAATAATCGACCCATTTTTCTAAAAATTTCTAAACCAAGCTCTCTTTCACACCCCACAGGACTGCACGTAAAGAATTTATCACTGCTAAATATGTAGATCACAAGTTCTCTAGGAAGACTTGTGCATCTGCAGCAGCTAAACTGAATGAATTACTTGAGGCTGTCAAATCCAGGGATTTACTTGCACTAATTCAAGTCTATGCAGAGGGGGTAGAGCTAATGGAGCCACTGTTAGAGCCTGGACAGGTAAGCTTATCAGGTACACATAGCAGAGTATTTTAAATAATGTGTATTTGTAAAATGTCCAGGACCCGGGGCTGCTACCTTAGATGCTAAAAGAAGAGAAATAACAGATGAAAATGGTGGAGTTTTTCTTCCTTTCCTTAATGTGGCATCCTTGTGGGGAGGGAAAAGACTGTATCTTTTGTCATCAACCGGTCTAAAGGAGTGTGAAACGCAGCAGTAATATCATACACTGTTCTAGGTGCATCTATAGGATGTTGAAAATAGTATGTTTTCAGGCCCAAAGAGAGAGGACTTGACTTGATAACCCTGGGTCACCTGATACCACAGACAGTATAGTATCTGCTGTTAAAGTAGTTGCTGAAGGAACACATTATTGACTGTATGCAAGTCTCTGTTTACTCTCTATGAAGAAAGAGTAAGTATGATGCCTTCACAGCTTCTGATGAAACATTTACAGAAGTACAATTTCTTTCAACTGGGAAGAGAGATTTTTTTTTTTTTTTTTTTAAATAAAGTTCTGAATACTTGATCTTCCTTCTGAAGTCAGTAAGAGTTTTTCAGGAAAAATAGTCCAGGTTGACCTCAAGTATCGATGTAGAAATGTTGCTTAAGAGCAACATAACCTGTTTTTATAGGTAATTGATGCTTGGCAGTTGGTTGCAATGTTTTCTCCCATTACTTTTGAACCCAATTTGGAGAGCTCTCAGAGAATGTTTTCAACTATTTCTGTGAAAATAGCTAACTTGGCAAAGGACAGAGTGCCTGTCTGTAGCGATTGGAGGGAATAAGTTCAATATAGTCTCAGCACTTGAGATATCACAGAGTGCTTATCATGGAAACACATTACAAATTCTCTAACTACAGGGTATACTTTCTATATTTGTCATCCATAGCAGTTACCACAGAATTAGCTCCTTAGCATTTCTCAGCTGTTACAGTCAGTGATATGTAGAAAGTTATGAACACCAATTGAAATGTAGTCTGCAGATAGGACATTTATAGCGGCATTCTCCGCTGTAAATTCTTTGATGTTTAATAAAGTCCTATTTTTTAAAAAGTTATGACTTTAATTCTAAATATATGTACTGTAAAATACTTTTTTTTTTAAATGCCTTTTATGATCAACAGGAGTTAATGAAATCTGGGTTTAGATTAATTTCTCATGCAGCTTTTTAAACTGAATTAAACAGCATTTATGTTTTCATTTAAATTTATTAATGCATATGTTATATGTATAGAAAATAAAGTTCAAGTTCAACAAGGAGAAGCCCTGTATCGGGGGAGAAACAACCCCATGCACCAGTGTATGTTGGGAACCACCTAGCTGGAGAGCAGCTTGGCAAGAAGACCTGGGTGTCATGGTGGACACCAAGGTGAACGTGAGCCAGCAGTGTGCCCTTGTGGCAAAGGCAGCCAGTGGTATCCTGGGCTGCACTACACAAAGCGTTGCCAGCAGGTCGAGGGAAGTGATCCTTCCCCTCTACTCAGCAGTGGTGAGGCCACAGCTGGAGTACTGTGTCCAGTTCTGGGCTCCCCAGTACAAGAGAGACTTGGACATACCGGAGAGAGTGCAACGAAGGGCCACAAAGATGTTTAAGAGTTTGGAGCACCTGACATATGAGGAAAGGCTGAGAGATCTGGGACTGTTCAGCCTGGAAGAGAAGACTCGGGGATCTCATCAATGTATATAAATACCTAAGGGAGGGTGCAAAGAAGATGGAACCAGGCTCTTTTCCGTGGTGCTCAGTGACAGAACCAGAGGCAATAGGCACAGACTGAAACACAGGAGGTTCCCTCTGATCAGGAAACATTTTTTTTATTGTGAGGGTGAGCAAGCACTGGCACAGGTTGCTCGGGGAGATGAATTCCACAGGTCCCTTCCAATCTCAACTATTTTGTGATTCTGTAAGAGATGAGATGTAATGTATGTAGGACTAGGATTTTTGTGGGTTTTTTCCCTGTTTTTGTGGGAAATAGTGTTATGGCTATGCTTGGTGCTCACCAGGGTGTCATAATGCAACAAGTACTGTAAACTCGCTCAGTATTCTTTTGCAGGATCCCTTTTAGTTACTAGTAACTAAAATGGTTAAAGGCTGCTCAGGATTGTTCCGTTCAGCTGGGAAAAAGGGAATACTGGTTTTGAGAAAGCTATGACCTCAGAAAGTGTGGTCACTTCCTTTGAAGCACATGGTGTCTTTCAGAAACCAGAAAGGCAATAACTGTTTTCATCATAATTTCCTAATAATATTTTTCTGTTGAAAGACTTGTTGTAAAAGAGTAACATATCTCTGTAGGTCTGATATTAAAAGCTTTGCAAAAATAAGACACAAAAATCTAACTTCTGTTTACCTGTGTTTAGGAGCCAGGTGAAACAGCACTTCATTTAGCAGTCCGGACTGCTGACCAAACCTCTCTCCATCTGGTTGACTTCCTTGTACAAAACTGGTATGGATTGCTCATTTTTCATCAAATTGTGCATGAAAAACGCAGATGTGCAAAGCTATCTTTGCAGTGCTTTGGACAGTGTTTGCTCATCACTTATAATCATTCTCCTTAGATATGTTTCAAAAGAGCATAGTTTAAATACCTTTGAATTGACCTTTGTTCTCCTAAGGAGTAGAGAGAGGGAA
>JAVKLA010000027.1:43952500-43986019 GCA_034782735.1 Sagittarius serpentarius | reverse complement strand
GTCCGTTCTTAAAGCCAGCTGGCATTGGCTATAACGAACACAGGGGAAGCTTCTAGCAACTTTTAAAGAAGCCACCCTGTAGCCCCCCCACTACCAAAACCTTGCCACGTAAACCCATTACACTGTTGCATAAATTTAAGTTCATGGCTCAGTGGCAGAAGTCATTAGTTTCCTTGGCCTTTTTATACATCCTTAGAATATGTTCTAATATTATCATAAGTCGAAGAATTTGATGTGACCTTTTTTGAGCAGCTATGTCCCTAATTAAGAAAATGGGAAAGCTATCTGAACAAGCTTAAGTGTGTTTATTGGTCCTTCCACTGAACTCCCTCCTAGGTAGATGCCAGAAGAGTGTTCTTACCTTTTTGTGTTGGGGTTTGGTTTTTTTTGGTGGTTGTTGTTGGGGGTTTTTTTGGTTTTGTTTTTATTTTTTTAAATGCTTTCACATAGGAACTGCATATCTTCTTTAGTCCTTGAAATATCACATTTATACTTAAAGGTTAAAAATTTGAAATTTATAGTCTCTTAAGCTATGTGTGTTAACTTCAGTTAAGAAATACTATATTTTCATTCCTTTTCATATTAAAACTCCTGAACCATCTCAGATCTCTCCATAAGGAGCCCTCCTTCTTCTAGGGATTTAATTCTTTCAAATCATAGGCCTTTCTAGATGACTGCTTTCTGTTTTCTAGAATTCATGACTGGCATTCTAGATGTAATATTACACATAGACTTATTTGCTTATGCGACCTCAGTTTGACTGTTTTCAGTTCCCAGTCACAGAAATGCTTTACAATCTGGCTATGACGTAGAGCATACTCTGTTACAGCTCCATGGCATTTACATTTTACCTAAGGTTTGTCCACATAAGTTTGGGGTGTGGGGATTGCTTTTGTTTCTTGAGATTTGCTACTGAGCATCTAGGAAGGATCACATCAGATGTTGTGCTGGAGGACCTTCCAGAGTGCTCAGATACAGCATTCTTTCTGATCAGGCATTATTTTAAAAAGTCAACCATTTTATAGCCTTTATAGAGATGAAATAGCTAGAAAGTTTTAAAATTATTCTTGTTCAAATGTCATCTTAGAATAGGACTTCTATCTTCCAATTCAGGCTTCAAACCACTATGTATTAATCAAAGTAAAACATGCTTGGATCAACTTTAGCCTTTTTTTTTTTCTTTTTAAATCTTAGAATAGTTTGAGCTTTTTTTTTTTTTTAAGCTATCTTACCCTGTGTGCTTGCTTTTTCTGCTTATTCAAGTAAGAGTTTTACTGGCAAAGGAGCTGAGTGGAGATTGAAATGACTAAATTTCTTAATATTCTCTGCTAGGATGGTTAGGAGGGATTTGGGAACTGTCCCAGCATATGCTGCTGTTCAGAAAGAACCTGATGATACATGAAATGTATGAGCACTTAGAGTGGAATCTTAAAGAGCTGCAGCTGCTATAGAGTAAATAGACATTTTTGATCACTTTTAGAAGTTACTCTGCTAAAAATAGTGAAACTTAATGAATTGATTCTTTAGACATCTCAAAGAATTGCTCTTTATTTTTATTGATAATTATTGTAGTAAATCAAGCTGGAGAGACGGCTTTGGACACAGCAAAAAGAGTGAAAGCTGTCCAGTGTGAGGAACTGGTAAGAAGCGGTGGCGTGGGGGAAGGCAAGGGGGGATCTTTACTTCTTTAAAGTTGTGATCTACTGAAGATATCATTACCACTGTATCTCAAACTTGGTATCGCTGCCAGCTGGCTATATGCTGAAGGCCCTACCATAGATGGATATATTTCTAACTTCAAAACCACAACAGTCATTTTCTTTGTAACAGTTTAAGTTCTATTGGAAGTACTTAGTTATTTTAACCAGTGTATTTGAAGACCTTAAGTACTGGAGAGTGAGGTATTTGAATACCAGTTCATGCCTCATTCTAGGGCATTTGGGCTTCATCACCTCAAAAGTTCTTAGAGACATTTCTATCAGGAGTGCAAAACAACCCCTGAAGTATTAAATGTCAAGACATTTTAGGTCTGGATCTTTCTTTGATTTTTCCTGCTTTGGCTTTTTCCAGTTTATTTAATGGGACAAATCAGAGATGGTGAAGGTCTTCTTACAAGGAGAATTGAAACAACTTGAAATTAAACCTCAAAGGAGACAGAAGCAAAAGTGTAATGTCTGGAAGTTAGGGTATCAAAAAATGTAAAATACCAGCTTCTGTGGGACTTTGTCCCTTTACTGAATGTGATCAGAGCAAAAACTTTCTGAAATTTTGAGAATGTGTGAGTGATGTTAACAGATGCCACTCAATAACATTACTGGAGTTCAAGAAATAAAGGTGTTAGAGTTAAAGGTAATTTTCTGAAGCAGTTAGCCAGGAATAAGGGTTCTACATCAGACCAACAAACTTGTTTGTTCTTAGCCCTCTGAAGGGCCTCTCACCAGTATGCACTTAGTAGGCAAGTGAATTTAAGTACAATCAAGGGATTAAAAAGTCTAAGTAATGTGGCAGTTTCACATTCAAGACAAAACCAGAAGAATTTACAGAATGGTTGTCACCTGCTGCTTAATTCTGTTTCTCAGAACTTTTTTGCCTTATTTTGAGGATCCAAGGAGGATATCTACTTTTTCTCGGCACCTGATAGTTTTAGTACCTTTCCTTTGACAATTGAAAGTTCTTGTCATGTATTAATTAGTTATTGCATAATCAAGAGAGCTTGTCCTTCACAAATCATAATAATTTTCCATATTTCTGGGGATGCAAGTCAACATTTTGCTATGGTTGATAAGGTGGTACTCTCACTGACTTCTCAGTTACTCCTGTGTCTGCTGTGTAAGTACTATTCCCAGTGTTTTGAGTATTCTTTCAGCTGAAAAACAGATCAGCTGTACAACATACGATTGGTATGGATTTCTTTTTTCTTTGCAGTATATATTTAATAAAGTAACATTTGCCATTAATGTGGACCAACTGATTGTGTTGTAGAACAAACAGAAACAAGTGGATGTTATCAGTGAGCTTATCTGGCAGTTAATTGTTTCGATTATTGTAATTGAAATTCCACGAATACCTCACTGATTATTTTGGTTAATTGTAATAGAACATTTACGCCTTCTCTCTTTTTTTCATTTTTGAAGGGGAAAATTATTTCTGTGTTTTTCTCAAAAGTGGCAATGAGATAAGGTTCAGAGTAGAAAAGAAATATGAGTAAGCATATTTTTTACCATGCCCAATAAAAAAGTATAAAATAAATATCTAGATATTTTGCAATATGCTAGATGTACTAATTTAATTTCTGTTGCATAGCTGGAGTCTTAACTATGTAATTAAGTTCAATTTCAACTGAAGTGCATTCATTAATACTTACATAAAAGATTGAAAATACTTTCGTTCTTCTAAATTTTATTTTGGGAAGATGGTTAAAGGCTTTCCTGGATCAACTAGTACAAAGTAGACTACATTTCAAAGGATGTGAAGGAATAAATAATGATAGGAATCCAAGCATTGAAAAAGCGAATTTATCTCCTCAGAATAACCATGAACTGCAATTTTCTTTTTTTGCTGATCATTGAAGTAGTAGATTTTTAAAGAATGTGGATATATTGTTTGGGCTGGCAAAGCAGAGGAATTTTGTGCTTCAGACTGTTGTGGTTTAACCCCAGCCAGCAACTCAGCACCACGCAGCTGCTCACTCACTTCCCTCCCACCCAGCGGGATGGGGGAGAGAATCGGAAAATAAAGTAAAGCTCATGGGTTGAGATAAAAACAGTTTAAGAAAACAGAAAGGAATAAACTAGCCATGACAGTAATAGTAACAATAAAGTGACAATAATAATAAAAGGATTGGAATACACAAAACAAATGATGCACAATGCAATTGCTCACCACTTATCGACCAATGCCCAGTTAGTTCCCAAGCAGAGCCCCTCCCCAAGCCAACTCCCCCCAGTTTATATGCTGGGCATGACGTCCCATGGTATGGAACAGCCCCTTGGCCAGTTTGGGTCAGCTGTTCTGGCTGTGTTCCCCTCCTTCCAACTTTCTTGTACCCCTCCAGCCTTCTTGCTGGCTGGGCAGGAGAAGCTGAAAAGTCCTTGACTTAGTCTAAACACTGGTTAGCATCAACTGAAAACATCAGGGTGTTACCAACATTCTTCTCATACTGAACTGAAAACACAGCACTGTACCAGCTAAAAGGAAGACCATTAACTCTGTCCTAGATGAAACCAGGACCAGACACAGTGGCATCATCCAGTAAGAGGGAGGCAAATATTTAAATAAAGTATAAATACCTTTTATTTTGATTCCAACACAAGGATTGTGATTTTGGAGGGGTAATAGTTGTTTGTACCAGAACTTAAAAATAGGTTTTGCCTTTCCTTTTTGGAAAGGAGGGCTCCAGATGCATTCTGCTTTTGGGCATATACTTTCTCTTCATGTCATCTTTTCAAATGCTTGTCAAACATGGCAACTTTACCCATTTTGAGAAAATCTTCCCTTTTTGCCTTTTACCTGTTTTTCTATACCTCAAGTAAATGAAGGATGTTTGTGCGATTGCCTTGAAATTGTTTCTTTTTGTGTCTGGAAAATTTTAAACCTCTAAATATTTCAATTTATTGCTTGCTGTTACAAAACTAACTTTGCTGTTCCTTTGGTTTCAACGAGTATTTTAACGAGAATTGTTATTTCTTTTAGCTTTCTCAAGCCAAGGCAGGAAAGCTAAACCCACATGTCCACGTAGAGTATGAATGGAATCTTCGGCAGGAAGAAATTGATGAAAGTGATGATGACTTAGATGATAAGGTAAGCATGAATTACTGATATGGCTTTGCACAAAAACTGCCAAAACTTCTGTTCTGTGGAATTGATGGAAATTAGAGACTCACTTTAACCTTTTTTTTTTCTCACAGATTTTCGGGGGGGTGGGGGAGGGGGTGGGAAAGATAGTTTTGATGCCTGCATTAAAAACTGCCAAAGTGTTTTTTGATACAACCTAGTTGTTACGGACTTGAGTTTCAGAAGTTTTACTTTGACAAGACATACAATATAATATAAATCAGTAAATGTAGATTACTTTGTTGTCATTTTATCCCCATTTGAATCCTAGGTTAATATTTAGCTGGAGGAAATCTAAAGCTTACATACTTATTTTTTCCATAAATTAATTAAAAACCTAGTTGAATCAATAACTATTTTTCAAAAACTGTGCTGTGCACTTTATTGCAGATTAAAAAAAGAAGTAATGGAAAGACAAAACTTGAGGCCATAGGATAATTGCCATCCTAGAACATGTGAAAACTTAGCTTCACTGTCCTACTTCAGCAAGTCAGTTAATTACTCTGTGCTCTGCTTCTGTAATAAATGGGAATACACCTCTCCTATTTTATATGGGTGCTGTAAAAAGAAATGTGGTCACCTTTTCATTTTCTGTGATACCTGGGACTGAAAAATTCAGAAACCCAAATAATTTACATATCCTCAAGGACAGCAGAGAACAAAATGATTATCTGTGCAAGGAGCCTCAGGAGGATGACTAATGCTGCACTGGAGATGATAGGCTGTCTGAACCAGAGCTGCAATGAAACAGATCATGCTCCGTATGCAGCTATTAATATACAGCAGTAAAAAGCTGCTGTGTAAAATTTCTTCAAAGAGCAGTTACATACATTTAAAAGAAGAGACATACCACTAAATATATTACTAGTTCAGTCAACAAATAAATCTGAAGTGTCAGAAGTGGTTATTTTATTTTTAATATGCATCAATGGGGTTAATATACTTGATGTTTGAGGATAACTTTCTCGGCTGAGTAAAGAGCTATTTGAACTGAAAATTACTCTTATGTTCTGAAAACTTTACTAGGCTTTTATTAATATGTTATTTAGTATATTATTATTGTGTGTCTACTGCTTCAAGAATAAATCTAACTGTGTACATGGTGATTTGATGCCGCAATCTTTATTTTTCAGTTACAGAGGACTGGTTGGATCTCTGAGAAAGGGAGGAATGTGGGCTTATTTGTCCAATAAAGAAATTACGTTCACTAGAATATGTTCTGTTATATTCTTTCCCAGATGTATTACCTATATTTAGTATTTAGACAGCTGTATAGTATATTTGTTTTTCTATTCACAGCCTAGTCCTATAAAAAAAGAAAGATCTCCAAGACCCCAGAGTTTTTGTCACTCTTCAAGCATTTCTCCCCAAGACAAAATGACTCATCCTGCATTTAGCACTCCTAGAGACAAGCAGAGACTCTCCTATGGAGCTTTTACCAATCAGATTTTTGCTTCTACAAGCACAGATTCACCCACCTCTCCAACTGCAGACGCTCCTCCTCTTCCTCCTAGAAATGCGGGCAAAGGTAAGTCTGTCTTTAAACTACACTTGCAAGCAGTAATTTTTCCACAGTTGTCCTTCCTTTAACCAGGTGCGTTACTATGTTTCAAGATGTAGTGTGTATTTCTTACTACATTGACACAGTAATATGTACAATGCATGTTCAAAACTTCAAACAAACAAACAAACAAAACCCAAACCACAACAACCCGGGGGGACATAACACTTTGTAATGGACTCATTCATAACAGTGTATGTGAATGGCTGAAAAAATAAAGTAATACGCTGTTAAATAGAAGTTTGTTCATTTTACGTAGAAATTCTGTTCATATTTTGGAGAGGCATGTTTAAGCATTTACAGTCCCAAAAATAGAGGTGTTTTAGAAAAAGGCTGATGGTGCGTAGTGCTATACAGTGATGTGCTGTGTAGCGTCTGGCAGAGAGGGCGAAGAAACAAAGCTTTGGAGGAGAGGAGATGCATGAAGACTTCCTCTCTTGCAGTCAGACAGTGTGTAAAAAGACAAATTCCAGAATGACCTGTGAAGTGCTAAGCAGGTTGCTATTAAAGTTCCTTCCCTCTCAGTGCATCAGGATTCCCCTCTTCGATTTTGGTGAGTGCTAGAGAAGTGTAACGAAAAAATACAGGGTGCAGAGAGGGGTGCAGAGAAAATACCAAGCCTGCTGCCAGATAGTTAATAAGTCACTTACGCACTGAAGGTCTAAACTAAACATCACCCATTCTTCCCTGAGTGAAACAACCATTTTGCTCTTGTAGAATTATCCATAAGGAAGGTTTGTGCTACAATTCAATGAGTTTTGCAACCTACATTTAGCTGAAATGAATGAGATGCTTTGTCTTCTTAGTAATAGTAGTGACACTCTTGGTAATGCTTGAAAGGGAAGAGAACTTATTTCCATATGAGACTTACTCTTGCAGCTGTAGTGGATGATGGTTCTTTGACCTAGATAGCTATAAACATGAAGTTTAGAGGACATACTTATGGAACAAATCTTGTTACTTTACTGTAATTTGTGCAAATCTATTTTTTAGAACAAAAAGCCCCTTCATCTTGTCCCTTTTTTTACTTATTTAATTTAGAAATGGCCAAAGTGTGTTTTTACAGTAGACTTCTTAGAGAAGACTTTAGTTGTGATGAAGGCTACAGTATAGTTTAAGGCTTCAGCGGTTACGCTGAAGGATGCTCCCTTGTGTTAGCACTGCTACAACTTCATATTTCATTTCTTCAACTGGTAGTTAACTTTGTTTTCAAAAATAATGAAGAAATGCTCTCAGTAAAAGGAACAGAACAGGGTGTGTTGGCATCAGATGTCTGCTTTTACATGGTTCAGATGTTGTGCTTAGAAACTACTGTTCCACCATCAGTCTTTGTCATGTACTGGCAACTTTCAAATGAATCCCTTGGCTTTCTTTTTTAAACGGGTTTCTTTTCCATTAAGAGGCAAAGCAATTTTGCCAGGGTATGCATTTTCACATGAGATTTCATAATCCACATTTCTTTGTACCAGTTTCATTGGGGACTCATTTATATTCCTTATAACTTTATTACGTTGACCTTCCTGTTGGCATTACAAGATTCTAACATTTCCTTCCCCCCGCCCCATCTTTTTTACATATTCTAACAGTCTGCTACTGATTGTCTGTTGTCAGACACAGTATACTGGCTTAGATGCTCCTTCAGTCTGGCCTAGACTTCTATTTGTCATAAAGTTGCAAAACTTGGAAACTAATCATGAATCCCATTTCCTCAAGAAGGTTAAGGAGCTTGTATCTTGTATCTATCTGTACACTGCTTAGTATGTTGTCAGCTTTCAATGGATTATAATGAACATTATTTCTTTGTCATTATACAGTGTAGCTGTCATGTGAACTTATTCAGAAAATTGTCTTTTTCTCCAGGAGGGGGAATATTTATGTGCATATTTCATTCTAACTATGTATTCAAGTTTCAGAAATGTTAGGCATTTTCCTAGGTGTTCCTGCAAACTTGTAGACAAGTGAATCAACATACCACCAAAGCTACTTGGAAAGAAATCAAGCATTGAGTTCTTGTGTGTTTTCATGTCAAGGATTATGCAAAAGAAATCTTTATTTATATTACAACAAAATAATATATTATCACAAAATACAGAGAACTGTTGCCTTCTAATGTAACATTAACTGCTTCATCAGACTGGAAAATGCCAGACTCACAGCGTAAGTCTGAGCGAGATGTTGAATGGAACTACTGTTACGTTAATGTCACTAGGCTTCCCTGCTTCAAACATGCCGAAATTTTACAGTCTGTGAGTGATGCTGTTTTTTTGGTTGATTTCCGTTCAATAATATTGTGAAGTGTTTAATCAGTGTTAGAAGTTTCCATTAAATACATGCCTGTGTTACAGGAATAATTTAACAGACTCAAAAGGACAGGGGAACAAAGTGACAAATGCATAGAACATTCATCAGTGTGGAAAAGTTGCTTTAGAAGCATCATTGCAGATGCACTTACGCTTCATTATAAACTGTGCTACACTTTATCTTCCCCTCCTTCCAGCTCCCAAGCAGATTGTTCAAAAGAAAAAGAAGCAGAGACTCTCCACTTCCGTAAGACAATTTTGAAACAGTCTGAGATAATCTTGTTTCTGTAGTAAAAAATAGTCCTTTAGAATTTATCTCTTTTGAGGTTAGTAGTAGTAGAGTATATCCCTTGCATCAAAGTTTAGCATACAAGTTTACTTATCAAATCCTTTTTAGTTAGAAAAGTTTTTGATTTAAGATTATATGAAAACATAGTATTATATTTTGCGCTAAGTTCCCTAAATAGCAAGAGTAAGAAGAGCACTGAACCTGTAATTAAATTTAAGCTTACCTTCTGTCCCCAAATGTAATCTGATCTTCATCCCTGCTCTGCTATGCGGCCCTGGCAGGTACCATGGGACCCACTTAGAGCATGGAGACAGTCTCTAGGGAGTGGATAGCTGGTGGGATCTGTATTTTAGAAGGAGGCAAAGGATTTTAAAATTTCATAGTTTTTATCCTTTGGGGCATACAGATAAAACTCTGTTGCAGGATGTGTATTTTCACAAACACACCTCCCTTTAGCCCTCTGTAAGCTGGCTTCATTTGCCAGTGAAGTTCCTTGGTAGCAAGGTTCTAATGGTGTTTGCTGAGGTGCCACAGGGGACTGGAAGCCATCAGGTCTGAACTTTGTGTTGGGGAGAGAAGGTGAGATTAGCGCGATTTATGTAATGCACACCATTCTTGCCCATGTTTTTTAGTGGATATGGTGTCTAAAAATTAGTTTGATTCATCATTAAAATTGTATAGGTACAATTGTTGGAGGATGTATATATGAGGATTTTTTTAAGTTTCTCCATACATCATTACAATGTAAGTCTAGATTTTTCAGTTTGATAACTTTTCAAAATACTCTTAAAAAATGTTGGAATGTTAGTGTATTCTGCTCTAAACCAGCTCATTTGTGGATACATCTTACTTTCTGCACTCTCTGATACAGATTTAGTTAATCCTGATAGAATGAAAAGTACAGAATGAGTACAGTAGCTGTGTAAGCCAGCCACGATACATTTTTTTCCAGTAGTTTATCTAAGCTTATTCAGTTTCAACTTGTGTTGTCAGTCATGTCTTTGGTCTGTAACAGTCTGAAAATCATCTGTTTCTTTAGTTTTTCCAGCTTACACCTGCATTATGGCTCCAGACATCTAGCAGGTCTCCTGCTTGCTTTTTTACAAAAAGCTTAAAAAAAAAAAAAAAAAAAAAAATCAACATTTAGGTAGTTGCATGACTCAGCACAGAAGCTAAATAAGCTTTTGCACAACCTTAATTGCAAATCCAATGTGAGGGCAATGTTGCTAACTGGTTTTGTAGAAGTGTTAGGCAGTCTAAGCCAGGTTTCCTTAATTTTAGTTGAAAGGTAATTGATTTGTAATGGTTCTGCCTATTTCTCTCATATGGGATAAACATGGAGGTTAGGGATAAATTTTATGCACTGAAGTTAAGGTTGGGTCTCCAGTACAAGTTTGCACATTTTACACTCTCTTTCACAACTCTAATGTTGGGTACATAAACCCAGAAGGCACTTCCTTTGTGGTTCCAGTCCACTGATACTGCAGATATCATGTCATACAATCTGCTTCTTCACTTGATCAAACTCAATTTCTAAACAAATTAGCTTATTTGCATGGACTAGTAGCTTCTAGAAGTTGTCTGGCTGCATTGCTCGCAGGATTAGAAATCTTCTCAAGTCCACTAAATTGCTTTGTTCAGGTACCAGCGTTACCATTTAGCTTTGGCGATTTTTCTGTCATTGGTGTCTGTATCAAGGCGCTACCTGGAAAGCAATCATACAAGTCTCCATTTCTGTTTTGTTAGACTAAACAAACCAAGCATATTTCACTTTTTCTGATAGAAGTGTTATCATTCTCCTGTCATCCAAGTTGTTCTGTCAGCGTACTAGCCCTTCTCTATATTTGCTGTTTAAATCAGCTTTCTTAAATGCAACTGACTGGAAGTATAGGAACAGCATCAAAACCTTGCTGTTTCTGCTAGAAATACTATATCAAAGCTATTTATTTTTTCATGGTTGCATCATACTATGGCGTATCAGGCATTACCCAGGTAGTCTCTACTACCGTTTTCAACCGGAGTCCCTAATTTAAAGTACAAATGCTTTCTTAGTCTAGAATTTAAACGTTGTATATACTGTTGTATTTAATCTCATTTGTTACCTCAGCCTTTGAGGTTATCCAGTTTCTTCTGTTCATTTTGAATGCTTTCAGGATTCTACAGCTTTCTTGCTTACACTTAAGGACTGAATTTTTAAAATATTCTTACAAATGTGTTGCACATTTTGATTAAATAATAATAGTTATCCCACTCAAACTTTTTTTCTTTTTTTATTGGAAGGGAAGGCTGACAACTGTTGATTTCATGTGGTTTATATTTGTGCATCAACCCAAAATACAACATCCTTTAATATAAATTTTAGCTCTTTTTTTTAACTCAATGAATATTCTTAGCTTGCTTGTTTGGAGTGATCATGATAATTTTTTCTTTAATTACTGTATTAATTTTCAGTACTGAAGATATATGATCTGAAGTAAGACAAACTGAAGAAGGCATTTAGTAATATCTCTGCAAAAATGTCATTCATAAGAACATTAAAAATAAGTATAACCACACTTGTTAATGAAAATACTATTTTTAATATAAACTTACCTTCCTTTGCAGTACTCACTCTGCCATTAACTGGAATACTGGTTCTTCCGTATCTCTCATTAAGTGGTAAAAAATAAATACAAATGTGAAGTTTTTACACTCTAAACTCACCATTTCTTGAGTGGATGGTAACAGCTTTGCATGGTTTCACAAGTACACAAATTAACAGATACTATAATGACTGCACAAAAGCTGAAGGGCAATGCACTGTTAATTGCAGACCTTTTCCAGTTATTTACCTTAGTACAATAAATTTGAGATTTGGTCTATTTGCACATGCAAGCGTGATCCCTGTAGTAAGAAAAAGTGATAAAAAATGACAACAGCTTTACTGAAAGGAACTGCTCCCCAGTTAACTGAAGAAAAGAGAGCCCAGTGGAAACAAAATTAAAAAAAGTCTAGGTCAAGGTTTTTTTGGTTTGGTTTTTTTTTTTTTTTTTTGCTTGTGTGAGGGAAATGATTTACATGAAATGTGAACTTTGCAGTTATGTGAGAAATTATCATTAAGATTACTATGGAGAAGAAATGGTTGGCTTACTTTTGCTGCCTGTTTAGAATCACAAAATATCTCTAATCTAGAAAAATAACTACTCTTGATTATTACTTAGGAATATCTGGCTAGCCTTGCATAGTTAAAGATACCTTGTAAGATTTTTTTTTTTTTGAGATTTTGTGTGTGCATATATATATATGTAATACAAAGTATTTTATAATAATTTTACTGACACATCAGATCTTTGTATTATTCTACCAGTTGTTTCCATAAACTGATTTAGATTCCAGAATGTTTCCCATGTTTGCTTTATTCAAAGCACAATGCGACTTGATGCCTCTTTCTGTAAAGATGTCTTGAAGTTTTCCTTTACTTTTGGTTTATTTGAAAGTAAGGTATTTTGTATTTCAGCCATCTAATCATTAGTGTATGACTTCTAAATTCATATTTATTCCTTCCATGAAATCAATATAGGAACAAATGCTAGAGGTCTGAAAAGATGCACTATTTTTAATACCTTAACACCTTTTCCCTGTAACTGTTGTATTCCATGTGAACTTTTGACAGGTGTGAAGTGATAATGTTTTTCAACATTGGACTAGATAACCTTTGGTCCCTTCCAACCCAAGCCATTCTATGATTCTATGATTCAACTCTTCTGTGATGTCTGGAGATACACTACTAGTGTGAAATACAAAAAAAATATATCCATATAACCACATTTAAAGAGCTTTTAATCCTACTAATTTTTTTGTCGAGAAGGATTCCTCATTTTATTGGCAATAAAAAGTACAAATTTTACTTCATGTCTGAAGTTTTATTTTTGCGATAAGCGCACAATACTATTTCAGTGCATTTCCTCCACTTTTTTCCCTTTAAGCCAAGTTTTGAACTGTTTATCACTTGTGGCGGGGCTGGAGACCCTGGTAGCGTTGAGTGGTGAGGCTGTAGTGCAGCACAAACAGCAGGACACTAGGTGGTGGTAGGACAGAACCTCTGTGTTGTGGACTTTCCCACTTGCAGACATTTTGGAAGCGTGTAACTCCTTTTCGAGATGTGAGGACAAGAGAAAAATACTATACTGCATACTGTGTATGTTTTCGATATGCTTGAAAAATAATGTTACTGTTAACACTGAATATTGAATTTTTCTTTCCCCCTCGCCACTCCTAGATATACTCCGAGTTACTTACAGTTTATAGAACAACATTTGATTCGTACTTATGTAAACGAACTGAAGTATTTATAGCTTACAGAAGCCTAGGGGTTTGTCAGTCAAAACTTAGCCTGTGAGAAGTTTTTTATTTTTGCTGGCAGAAACATCTCAATGCATGGTTTAAATTAGCTTGCTTAAGCTCAAGGAAGAAATTAAAATGAGAAATGATGCCAATTAGGGAACAATCATTAATTTGCACTAACTTTTGACTTCTTGTCAGTCAACGGTTTTGTGAACTTGGAAGTAAATTGAGAGGAACAATTGCAAAATACATAATTTGATTTACAAGAGTAAGCAATTAATGGAAAGCCAGGCCCAAAATACCTGCTGGGGTTGTGGTTGACAGATTCTTGCGAGCAGCAAAAGGCCTTCCAGGCTTGAATCTGTAAGAGAACTGACTGAATCATTAACTCATTATGGGCAGTTTTATTAACGTCTTCTTTGGGGTTAAGAAAAAAGAGGGAGGTCACGCGTTGAAAATATCTGGCAAATGTACACATGCTTATAGGATAATTGAAGTTACTTTTTTCAATGTTTAATATTTCATCTGAGGAATTTTAGCAAAGATTATTCTTCACTGATTTTAATACTTTTATGATACATAGTAATTTAGGAATCCAGACTTTGGTAATTTTCAGTCTACCTATAGAGACTGGTAATAAATATTTTTAAAGAGGCAGCTCCAGTTCTGTGTGCAGGTTAGGGTATACGCTGATTAACAAAATGAAGATTTTGTCTCAAATACTGTTCAAATAAGTTACATTTTCAAACATAGGCAAGTTGGTTCTATAGCACTACAAAAATACGTAATGATAGACTTGAAATTTCAGGTATAAATAAACTTTGCTTTTAAAACTGTTGATTTTCTGCATTTATCCAGAGCCTGTGATGGCAAAGGTGTCTTACATGCAAAACTTACTGCAAGATCATGACTACAGTGAAGTGTTATTTGTTGGTTAAATTTAAAAAAAAAACACAAACAAACCAACAACGAAAAAACCCAAACCCAACAACAAAACCCTTAAAGCTATTTTAACCTAACGTAGAACTAATTTAGATAAGTGTTACAAGTAATTTCTTTTGGCGGTAATGGCAGCTGACTTGAGCAGTTGTCCCCTCACTGTGTGTTTGTGTCCTGCACTGCCTGCTTCCTTGAGCTTCTTATTAAAGACATTTTTGAAGGTGAACAGTGAAGTTCATTAGGGAAAGCTCTTTGTCTTCCATCTGGGTTATTTTGTCTTTTAACCTATATCTGTTCCCATATCCTGTAAAATATGCGTTGTGTTGAATAATACTTGTGCCAATATTGATGCAGGGGGAAATAAAGGGTTTAAGGGTAGGGGTGACTGCATAAACTCTTATAAGCAATTCTAGCATTAAATACCTAATCTCAGCCTCAGAAAGGGCTTTTCTGATATTTATTGTATATGCACTGTATACAACAGTTTGCTTTGCTCTAAGAATGCATAGTCTGATGTATTTAAGCCACAGAACAAAGGGGAAAATAACTACAGAAAAACTTACTAATCTTACAATCCTATTTTCAAAACTCAAGGAAAATTTGTAGATAGATTTCTTTTCCCCTCATCCTCCCAGTTTATTAACAAAATTTCTATGGCATGCTCTGGAGGGGAAAAAAATCCCCACATAACAGAACACCTAGAAAGCTATTTCATTCTGGTATAAATTAATAGTAATTTTAATCCCACATGCTAAATATTACTTAATTTTAAGATTTCATGGGTGGTTGTTTTTTTGTTTTTTAAAAAAATGCCTAAAATTAGAAATACTGGAGTGATTAATCCTGTATTTTTTAAACATAAGTATACGTGTCATTCTATTGTCAAGTTGCGTATATTCCCACAGCTAAGATGGTTAAAAATGTGGCGAACGTGTCATTTAATCTAAACAGTGTTTTGGCATGGCTTGTCTTCTTATTTTAGTCTTTTGCTGTGCTTCGCTGTGGGTCTGATGTGAATTTTTCAGTGCTGCTTTGACGTTTATGCACATGTATTTGTAAGAAGATTGTCTGTTATTTTGCAGGCCCACCTTCAACCCTCCCTCTAAGCACTCAAACCTCTAGTGGCAGCTCCACTCTTTCCAAGAAGAGACCACCTCCCCCACCCCCAGGACACAAAAGAACCCTCTCTGACCCACCAAGCCCACTACCTCATGGACCCCAGAATAAGGGCCCAATTCCTTGGGGTGAGTTTTGAAATGCAAAACAAAAGGGCAGGGGAAAACCTTTATGATGGATGATATATGATCTTTGGTTTCTTTTGCCTGATGCTTGCTTTCCAATGATTGCAGCTTGATGTAATGTCAGCTCAGATAAATCAACAGTTCTATCTTCTGTCACTCTAGCTTCCAGGCTTCTGTATCTGAGTCTCACTTGAGAAAACGGAAAATACTCCACTCTCCCCTGGGGCCCAATTCAATCCCCTCTGCTGCCTCCCTCTCTCTACCTTAGCTGCCCAGGCTGCCGTCACCCCAGCCCCCTCATCTGCTGCATCTGCTCTGCATCTGCTTCCTCACCCCTGCTCCTCTTCTGGCTAGCTCATTAATCTAGATGGATCTTGATTTGGGGCAGATAGACCTTGATGAATCTGTGTGGCTCTCCTGATTGCCAGAAGAGCTTGTTTCCTTGGGCTCTATGCCAAATCTCTCCTGTAAAGTGTTCGCACCTAGCTGGCGGGGAAGTGTTGTCTTAATATGTTTTCGGGTTTTGTGATGTTGTCTGTACATACACAAAGACTGATAGGTTTGCATCCTTCTACCTGCAGGAGTTATACAGAAACAGCACTTTTTTTTTTAACAGGATACCTTTCTGACAGAAGCTTTTTAGAAACTATTTTCCAGACTACTCAAATTCTTCCTCTTTTCAATAAACATCGCTCTGTGCAGTCAACTTCTCCCTGTAGCTATAAATCTCAGGCCCATGTAATTTCCTATAATTTTAGTCTTGGTGACAGCATTTCCATAAATCTGTAAACTTTTGAGCTGGAATCCAGTGCTTACACAGGGGGGTCGTCCATACACTGCTTATATCTTAGGAGTATCCTCTCTCTGTTCTAATATAAACACAAGATCTCTAGCCTAAAAAAAAAAATTGAAAGCCCAAAAGCACAATTTTTTTTTCCAGCAAATTAAGTTAAACATGGTAAATCACGGAGTACTCGTGTAGAATATGTGATTTAATCTAGGATTTAATATGAAGAGAAGTACAGAGTCCAATGAAAAGCAAAGTCTTCCTCAAGGTATACAAATAATGGCAATCTTTTCAGTTCTCTACTTTTCAGATGTCCGGGATATGGAAAAAATGTTTCCGGTGTTCTGGAGTCTAACAGCCCTGTACTATTTCAGAGGTAGTAAAGACATTTTGAAGAGCTTGGACTTAAAAAATTTTAAAAAGTCCAAATATTTAAGTCCAAACCAGCACCTAAAATACCATATACTACAATACTGTATAATGTAACACTATTAGAATGAAAAGTGTGGTAGGAACAGATGCTAAGCTAGTGCCAACTTTTTAAAAAAAATATTAAACAGGTAAAGGAAAAGGAAAATATGGGAAAGGTACAGGTGTGGAGTTGAAAATAAAGAACCTTATAGCAGTAGAATTCCTTTTCAAAGTAGGGCCAGAGAAGAACATTGCTTATTCTGTCTCTTTCCTGCTCTACAGTGCAGACTAAACTTCTGTGGATGGAAGGAAGGGCCTTTTCTCCCCTTTTTCATAGCTGAGATCTGTACAAAAACTTGTTTCAAAGTCCATTTGGATTTGAAGCAAGTATTAAGTTTTGTGTTTATAAGAGGGAGTTTCTTGTCTCTGCCTTTGTGGGTTTGGTTTAAGAATATTGTCAGATGTTCACTGCTTTCCCTTGCAGAAGCTTTTTTCTGTGTTGTTACATTTCTTGTTATGTTGAATTTCAGCATTTGTTTTCTAATCTGTGCATTAGTTGACGTTTCAAGCAGAGCAATCTTTAGCTTATGTCTAAGCAAATTAAGTTACTATTCAAAGATGTTCTAAAAATGTCATTTAGATTATTTTGGATTTCCATAGCAACCATGAGATATTTTTCCTTGCTTTATCCATAGGATCTACATGTGAAGGGTTTGCTGTTTGTCTTACCTTTATTTTTATTTTTTTTACTTTTAAATATAAGCATTTTTAGCAAGGCTCAGCATGAGCCTTTTCTGCTGTTGCAATTAGACTTAAATGTACCAAGAATGGTGTCTAGGCAAATATATCATTCTTTTGCATGGGAAGTATTTTGTGTTCTTGGATTGTTAAATGTCACTTTACATCTATTTCAGTGACAAAATTTACTAATGGTTGTTGAAGTTGGTTCTGAGATAGTTTAGATGTGCTGTAATAGAAGAGGGAAGGGGGAATGGTAAAGGCATTACAACAACATAGTTAGTATAATTGTACCTTGGGAATGGTGATGGTTAATGAAAGAGGAGCCATCTGCTGAAGGAGCTCAGAAACACTTGGGTTTGGATTTTGCTGCCTTTTGACAGAATTGAGCATAACCAGCATCTTTTCTTTACCAACGGTTAACTTCAGTTTATGGTGACTTACTGACTTAGTCACTAAATCAGTAAAGGCTATTCCTTATGTAGGATACAATACCAATCGTTAGACATTTGATGTTTTGTGAATAAAATAAAATTCATGGTGGTTTTAAGATGATGTGCCTCATAACGCAAAATGTAAACATCTGTAATTTATTTGATACTGGCCTGCAGGATCTCCTTCTACTCAGAGAAAATTGAAACACAACATTCAAAACAAACACCCTGCAGCAGTAACTCAGCAATGTTGCTCAATCTTTCCTTGCCAGCAGATGTGAGCTACTAGTGAGTTGTTTTAAAATGTGTTATATGAAAGGTCAGGTTGGATTATTACGGTCCCTGCTGCTTTTTCAGTTACAAAATTATTAATAATGATCTGCAAAATCTTTAGACCTGTTGTATAGAGGATACTTGGAAGAATGTGTATTTTGCTTTAAGTTGCACCCTTTGCTGATTATATTTGAGTTATCCTAATGATTTTTTTTTTTTTAAATTGTGCTTTTTTCACCTCAGGTAATGATTTGGGCCCACCTTCAACTAAGGCTGCAAACAAGTTTGAGGGCATGTCTCAGCAGTCAAGGTAAAATCTGTGTGTATCGAGGCAAAGATGAAAATTTATCTAAACATAGCTAATTTGTAAATTAGAAAAAATTGCCTTTCATATGAAGTAAAATCCAGGCTATGTTTCTTCATTAGTTTTCTGCATTCCTTACTGCCATACAAATACTTTAGCTTCATTGAGCCTCCTACGCTTTGTTCATAGCTGTCCGTACACAATTCATCCTTTCAGCGGGATGGACAGAACGACTTGTACCAGAATCTATCTACTGCTCCTACAGAAGTGCTCTCTGAGCTGGGGAATGTTGCCTCAGACTGCAGTCCGTCAGGACAAAAGTTTTATTTTCATGTCTCCTGGTATTTCATTTTATCCGTTTCAGTGTGAGGTCTAATGCCTGTAGCTGCAGAAGTGTCACTGGGTACAGGCTGGGATCGAAGATAGCTCTATAAGACAGAGAATTAATCTCAGTCTTCAGCTTAACCGTTTTCCAGTCTGTCGAGCTTCTGTGCTGACACATACTCTGTCGTAACACACACTGCTTTTAGCTCATAGGTCATCAGGTCAGTACATTACAAGTGTCGTCTTCAATAGCTGAAGTAGTAAGGATAGCCATACCTTCCTGTCACTTCGTTACTCCTTTATCCGTGTTGCGATTCCAAGGTGCTGAGGTTCAAAGCATGGTAATTCTAATAAACATGTGCCTCGGGCAACGTGACGGAGACCTTGCGTGACCACAAGTGTACGTGATCAGGCCATGACTGGAGATGCATGTGTAATGTCAAACAAATTACAGTAGAAGGCGCGTAGGTAGAGTTCCTGGATGCTTCTCAGCCTGTGATCTGCCTTGACAGGACAGGCAGCAGACGTGTTGTTGGTAGCACAGCTGACTTGGCATGTTTGCTGAATCCATCCAGGTGGCACTGGGTATTCAGGGAAAAAGCAGTGATGTTCTACAGCACAAAGAGCTGGTGCTGTGCTTGCTACTTGTAAGACAAGGGTAAAAGTGTGGTACTTGTGCTTGATGGCATTAGAGAAAGGCCGAGGTAATTATTTATTGAATCAAGATTGAGCTTGGCTGTCCTTTCAGTTTTGTGTCATGATACATTTTGACTATTTTAAAAAAAGCTAGGAATAAGATAAGTGTTTCATCGTATTCATTTTGAAATGTTAGCTTCAGAGACAAATAATACCAGAATCAAGGCTGTTAATGCAGAAGACTCTCTGTTCTGAACATATTCTGGCAAGTTCCTCACTAGTTTTTCTTTTTCCTCGTTTTTTTGAGTAACTATTTTGAGGTGATACTGATTTTTGTTTGATTATTTATTGTTTGATTTTTATGCCTTAAATCAATTGGCTTTCTTCTTCCGCAGTGCTTTTCTATAAAAGTGACTCGGGTGTGATTTTGGTGGAAGAAATTTGGTGGGTTTTTGTTGAAACTTGTAATACGTTTTGCCCTCACATGCCATGTTTGCAAATTTGAGCCAGCCTGGTATTAATTCTGAAAAAAATTGTCTACAACAGAAAGCATAGATGGAAAGTTTTGGCAATATGCAACTATCTCAGAATTTTATGCTTTAATTAAATTACTTGCAACTGTCCTGCTTGTATTGTTGCTTACCACTATGAGTAGCTAAAACACCTGTAACACCGGTTGACAGAGTAAAGCATGTTGTTTTCCCACAATCATCAGTATTTCCTTGGAGCAGCAGAGACTTTGTCTCCTAATGCAGCTGCAGATTGTGTGTAATACAATATCCCACTCATACAGTAGGCTACAAGGCATAGGCTCTGTCCTGGAAAACTTCAAACCACTGACATAAAGGACATATTATGTTTTGAATGCTTCAGTATAGTTATTTTAAAGACCAGAATTTCCCTAAAGTTCAGGATCTGCCCACTGAGCTGGTCTTTCAGCTTCACCTATTTTCAGAGTACATTTTTGCACATACCGTAGTTCGTGGAATAAATCTGCCGTGTAGCATTAAAGCTGTGTGGGGTTTGTATGTCTTTTTCTCTGCAAAAGCAGTTCATTCTTAATAGTGCTTTGAGTTTTGGGACTGATCCACAGACAAGATGACAAGTTGGTTATACAAAAGAAGCAAAATAAATATGGATTTTTGGGGGTTATGGCTGTGTGGGGGGGGGGGAGCAAAATAAAAAGTATCTTTTATAGCGTTGGAAGCACTAATAATTCTTATCTGTTGATTTAGCACTGGGACTGCAAAGACTGCACTTGGCCCTAGAGTTCTTCCCAAACTACCTCAAAAAGGTAAGAGTTCTTTCTGTGGGTATTCCCATAATGATATCTTTTAAATGTGTGCGAAAGTAGATACTTGTTTTAAATATATGGATCTTTTCAGCAAAAGTTTTATTTCTGAAATGCCACAAACCATGAAACTTCAGCAAAACTGAGAGCATTCTGGAAGATCGGGAGGGTTTTTATTAAACTAAAAAAAAATATAGACCTATGGAACATAAGGAGAAAAGGAAAAAAAAAAAAACATAAACTAATTGAAGCTGGAAGAGAGCTCAGGAGGTCAGCTGGTCCAGTGCACCAGTCAGAGCAGGGCTAACTTTTTGACATGAGAGCAGGTTGCTCAAGGGTGTGTCCAGTCACATTTTGATGGATAATCTCTCTGGGCTCCCACTTCTTTGACCACTCTCACTGGTAAACTCTTTCATCTTCCTAATATCCGTAAGTCCAATTTCTTGATACCCTTGGAGTAAGTTGTGTTCATTGCCATGTTTTGGCGATCAGGTCAAATATAAATACTTTGAAAAGAATCAGGTACTGTTACAGGCTCACGTATTGGTGACGAACTTGCTGAGACCATCATCCCAGTGAACACCTTATGGCCCTTTTTAGAAACATTTTTTCCTAGTCTCTCTTTAAACTCATACAGCAGGTTTTATACTGTTTTTTGAGTTCTTGCAGCAGTTGCCTATAAAGTTGAAAGTAGACCTGCTTTCTAGCTCAGTTCGCTACAGAATCCATCAAAAATACGTTACATCTTTATGAGTGGGTGAGCACTATGGAGTCTGAAGGTCAGGAAATGATGCCTGTCCAAACTTCTGAAGCTAGATGACTGAAACTGAGAGTGCAAAGCATTTTAACAGAAAATGCAAATGTGAAATTCCAGCTTTATTAAATTACACTTACTACAACATGGTATCATCTTTTGAAAGACACACCAATGATGCGATGGGGTACCACTGCAAAGGAAGTCAACATTTCCTTGATTTAAAATGATATAGGTGGAAATTTAAGATGGGCTCAATCAAAGCACTTTCATAAGGGCTACTGTCAGTTTTTTCATATCATTTACTTAAGCCTCAAACCTACGTGGGTGATCAGTGCTTGTACATTTGCTGCTACGTAAGTCTAGGAGACAAAGCCATATACAAGTATCAACACAGACATTTTTTAAAATTAGGTATCTGATAGTAGCTATACATTTTCTTCCATGGAAATTATGCACAGTTTTCTTCTTTTGGTATAAATAACCATAAATATAGCATGGAAGTCTTATTGCAGTAGGTGATGTCCAAAGTGAGTATTGTTGCTTTCATAGTAAAATGTTAGGCCGTCTTTTTGGCTGGTATTATATGATACTAAAGCAATGCTGAATACAACAGGAAATTATTCCTTCTAGTCCAGACGGTCTTAAAAGTCGAAAGGTCGTAACTTTTTTCTCTCCTGTCCCCCTTCATCTGCTTTAATATAGAGTTGTTTGGTTTAGAGGTTTGGGGTTTTTTGTTGTGTTGTTTTGGTATTGTTTTTAAGGTAGATTTCAGTCACATTTTCTTAGGGAACTTAGCAGTAGAATGAATGCGTGATGCTGAGAAAAAACTATTTGAAAAGCTATTTTCAATTTTGTTCCATTAAAACTGCAAAATATGCTGGTTTAAAACTTCTCATCGTTACTAAATTGTAAATATTTACAATAATTTTTAATTAGTTTTAGTTTGAATGTCTATAATAGCATTTATTCTATACACTGTATAGACATACATGCTCACTTGCTCTCTTTAAGATTTTTACAGGTACTCATCCTGAGACTTGGCGATTTTTTGTATGGAGTTCAACTGTATATATGAATAGTTGGCATCAAAGAGAATTTTCATTGCAGTCACATCACTGGGTTGATAGGTTGTTTTGCAAAATACATCTTTTCTTATACTTCATATTTTTTGGTTAGGTCCAAATCACTTTATCTCACCCTAAGAAGTTAATCTATAAATTGACAACTAGTAGCTGTTGGATTAAGCACGTCTGGCCTCCAGTAGGAGCAATGAAATGAGACCTCAGTGAAAGAGTGTTAAGTAAAGATGTATTACCTTGTATTTGTCATAGACTAGGAGAACATATGGACAGTTATTGGGGCTCAGTTAACATGTGGTCATTACACAATTACAGTTCTGATATGTGCCTGAGTTCTTTAATATTAAGACGAGATAGTGAAAAAACATCGTTATGCTCTTTTCTTTTAGTGGCACTAAGAAAAATAGAAACCAGTCATCATCTTTCAATAGATAAATCCCATCAGCACACGGAAATCTTTCAGAAGCCCTCACTGTCCATCGATATACCACAGAAGCCACAACCTGGAGACTTGCCCCCAAAGCCTCTGCCTCTGGAATTAACTCAGAAACCTCAAGTGGGAGATTTACCCCCAAAGCCTGGAGAACTACCCCCAAAGCCTCAGCTAGGAGACTTGCCACCAAAACCACAACTTGGAGACTTACCTCCAAAGCCGCAAATGAAGGACCTTCCTCCAAAACCTCAGCTAGGAGAGCTGTTGGCTAAAACTCAAGGTGGAGAAGCATCACCGAAGCCTCAGCCCTCAGAGGCAAATCAAAAATCTCACTCCTTAGATCTTTCTCCAAATGTACAATCTAGAGACACCGTCCAAAGGCAAGCATCTGAAGAGTCTAATGACATAACACATACCCTGCCAGAAACCCCTGTGCCACTTCCCAGGAAAATAAATATGGTAGGTATTATTCCAGCTAGTTGAAGGTATCCACGGACGGCTTTGAAGTTACTGCAGGACTCTGTTCAAAAAAAACCCACCACCCTTGAGCTATGCAGAAAAAGCAACGTAACTTTATGGGCTAGGATGGGGAATGAGGAGCTGCTCTTGTGCTCCCAAGCAGCTTCAGCAAATGCTGGGAGTTTACAAGGCCTCTTGCACGCTGAAACAAATAGCAGTAACATAAAGCAATAGTCTTGGGAGCATGACAGTGTATTTAGATTTTTTAGGGAACTTGGGCATTTTTATCTGTGCTGGTCATACCTCTGAGTTGATTGCTAGTCTTCTTTGCTGTCTTTGCTCGCTGCTTTGTATGCCTTAGATTACTAGAATATTTATATATTTGATTTTTGTAATCTTTAAGAAAGAATGTTAGCACCTATTGTTAGCAGATAAAAAAATTTAAAGTAAAGTCAACTGTGACAAACTAGTAAATGTTCCTGTCATGACTATTTAATGTCGATGTACTTAAGTGGTTAACAAAGGTTCAGATATATTGCTGAAGTGGCAAAATTGACATTGCTGGATGGTGTGTAGTAGCAGAGCTGGAACTGTAACTTGATTCCACGTCTCCTTGTTCAACCCCCAATTCAACTTGCTGTTCATCTTGCTAACCAGTGCAGTTTCCATCCAACAGAGGATTCTTCATGCATATGTATATTGACATAATTTTATGAAACTCCAGAGCTCTCTTAAGATTTTCATCATTAAGAATACATCAAAAAGGAGATGTTTTTGCTTGTCAAATTGGCTATGCAAAGCACTTATGTAAAAGGAAATAAGACTTCCATTCTTGTAGTGAAAGAACACTCTTTCTCTGGAGCCATCACTCTGCTTGGCTTCTGTCACGGACTTGCCTGTAAGCTCTTACCTGAACAGAGAATGACAGGGTTGTTGCTTGGGCTTCCTGAGTGTTCTGGAGATTAAATAAAATAGTAAAGGTATCTGATTAAAAGGTGTCTGCAACTACGATTTGTTTACTTAAATATTTTTAAATATAAGCAGGCAAATTATGCTGGACATTCTTAGCTATTTGTCACTTTATTAAAGAAGGAAAGAAAGCAAACAGTGGATTAGTTGTTTGCTTTGTTTTGTTTTTTTAAACTCTCACCTTTATACAGTAAAATTCTGAGGAAAAATTCAGTCCTGTCTAAATTCAGCCATTTTCACATGTGCAGCAAATTAACTAGTTCCACTGTTTTGGAGTGATCAAAATTGTCATGTATCTGTGATAATTATTTTCCATTTTTCTACACATCATTGCATGCACATGTGTATGTCTTCTTGTTCACTGCAGTCTTTCTTGCTCAAGTAATAATGTGCAAGAATTCATCTTAAATGTATCTTGCCTCCATTTTCATCCTCTGGCTGTTACCTTCTCTGCACAAAGTGGTGAAATGCTACATCACAGTGCAACAGTAAGATCTGTGACAGCAGCCACTAGTACTTGCGGATACTTCACTCCTGGGTTTGACTATTTAGCCACTAAATAGATGAGCACAAATTTATTGGAACTTTTAGAAGATCAATTGTTCAGAGTTACTAGGTAAAAAATACCAATGCTGTTAATATATAAGGACTTGAAAGGATATTTTTAGAGAAATGAAACTTGCTCAGAGTGCTTCTAAAATAACACTGAGCACTTGAGTGTTCTTTTGTGTGTGTGTGTTTTCTATAAAGGAGACAAAATATTTCTTTTAAAAAAAAGTTGAATGTAAATAAGAACATGGAGGGATTATTAATGACCACAGCAGGTGATTATTATTCAGTCTTAAGCATAAAAGTCTCTTCTTAGTGACTACTAATATTGGATACAGGGAGTTGGGGTGGGCTGGGTGATATTTGTTCCACAGTTGCAAATTACATTTCCTGGAATTGCTTCTGTTTCTTTACACACCAGTGCCCCAACTGTGTTCTGGAAAATATATACTCTCTTCAGATCCATCCTTTTTTAAACCTTCCCAAGATTAAATACTCCTCGGGCTTGAATTCTCCTTTTAACCACTCTCCTAAGTGAAAGGAATAGAATATTAAAATGTCATCTGTGGTACTAATCAGAAGGAACCAGGAGCAATTCCCATCATTTTTCATGTGTTCTTACAAGCTGAGTTGCATACAGTTCTCCAAGTTTAGAGGAATTTAACTTCAGTCTTTTTATTGAATGAGACAGTTTTTATCTAGCAGAAGTAGTTATTTCTCTTCATCACCGCGGTATTGATTGGAAGTGTTCTTAGTTTGTAAAGGTTCTCTGGAGTTGAAAGCTGGGACTGGCTCCAAATACCCATTAATATTGAATTCCAATCCCTAGTGATAGTTGAGATTTTTGTTCGAATTATATGAATTTGTTTAAAAAAGGGAGAAAGCATTCTTTGAAGTAACTTCTTGCTGCAGCAAACCCTTGCTGTAAAAAATATTTTGATGTCTCATGAACTTCAGGTATTTCTGTTCATTTGTCTCGACTGTGGGTTTCTTTAGTCTTACGTTGTTGTGTTAACTGCTCTGTCCCTTGGATCCCCCTATAATCGTTATTTTTCTGTACCTTGAATTTAGTATGAGTGCTCTTTTCTGTGTGTCTTATTCTGCTGTTGATCTGCAGGAAATCTTTTTCTGCCAAAACATGGAGGTATTTCAAGTGGGTAGGTAATAGCAAAGAGAAGGCTCCCTAGGACATTTCCTCTGTGAAGTTACTTTTGGCTCAAATTTCTCTAAACCTGCTTTTTCCTTCGTAGCCCTTCTGCTTCTCATCTCCTTGTGCTCTTTTTTTTTTTTTTTTTTTTTTTTGCATTCTTGTTACCTGACTACTTCTGTTCAAAGAAGGAACTGTATTTTTTGAAGTGTGGGTATGAAAATACAGGAATATAAAGTAGCAGGAATGTTTTGCTGTGAATATTGCTTCCTTACTCTTTTTGGAAATAATTTGAAGCATTTTCCCTGCCGTGAGAAACATACGTTCGGGGAGGAGCCCGTGGCTCAGGCTTTTTCATATGAGTTATCAGTATGCAGCAAAGTATGACCTAGAAAATACTTGGCCTCAGAATGGCAGAGCTGTGAGAATATCTATTGTGAATTATCATCACAAAATAGTACTGCCATCTGAAATTAAGATTCTTTTAGTAAAAAATTGCTAACATTTTGCATGAACAAATCACTAAAAAATAATTTCCAGTCCTAAAAGCACACCTGAAATCAAAGGATACTGTATTTTTGCACTTGATCCAAAACCAAAACTGTAAGGAATACTGGGATTTCAATGCAGCATTTTCCTCTGCTCTTACCTCTCTTGTAACATTCAGAAGAGACTGGATTTCATTTTCTGTTCACAGTGGTTTTTTTAATGGAGTATGTATTAAAGGAGAAAGAGGGTGTTTGTGGCCTGGAACACTATAAAGATGTTTGTTTAAATGTTCTTTACTGGAGGAAGCATAGGTTACTTAAGCCATGCACTATATGTTAAAAGTCTCTTGGGAGTTCTGACTCTTAAGAAAAAGAAAACCTACACCTGTGTAGGTAATTTGTCTTTTTTTTTTTAATGTCCTTGTTGAAGCAGTGTTTTTTTATTTTATGTCCCTGATTGCAGGGAAAGCGATTTGGTAGTCTTCACCTTCTTGTAAAATAAAACGTAACTAAAAGGCAAAATTGATATCATATATGTTTTCACTGTTCCTCATGTCCTTCATCTAAAACTTCATTCTATTTCTAGGGGAAAAACAAAGTTAGGCGAGTGAAGACCATTTATGACTGTCAGGCAGATAATGATGATGAGCTCACGTTTGTTGAAGGAGAAGTAATTATTGTAACTGGTGAAGAGGACCAAGAGTGGTGGGTATGTATCTTTTCCTTTTATAGTTCCACATAACTTCTTTACGACCTTTAAAGGAAAGCTTCTTTTTCCAAATTTGGGGATTTTGTTGTTATTTTGGTTTGTGGGTGGTGTTGGTTTTTTTTATTTTGTTGGTTTGGGGGATTTTTCTTGCCTGAGCTAACATCCAGCCCTTAAACTCGTATTAGAGAAGACCCCCTTTCTCTGGTAGGGTCTGTCTCTTCCTGGGAGTCTGTTAGGACCATCCAGGTTTGGCTTTATTGCTGGCTCGTAACAACATGTATTTACACACTAGCCTTTCACTAAATGAAGAGGTGGTGATTTTTACTCCATTTAGCATGCTTCCACCCTTCATGAAAAATGAGATGTGTAATTATCTTCAGTTCACCAGAAATGTTAAGTTATGTATCTACAGGGGTTGCGGGAGGTCTGAAAAACTAGCTGTAATTGGTGCTGTAAGCTGATGGGTTTCTGCCTTACATGAGAGGTAGTTAACATTTTCTCTCCCTTCTTCCCTCCTGTGCTATTGGTTTGTATCATACTCCCCCCTACTCTGGACCACATCTTGCCTTTGGTTCTTGAGTGCTAACACCAGGTTTTTTCTCAACCCCACTTGAAGGCTCCAACCCTCCCTAGACACTCTACTTCTTTCCTCCGAAGCCCTGCTACATCATACTTCTCTACCTAAGAATTATTACTGGGGAAAATGAGACAGATTTCATTTTGATTAAAACAAATTTTTACCGCAATGCTGCCTATTATTTCCTAATCTAAGTGCAGTGCAACCTTTGCTGCTTTGGTTCTAGCTACACGGTTTCCTCTCGCTCGTGATTTAAGTGTGGAAGATTTTCAACTGAAAAGATGGTATCAAAAGAGCAATGCCCAGTGAAAAGCTGGTGTATTAACCCTGTCATCCAGTCCTTGATTATGGTTGCATTAATTGCTGGATCTGTTTTGTGAAGTGGCTTTTTAAAATCTCTGGGTACACGCCTGACAAGTTCCATGAAGTGCTGCAGTTTGAGTGTGTCTGAGAAGGGAAATGAAGGCTGTTGACTCATATGCTTCAAAAATTTGGCTCTACAAGAGGAAATGGCCAGCCCTGCATGTTTCCCCTTCCCATTTTGTTAGCTTGTGGAAGAGGAAGGAGGTACACTATTATTCTGAAAGTAGTGAGCAGCACTGTAGCTGATAGTTGTTCATAAATTATGCATTTTAAACGTGAAGTTCATATAGAAGGTGCCATTGTTTTTTAAAGTTGCTTGGCTATTTATTTAGAAATGATGATTATATAAAACATGTAAGAAGTTGTACATGAAGGATACTTAACCAGATGATACTGTGATTTGTTATAAACACTAGTATGCACATAAATCATTAGGAATCATACTAATTCAATGAGAAAATAGCTGGGCCTTTATCACTTTAAGTGGAGCACGCAGATTGTCGTAAGTAACTTAACAACTGTAGCAGACATTTCGCTCAAGTGAGATGTTCAGGGTTTATTTAGTTAACTAAGGTGAATGGGTTTGAAAGACATAGACTCGCTTGCAGTAGCAAGATACATCAGGCAAGAAAATAAGGCTTCTGTTTTGGTGAGATTCTTGAAATTCAGTGGTCTATGTAGCCCTTCTAGGTTTCCATATTCAATTGTAGCTGGTTTGTTCTCTTTTGATTTAGTTGGCTTAATTTGTCTTATTTATAATATATTTGTATGGTTTTATTTTTTACCAGTAACGCAAATTCAATTGTTAACTAAGGTCTGCTTTAAACTGTCCAAGAACTTGCAAATGCTCTGTAGGATCTGTGCAGTTCTGATGCGTTTGAATGAAGTAAATGCAGTCTACGAACTCTTATGTGTACACACACACGTATACATACATATGTACGTTTTTCTCCTGTGTTGCAGATTGGCCACATCGAAGGACAGCCAGAGAGGAAAGGGGTCTTTCCAGTGTCCTTTGTGCACATTCTGTCAGACTAGTCAAAACAAACAAACAAAAAATCCTAAACTTGAGCATTGCACATTCTTCATGCAAGACGGGCTTTTTAGCAAAAGCGAACGCTGCTGCCTCCCTGTAATCCTGTGCACAATTGTATATATAGCTGCTGTTACAAATTAAGAATTCATTTAAGTTTCACCTCATGAGGTTGAATTATATGTATTGTAAATATACTGTGTTATTCTGCCTTTGCCAGTATTATGGTAGCCTTGGAACCTGGCACGCCTTATTGGGTTCGTTGAAGCCATCCTTGGCATCTAGCACTTACATCTCTGTCCATGCTGTTAAAAATACGTATGAACTGCCAGCTTTCCAAACATAGGTGGTCTCCGTCAACCATGTAACTGTACAGAAATGACTGTTCCTAATAACTCGGTATTCTCAATATACAATTAGCAGAAAGTTAGAATGAGTGAATGGTTTTGGACAATTTAAAAATCAGTCTGCAGTTTATAAGTGTATGCAGTTTACAGCTATGAAACCCACCTTGGTATTTATTTAATATAGTGCTCAGTTAAGTGTAACTATGAAGACAAATATTCACTGACTTTACAGATAACAGTAATGTTTTATGGTGTGCATACAGCATTTCATGTTTATATTATGTGGACCTATGCCAAACTGTGATTGCAGTTCCCCTGTGGTATTACCTCACTATAAAAAGTTACAAATTTATTTCATTCGAAAACTTACTTTAATGAAAATTAGTCATATTGTTCTTTAGTAGATATATGTGAAATTTGCTGGTTTCTTTCACTGCATTCTTAGTAACCAAGGACTTCTAGAAAGTGTTAACTGTTGACATTATGCATGCATTTAGATGCTTACTTGAAACCTGCCTTTGTACAAAAGTAGTACTGTAGTCATATAGCTACGTTTGAGGAAAAGAACATTTTAACTTAATTGCTATTCAGATTAATGTGAGCTTGCAACAGTATTTGTTTATAGCTAAATTGGCTCTTTGAAAAATGATTTTGTGGGGTTTTTTTCCTCTGTCTTCAACCTTGCTAAAAGTTAGTTACCTAAAATAAAATTTCTTAAGTGGTGATATAAGGATAAATTTAAATTATTTTTAATTGCTCAAAAAAGTGGAAGTTAAGATGCCCTCTCATGCATTTGATCAGGCTGTTAATGACAGAACTCGGATCCCAAGTATCAGGCTGGTTTTAGTGGAGTTCACTCCACTATAACTGTAATAGTCTTAATTCAAAGCACCACGTAACAGATGCACTGTTATAAAGCTAATTTCTAAGAAAATCTTTGGAAGGCTGCATTTGACCTGAGGTTTCTTGAAAGTTGGTATAAAGTTGCATTGCCAGAAAACATTTAAATGTATTACTAGAAACTTTCATTTCCTATGTCACTTTCAACATAATTTTTTAACTTCTAAAACGTAATGCAGTTGTGTTTTTCCCATAGTTTGTCTGTAGTAGCAGGTTCCATGACTTTCATATGTAGTTTTGTATTACTTGCTTTAAATGTTATTTTGGCTTCAGTACCTAGTACTGCTATTTCAAAGCAGATCGTCTTGGCTGCATGGAAAGATTTTCATTTCATAAAAGCATATCTCAGACTTTCTGAGGGCTTTCATTTTTAATTCAGTTTTACAAGACTGTAGTCAGTGAATATTTAATTCTGTTTGTGGTTAATAGAGAAACAAATACCAGTCTAAAGCCCACATGAAAAAATGCAAAACATTTATCAACTGTTAATGGTTTTATCATTTATAACAAAAGTTTATTAAAAAAAAAAATTATGCAATGAGCAAGCGAGCCTGCTGGCATCTAATCTTCAGTATTACCAGCTCCAGTATTTCAGACTTTATTCTGTTTTTTATGGAAAGGAAGTCAGGTTTAGCGTTTATTTAGCATTCCATTTTATCCATTATCCATTACTACAATGTTTTAAGTTGCATTAAAGAACAAAACCTATTCACTTTTGTGGTCAATTGTATTTTTAAGTGATCTTGAAATAAACTGATGAAAGCAAATCATATAAAGAAAACCTAGGCATGTAAAATTATGTAGAGTCAAATGTCTATTCTTTTCTACGCTCTTTAAAATAGTATACATATGCATTTTATAAAATTAAATGAGTTCCGTCGGGAACAATAGTTCTGTTTATGCTGGCTTATTGTGGGTCATAAGAAATCTGAAAATGTATGATATTGATTGAGTTTAAGTACAGTATTATATTTGAACTCAGTGAGCCACTGTCTGCAATTTTGTATATGACATAGTATTTGGAAAGTCTAAATCTTTATGGAAAATTAGCTGATAAGGGGTCGGGGGGAGGGGCAGGGGAAGGTGCCCCCAGAGGGGGAAGTATGCTTTGCAGATGATGTCTTATTTACTGTTGAACAACAGTTGCTATTTATTTTTTTATTACATAGTACATACACGTGTACAGGTATCAGATCTGGTCATGCCACTAGTTAAAATCTTGACTTCTCATTGAATGTTAAGGTAAAACATCAGTACACATGTCTATTCACATGTATTTAATGTGACAGTTTTTGAGTACTGTATGTGTTAATTTCTACTTTTTTAATATTTAAAATTGCTTTTAAATAAATGTATTCAGTTGATCCCAGATATCTGAACAAGGCCCTTTTGTCAACTGGAATATCTTCTAGGGAGAAAGTCTGGATTCCAAACAGGTAGAACTAAAACACTTGAAATGTTTTCTCTTGATTATAAAGCACCCCTTATATAATGCAATTAAATGTGTATCTCTTTAACAGCTGTTAAATATGGATGCAATTGCCTTTATCTGAAAAACTTTACTTACTAAAGTTAGCATCAAAACACTTACTTTGTCCATGAGTTTCGATTGCTTTCTCTCTGGCTTCAGTAGGCTCTACGGAAAGCCAGCCCGGTGGGTCTTGTTTTCTACACCTGGCCCTTTGGGTTGAAAAGAACGGCTCAGCACGGCCCTCTGGCCCGTGTACGGCCTTCCTCTGCCCGTGGGCAGGATTACCAAACCCGACAGCAGCTCTCAAACCAACTCGAGCAGTACTAACCTTTCCTGGATGGAGTGACTGTATTGCTTAGTATTTCAGTTCCGACCCAGCTTGCAGAGGTTATTTTTTCCCCTCCCTGACTCAGTTCTTTGGAGCTTCTCATTGAAGACCTGTTCCCGTCAAAACTGCTCCAAAAAGAACAAGCCACTTGAAATTGCTAGAAAGCAATGAGAACATACTTTAGCCAGAGGAAAAGTTGGAGCGTGGAGTTCTCATATCTGGTTTGTATCAAAAATAGTAACTGCCAACAGCACAGAGCTCAGGAGTCCGCTGTGGTAGGGGAGCTTCTTGAACACTGAATTGTAGCACAGGCATAGCCTGGGTTCATTGTAGGATTTTCTGCTTGGTTACTTTTGGGATTTTAAATTTACATAGGCTAAACATATGTGTGAAATATGAACGTGAGACAGGGGAAGCAGTCTGGTTAAATATTCTGTTCTTGCTCAGTTTCTACCTTGTCACAATATTTCAGATAACAGCATTCAGAGATCCGTTGATTCAGATATCCTCAGTTTTCTGTCCTACTTTTGTATTACTTGTTCTTCAGACACATGTATTGATTTCCTTTTGCAACTCAAAATTGAGGTGGATATCTCTCGTACACTGTTTGGAGAAGAAGAAACCAAGAGAAACACATGCCCAGAGAACTCCCTTCTTGTTCAAAGTTTCAGTCTGCTTACCCTTTTCCTGGCAAACTTAAAGCTCATAGTTGAACAGAAGAGCGACTGGTAATCAAAACCAGTGAAAATGGTGCAAATCTTACAACACTGAGTTTCACTCATTGGTATTTGGTTTAACCTCAGCCAGCAACTAAGCACCACACAGCTGCTCTATCACCCCCCCCTCCACCTCAGCTGGACAGGGGAGAGAAAATACAACAAAAGGCTCATGGGTCAAGATAAGGACAGGGAGAGATAGCTTACCAATTACCCTAACAGGCAAAACAGACTCGACTTGAGGAAAATTAACTTTTTACTACCAATCAAACCACAACAGGGTAATGAGAAATAAAACCAAATCTTAAACCACCATCCCCCCACCCCTCCCTCCTTCCCAGCTCAACTCAACTCCCAATTTTCTCTACATCCTCCTCCCCAGCGGGGCAGGGGGATGGGGAATGGGGGTTGGGGTCAGTTCCTCACACCTTGTCTCTGCTCCTCCTTCCTCCTCAGGGGCAGGACTCCTCACTCTGCCCCTGCTCCGGCCGGGGGTCCCTCCTATGGGCT
>JAVKLA010000027.1:43926460-43947117 GCA_034782735.1 Sagittarius serpentarius | reverse complement strand
CCCCGCTGCCCCACCCCGGGGCGGGAAGGCGCGGCCCACGCGGGGCCGGCGGAGGGTGCTCGCCGCCGCCCGGGGCGGCCCTGCCCCTGGCCAGCCCCCTGCCCGCCGCGCCGGGCGGTCTGTCAGGGCGGCGGCAGAGCCGTCGGCGGCAGCGAGGGCAGCGCGGGGGGAGCCCCGCGCCCAGCCCTGTTTCGGCCCGAGGGCCGGAGCCGCCGCCTCAGTTTCCCTCAGCGCACAGGGGCTGCGAGGCCGCCCCAGTCAGCAGGTGCCGAGGGGGGCTTCGCTGGTGTCCGCGAGGAGCGCGGGGGTGACAGACTGGGGACAGGGGTTCCGCTGTGCCCTGGGACCAGGGGACGGCGGTGACAGATCCAGCGAGCGGTGTAATGGCCCTCGTGCCAACCAAGACGATCTCCAGCAGCCGCCAGGTTGAAACCCAGCAGCAGTAGGCTGGAGTGGTTGGTTTCAGGAGGAAGCCGTAGTTTCGTACCGTGTCCTGTGTGCGATGAGTGCTGCCTACGGCCCTCCTGGGTTGGGAGCAGCGGCAACAATGTTAGCCGGCTGCTTCTTGCATTGAGCTGGGTGCGTTGCATTTGACTATCTTCCGATGCTCGGACAGGTGCCATGCTGGAGACTGCTCAGTCATCATTGTTCATGCAAATTTTGCATCTGAAAGTTCAACCCAGTGGCCCGAAATGCACTGGAGTGGCCAGTGAGGAGGCGAGCACTTCTGCTTTGGGGGGATCCGGTACTTCCTTGTCTGGGCAGGGACAGTGGTGTGGTTGTGATCATGACTGTGTGTGAAAACTGCCTCTCTCTTAAGCAAGCTGTAGCGTTTCAAAAGGATTAGTGGTGAAATAGAGAGGAAATAACGCAGAGCAACCCTGAAACCATGAAGGTTAACTGGCTGTGTGGTTTAGAGTGGTGTTACCCTTTTGCCATTTAAAAATGAACTCTTATCCCTAATAATCACTCTTTAATAGACATGACCCACAAAGCCATGAGGGGTGTACTGTTTACTTGGTGTTTTCTTAGGTGTGTGATTAAAACAGTAGAGGGGCCCTTTTTTATTATTCAAACAAAGCAAACCCCACCTCTGCACGCCGAACCGAGGAGTATTTTGAAGAGATGCGGCATTTCGTTGGAAGTGCAACATTGTCTTTGTCTCTGTGCTTGACCCAAAGCAAGCCTGGTGGCAGGCTGCCGCCCCCTTAATGTCAAGGGTACCAGTACTGCGGCTGTGGGGAGGGGGGAAGCATTCAGGGTGCCTACATGAGCTCTGAGGGACTCTTGGGTGCACGCAGGCACCCTGGGTCATTTCAGCGCTCGATCCTCATGGAAGAACTGCTCGGGGTCATCTTGCCTTCGTGAGAAGCAGCACTTCGCTGCATGGGTCCTGCTGCATTCCCTGCTCAGCAGGACGGGGAGCCCGTGCCCGTCTGGGCAGCAGGATGCTCTGAAGCTGCTGTTGCAGGCAGCAGTTCCTACCTGCTATTTGCTCTTGCTCACTTCAAGCACTGATCAGACCGAGAGGCCTTGTTAGTGCGTTTTCCGACAGTTGTCACCACTTGCTTTCCCAGGGCGCAGCAGGGCTCGGTGGTGCAGCTTCCTCCATGGCTCAGCAGCAGAAGCACTCCTGGCAGGATGGAGTTTCTGAGCAAGTCTGAGGCAGTGCTCTGCATGGAGACTAGGAAGAGTTCAGGATCCAGCAGGAACAGTCATACCAGCAGGACTTTCAAAACTGTTTCCAATAAAGCCTAGAGCATCCGTTTCTCTTAACGGAGATCGATAGTTCAGACTGCTCAGCAAGGAGCATGAGCGATGGATTTTCAGTAATCTGCATGGCACAGATCAGGCTCGAGGAAAAAATAATTAGGCCTCATTCTGTGCCTCTAAATGTGAGTGTGCCCAGTAAGAGCAGTAGAAGCAGCTGATGCGCTGAGGGTAGTTAAAAGCTTAATGCTGCCTCTAGAGTGGGGAAGGCAGAGCCACTCTCAACTGCTATTTCTTTTTACTCAGAGGTATCAGAGGATAAATAGTGGCTCACAAGAATAAAGACTGGTGTTTGAGATCCTTCCTGTGCTTGCCGGAGAAGAAAAAGGCCAAGAGTATTTTGAAAGTAAAAGCGTATTTCCTGTGAAAAACTTTTGCTGAAGTGAAGGGTGAGATCATTTTAGAGCTGGAGTCACAGCTGCGGTGATTCAGGCCAGCCACGCTGGCACCTGGATGGGGCTGGCCGGGTTGGTCTGAGGCAGAGTGGAGGGCACCGAGCACTGGCCTGTCTAAACCTGCAAATGGGGAACAGGCACAGCATCATGTGCTCCGCTTGCTTCACTGGGAACAGGAAGAGGCCGTGTCCTCTGCCTGCAGACAGTCTCGAGAACTTGATTAGAGACTACAGGTTGGTACACCTGCAGGTATAAAGTGGCCTGCTCTGGTTGACTAAGTACATGCTCCAGAAGCTCAGCTGAGAGCCTGTGTGGGTCTCTCGGCTACCCACGCAAAGTAGATTCAGGAGTACGATCCCGTCATGGGTATCAGGACTGTGTCTGTAAGCTGAAGGTCATTCCTACGGCACTCTCTCAACCCTTGACTTAGAAGGGCTTGTCTCTGAGGTTAGCTCAGTCCAAGACCTATCTTCCTAATCATCTGGTTTAGGTTTTCCTTTAGTGCTTACTATGTCTGTGAGTTACCTTATCTGCTGAATCACTGCCCTCGTGCAGACCTGCACGGTTCCAGCAGGAGCTGAATCAGGCCCGCTGGCTCCCAGGCCCTCTTTTTCCCCTGCAGCAGCACAGCTCTGGGGGAGGAGGCGGCCAGGAGCAGAGCGCAGTGCTGACAGTCTGCGGGAATACAGTTGCTGGAGCAGGGATTTCAAATCTGCAGTCAGGCTGTATCTCGCAGCGGGCAGAAAGCACTTTGCGCGGTGTCTGCAGTTACTCAGCTATTGGAAACCTTTGTTCTGCACTGCTCTGTGTGGAGCTTGATACAGCTTGGGTTTATCTTCTGGTGCCTGAGTTCAATTACTGTCCTTGCTGGGTGTATTTTAAAACTCTTCCCTTGGTGTTTGGTTTTCTTTTCTTTTGTTGGTTTTTGAATACTGCACACATTAATTTATTCCCTTAAGATCCTTCTATGCCAGAGATGCTGAAACTGAATGTTATGTGTCACCGTGTGGTATTAGGTGGGATAAGTCTGATAGATAGCTTTGGTTTCCATTCCCAGCAGTTTTTTACATGGTGCAAGCTGCTTTTCTATCATCAAAAATGCAATTTTTATAAAATGCCAGGTTTGATATCTGCTTTGTAGAAATGCTGTAAGATCTACTCCAGAGTATCGAGTGGACAAACTCTTTGTTTCTCAAAGTCTTGCTGGATAGAAAGGGAAAAATATCAAATCCTCTGACTACAGCACAAAACTAGGAATTTTATCTGAGTCTGGCTAGGACAGTCTTTGTCTCAGCCAGAACTAGGAAACCCCCTGCACATCTTCCTTGTTTTCAGTCCTGAGGTCAAACCTCCTGGCCACAACCCTCTCTATTTAAGAAAAAAACACAGACACTAGTTGTAATCTGTGCTATGAAAATCTAATCTGTGACCTAATTTGTTGTGATACCATGAAGAACCTGTCAGTAGCAATCACTGTAACCCATGGCACGGATGCACTGCCCGCTTTCCAAGAGTGCTTGCTGGTCGTAGCCTCAGAGGGAGCAGTGTCACGCCGAGCGCGTCCGTTTGGGCTCCTCCACTACCAAACTTGGGGAATAATACACAGACAACTCCCAGATCACTTTTGTTATTCTTTTAAAATGAAAGTGGCACGGGCAGTCTTACTGTGTGTGGAAGCGAACCTCTTCTGCAGGTGATCCCTGCGGAACAGGCTGGTTTGAAACATGTGGGAAGGAAAATGAGATGCAACCAAAACTGGACAGTTTTCTGTGCATGTTGTGATAGCCGTTTACCTCTTAATTGCTCATTCACCTTGTCTGTGGCAGTAACTTGGATGCAACCAACTCGCTGGGTGAGTGGTTAGAGGAGTGACTTGTCTAAATAACCAGTGTGAGCTGAGGTTTCACGGGCTAATTCTCAGAGGGCAGAATTGGCCGGCTTCTGCTATAGCCCCTTTGAGCTGTTTGTTGGCCTTTAAGGAAGAAAACCAAGATCTTCTGCAGTGTGTTACTGAAACCATAGCTCTACCAATCTTGCACTGCAAGGCTAGAGAAGGAAGGAAGGTTTTACAGGCTGGAAATGCACAAATAATAGGCTGAAAAACCAGGAATCATATTCCTAGGTCCCTACACTGCTACATCTGACAGGGAGAAATCTTAACTGAGGAACTACTGCTCTATCAGAAACGGACAGCAGAGCTGGGCTTCCGGTTTGATTGTTCTAGAAATAACAGTTCCTTTTTTAAAAAAAAAAAAATTATCTTTAAAGTGCTTTACTTGAAAGTACTAAATTAAAAAGCGCAGGGGCATGCATTCTGTTAATAACTGCTAAGATCTATGTCCGTGCTTAGTGAGGCACCATCAGTCCATTTGGACTTTGAAAGCCTTCGGGTTACTACCTGGGTTTTTGGGATCCAGTAAGATGCATGTCCAAAATGAGCCCATAATCTGTGGTCTAGTGCCTTCCCTGCTCACCCTCACAGGAGCTGCCTGTGCTGCTGTTAAGGCATTAGCTCTTACACTTTTTATTTTGAGCCTCCTTTTCGTTTTCAGTGCTTGTACACGTCTTGTTCCCTAGCATACATTAGGTGTATGTTAGCACAGAATACATGCATTTGCATAGTATTTTGTAAACTCTGTGTCCTTTTATCCACCCTGGGCACTCGGTGCTCAAGTTTCAATGTGTTATTTGTTGACTTTTGTTCACTCCAGGCTTTTCCCTCCACCCACTCACTTCCTCTCACAAATGTTTCCTCACTTCACCACTGTTTCACACACGTTTCTGGTGCAGGGTTGCCGCCCGTTGCGGGCAGGCTCAGCACTTCATCTGCCGTTCACCCCTGCGGGAGATGAGCGACAGATCGGTGTGCCAGAGGAGGAGCAGAGGCAGGGAGAAGGTGCTCGCACATGTGGGGGGAAAGGTGCAGCGGCAGGGAGAGGAGGTCGGGGTGCAGGTGTATTTTGGGACAAGAGGAGCAAAGGCTTGTAAGCAGGGTGAATGTCTGGGTGAAGGGAGTGAAGGTAGAAGAGGGCGGATGGTTATATGTATGTTTAGGGAGGGGGCGCAGCAAGATGTCTGCATGTACGCAGCTGGGAGATGGCAGAGCACGTAGGGCTGGCACATGTGCAAGCTTTGAGGAAGGTGCATGCTCCAGACCAGAATGCAGGCAGGCCAGGGGCCCCGCTCCCTTCCTCAGCCCGGCACAGGCAGGCTGGGCTGCCTCCAAGACTTGTTCGTGTAGCTTAATAGTGTGTTTTAATGTGCAATTTTTTTTCTATCTGCTTCTTATTTCTAACAAAGTTTTCCCACCTCCCTTTGGACAACACCGATTTCTCAGCCACGTGGGGTGCATCTGGCAGCTTACAACCTGTTAAAAAGAGGAAAAAAAAAAAAACACCATGAAAATAGCATGTCTGTAGTTTTAAATTAGGCAAGGGCCAAAATTAGTAAGAATATTAATTCTCTGCTGGTTTGCAGAGAATTAATATTCATCTGATGCTGAGCAAGGCAAGCAGAGGTTTGCAGCTTGCGCTTCCTTCGCCTCATCCCACTCCTGTCCTTGCAGCTTCTCTTCCCTGTAGGCCTCAGTCACTCGTCAGCAGAGAGTTGAACAAATGCTGCTAACCTTGCGCCAATACCAATGCTACTTTCAGCACTGTGAAATGTTAGCAATAGCCAGAGTGTTTTTACCGCACTCCTTTAATTTCTTTGCTTGGCTGCTATAAATGCAGCTTTGGATGCATCATGCTAAGGTCACTCGTTGTCAGAGCCCTGGATGTGGCCCGAGTCCCATGCTGGGGCCTGGATCCACCCACCGTTTCCTTGGTGAGATAGGTGCCCCCAAGACACTTGTTCTTACTTCCTCTCCCCAGCTGTGGTTTACTTTCCTCTGCTGTAATTGTGTTGCTGTTAGTGGGGCTGCAGTATAAACCAGTCGCTGAAATAATTCACATCACAAGAATAACTCTAGGATGGTTTGGTTCTTTTTAGGTCCATTTTTAATTTTACATCCTGGCATCGTTTTCATTTGCAGCACAACCCATGCAAACAGGTTTATCTGCACAAGTTAAAGTGGGCAATAGACTGGTAGGAAAGGGTGGCAACTTGTTGGCAGAGGGGAAAATGATATGAAAAAAGGATCTTGAATTGCTGGGGAAGGGAGTTGCAGGAGGGGTGGTTGTGTTGTTTGGCCCTGCTGGTGGAGGTGACATATGGCTGCTGATCTTTGGGGGTGGGGGTGATATGTTTGAGGGAGGGGAGAACAGCAAGAGTCCTCACCTCTCTCCCCTAAGAACTGCTCTGCTATGCCCTTGTGCCCGCCGCCAGAGATAGAATCCTGGGAGTGAATGTTCTTCCACCCCTAGCATATCCAGAGGAATGGGAGGTCACTTGGAAATCAAAATTAAACAATGCCTTAGTGCAGCTTTGAAAAGTTTACTCAAAGAGCTGGCATTGCTCCGGTGCGGTTAAACTGACGACCTCCCTCCCGTAACAGTCCAAAGAGAGGGCTCTGGTTTGGCTGTCAGCAGCCAGCGGTGACTGCAGAGCTTCATCTTCGGTGGCAGGGCTGGATCCTTGCCCCTCTCACCTTGCTCCCATCGGAGTATGCAGGGTGCAAAAGAAGGGAGGGCTGCACAGCGTCAGGCACATTGCTGCCCCGCAGCCTCTGGCAAGGATCATGCTGGAGGCTTGTGAAGTGCCTGGGCTGCTGCAGGCAAGGGGCAGCGCCGAGAGACCATCCCAAAATGGCAGCAGCCACGTGGTTGGTCTGTGGAGGACCGCAGCAGCCCGCAGGGGACCTGGAGTTGGCTTGTTTCCCTGGGCCGAGCCTCCTTTGGGCTGCCCTGTGGAGGGACAACTGGAGCCTGTCTCTGTAGGTATCATCCAGCGGCACGCTCCTGACAGTGGACAGCTGCTGCTATCAGGGTTGAGTTACATGATGGATGATTTATGTTCCCCCCCAACTCAGTGTCTTGCCAGAGACACAGAGACAGGGAGTAGTGTGATGGGGAGTATCTCTGCAGTCTGCAAACTCCAGGAATTATTTGGGTTTTCATGGTGGTGAGTCTGGACTAGTCAACAAAACTTAAAGGGGAAAAAACAGCAGCCCCGTTCCCAAGGCTGTTCTGCCAGTCCCAGAACTGAGGAGGGCAAGTGCTCCTGCCTGCGAATCTCAACTCCCTCTGAAGGACTAGCCGTATGACCAAATATGATCTTCTGTGCATTAGTAGGTCTGTCTGGCATCCTGCTTACATTGAGGCATTAAGAAATATTTACTGTATGCGGCAGTGTTCTTGTGTTAGTGCACTCCGGCTATCGCAGATGTCCACTGGCAATGGCCTACAGCAATCTGTCAAATGAGAGCATTGGTAGGATTCCCTGTGAATGAGGCAGCCACTCATACCTCTATTTAAGGGCTGGGACCAAGTTTCTTTCCCAGGATTACCGCTTTGAAAGGAGATTGATTGTTTTAGGAATGGCTCCAAGTTGCAAAACTTGTACCAGGATTTCCTGTGCCCAGGATCCACAGCTGATCAGACATCCTAGTGATTGGCATTACTGTCATTGCATTTATACGCAAAAATTGCTTTAGGTCCACTTGCACCTGTTCTAGGTCTGCTGCTACCCAGTTGTATGCCTGGATGTAACATGAATCGCAACACCTCCAAAATACATTTCTGCATTCAATGTATGATTACGCCTAGGACTTACAGCTGCTGTTAATACCAAAAATATAGTCTTTTAAACTTGCTGAGGTTCTGTTTGTTCTGTCATCTTTTTCTTAAAAATAAACTACTTGATGTGAGAAGCAGTTGGTGGATGTACTCAGAAGCCTTACTCTGCAGGGGAACACCACCCGGGTGGAGATTGCAAACCCTTGCATGCTTTTGCATGGGGCTCCCAAGGGATCATGTAGCTGGTACGGGACCAGTAAATTCTTCCCCCCACAGACTCCTGCAGCACATCAGTCAGTTTGAGGAAGCAAGAGAGGGGAGTGGGGGCCCAGAAGGAAAATGCTATGCTTGAGTGAGCATGTAGAAAAGGACTGATCCTGATAACCCTGTGTGCCTGCTGATCCCACTGGCAGGCTGGAGCACTTATCCAGAGCCCTTGGTGAGGACCATCTGATACAAGGCCACCAAAAAGATCGTGGCTTATCAGCAGTTGTCCAGCGCTGAGTGGGTATGGGGCTGTTCCTGGGCAGTTGTTTTCACAGAGCTGAATACAGTCGTTTGCATATTGCACAGCATTTGGGCTTTTCCTCTTCCTCTTAACTCTGTCAGGCACCATTGTACATGTGTCTGCGAGGGAAGTCGCGTTCTCAGTCAGCACCCAAATTGGTGTAACTTCCCCTGGACAGTGGCTCCCAGAAATGCAACCCCCTCTCCGCCAGCCCTGCTGGGGTAGGGGAGGGCAGAGGCTACTCTGCCAGGGGACCGCGGCGAGGAACTTCCCCTGCGTTTGTTCTCCTCCCCTGGTTCCTCCTGCATGAGATGATCCCAGTCTTCATGCTCCCCCTGTCATGGGACGTTCACCGGCTGGGGTTTCTGCAACAGGGGATGCTCATGTCCGCTTGAGAGGAGCCATGGGCTTCCTGTGCAATCCCCCTGTGAAATAATAACACGCACCTCATCCAAATTACTACCCGTGTGTCCGGCATGCCCTGGCCTCTTGTCAGCCCTGCCTCTGGGGAGACTTTGGGGGGCAGCCAGAAGGTGTCCTTGCTGCTGGGGGAAACCAGAGCCAGCCCCCACCAGCCCTGCCTGCAGTGGGCAGCATGGAGAGCCGATGCTCCTTTCTCTCCCCTCTGCTGGGAGCTGTAGCACCTGCTGAAGTCAGAGGGAGAGGAGGAAGATGAGCCTCTTTTCTGCCCCCAGTGCCCTGCCTGCAGCCGTGCCAGTGCATCCCAAGCCTTGGTCCAAGCGCAGGTGATGGTAGTTACCACCTGGGTGAGACCCAGCAACTTGCCAAGTTGGTCCTTCTCCGAAGCTGCTCCAGGCCTGCCCTGCCCTCTTCTGCAGGATGGAGCCCAAACCGACACTCAGGCTTCACTGAGTTTCATTAAGGTTTGACCTACCTGGAACTCATTATCTGTAAGGCAGCTGTGGATGTGTCCTAAATGTTTGTTTAGATCATCTTTCTCACAGTGTGCTGACTAATTTCTGAGCTGGAAGAGTGGCCAGAGCTTCTGCCTGGGAACCAGGCAAGCTACCCCCCTCTTGGTGTGTTTTGTTTTGTTTCCTGCACTGTTTTGTTGGGCTCTGGTCCTACCATGAATTTCACTGGCATCAGTAAAACACTGACAACTCCCCCAGGTGGAGCTCAGCAGGATCAGAGCTCTTCAGAGATGAAAGCATATCTGATAGTGCGAAAGACGTATTTTCAGAGGTCACTGAAACTCGGTTCCTTATCTCAAAGCCTCCATTTGCCCTGGACGCTATTACTGCAAGTGCAGTAGGTGAATTTAGGTTCCAGCCCCATGAGAGGATGTACCAGTTAATACAGAGAACTTTAGAAAATGCCCTTCCTTTCTTTGATGTCACTTTAATCCCTTGAGTGTACAGAGATTAAAAGATATTCGATGAATGTACTAAACATTCATTGCACATTTCTCATCCAGTATCCAGCTGACCTCAAATCCTGAATGAAATGCATTTGCATTTGTTTCTAAAAGTGTCTCATTTTGTGAATCAAAATGTCAACACATTTGAAAATGGTCCCACATGAGATGTTTGTATCTCTTGGAGTTTAAATTGCTGGATCAATTTCCCATTAATACTAAGGGTATTTAAAGGACAAATTCTCTGCCTACTGCAGTGAAAATTTACCCCGAGGTATGACATTTCACCTGCCGCTGAGTTTAAGATTGTTGAATATAATGGACTGGAATAGCTAGATTTGCACATACTGGTAACAAAAGAGGGAGAGCAGTGGATCACATTACATAAAACCTTTCCTCTTTCCTTTTTTCCTCCTCCTTTTTCAGCCATCAAAACTTGCATCCTCTTTGCAGTTTATATTACTGCACTATTCAGAAGCCTGTGCCTGAATTCGGGCACAGTTTAATCATGTACCATACGAGTGGAAAAAGACAGCCCTGAAGAGCTTCCACGCAAAAGGGCGTGAAGAAATGGGAGCACCAGGGTACATCCAAGGTCTTGTAGCTGAGCAGCAGCCACAAAGCTTGGCTCCAGCTTTACCGGTTCCTGCCTTGGACCACAGAGCTATGAGCCCCATCGCATGCTCTTCTGGTTGCAGCTTTGCTGACTGACAGGGCTTTGCCACAGCTTGTCTCTGCTACTCAGCACGGCTCTGTCCTGAGTTGGAAGAAAGGAGGAGGACAGTTGGCAAGCCCTGACCCCCTCCTCCTCAAATGAAGGCGGAGGCAACTGGAATGAGCTATCAGCAAGCTAAAGCAGACACTATAGCTACAAATAATTTGAACCTAGGGGCATGGTGAAACTGAGCCTGCGCTAAGGCATGTTTACCCGAGGAAGTGCCAACATAACCTAGGAGAGCATACCATAAAATTGCACCATACTGTCCCTCCCTTGCGCTCTCACGGAAACCAGATGCCAGGATGGAAAAGCACCAGGAGCTGAATAAAAAGCTTGAAGTGTCAGAGAGCCCTGCTCAGCCCTACCTTCTGCTGCAGGCCATCTATGCTTCCCAGCATTCCCTGGTCTCTTGCCAATTCCCATCAACAGCTGTGGTTTGTGGTTGTAATGCTCAGCATTTGTCTGCTCTTTCTCCTAGCAGACCTGCATCAAAGCTAGATGTACAGCATGTAGCAGTTTGGGAGTCCCAGGACTCCCAGAACTGACCTCCAAGGATGAAATCAAATGCTTCTTTACTCCTTTATCTTCCCCAAGGTCTGAGACACCGCAAGTGTGGATTTGTAAGTCTTCTGGGCCCTTCTGACAGAGTTTGTGAGGAAAGGTTGTAACGGAGTGCTTTGTAATACATTTTTTTTTTTCTTTTAAAGAACAAGAACGTGCCAGTAGTAAATCTAAAGCTGGATTGCCAGCCCAGAAGCAGCCTACTGCTTGAGCAGATAAAATGTTCTTCACTCTACCATGCTTATTCCCAGTTTCTGTGTTAATGTATTACTGTTGAAACTGCAGTTTGAGTAGGAGTGGCTCCAAGATGTAAGTAATTGTCTGTTAGGAATCCCACTCCTTGTTTCAGGAGGCCCCAGAAGTTCATTAGATGTTTAATAGCTTCCAGTCACTGCTGTGCTGGATGGACCTGAACTGGTGACCGAGGGGGGAAAAGGTTCTCTCACACATTTACAAACCCTGAGGCATCTGTTCCCCAGACACAGATTTGTCTAATTTCCCTAAACCACTGATGACCTGCCCTGAAATGATACTCTCATTCCCTTAGGAAATCCCTTGGGTTGATATCAAGTAGATAGTTATTTTTGGGCTCTTTCCCAGAGAGAGTGCACTGTATTGCTCTGAACCCTACACACCAAATAAATATATCATCGGACTGCAGTAAAGGTCCAAAAAGCTTTATTGAAGGGGAAACAGATTATTAATAATTAAGGGTAGTTCACTGTATTGTTTTTGAGCCAAGTAAAGCTAATGGAGCTTTTTTTTATAGCAGAGATAAAAGTGTAGAATATCGAGACTGAATTGATTGCAACATTTAATGGCAACATAAAAGTCAATTAATGAATTGCAATGGTTAACTCTGTGTTAAAGTGAAACTTGCAGCTCCCAAGCAATGTATTAAGCATTTTTAAAGACTACAAAAAGCAAAGTGACAAAAAATCCCAACCCAACCCCCCCCTTATTGACTAGTAAATGCCTATATTATTTTTTTCCTGGGAGAGAAACTCGTATGACCATATTTTTAATTTATTTATCCTAAAGCTCTGGGTGCATGTATGTATGTGTGTGCTTTTCCCTTAGCACCTTTCAGAATTAAATAAAGCTTTTACATGAAGTTGATCAGTGATTAATTCTAACATAATTCTTTCAGGACTGCCTGCGATTTCTCATGGCAGGGAGGACGGTAGTGCAGAGAGAACAGGCTTCAACAGATACGTTTGTAAGAAATGCTCTAAACAAGGAGAGTTCCAAAATGCTATGTGTTTGAACTGCCCCATGTTGTTTATTATCTACCCAATTACAGTTTCCTAATTTAAAGTATATTTTCTATTTCTCTGCAATAACAGAAGAACATAACATTGAAAAAAGAGAATCATTGGGTAGAATAGCTGTGCTTCTGGAGGATGAGGAATGTTTTAAAATGTTCCACATTGAACAAATTAAAGGTTTATTGCAGAACAAACCTACAGCCATTCCTTCGCACTGAGAGTCATTATATTGTAATTTCGTCCCTTAGCAGCCTTTCCAAAACCATCCATTTCTTCCGAAACCTTTGTTCAAGCCTCAGTCTGACACAAGGTCTTTTCTTGCACTGCGGTCTCCTACTTTCTGCCTATTTCATGGTAGCCGTTCAGTCTTCCAGTGGGGACACATGCCCCCTCTTTGTCATCTGGCCACATTCAGGTCCTCTGAGTGCGGTCCCCTTTGCGCTAAACCCAAGCTTGTCACACTCATCTGCAAAACCTTTCACAAGCTCAGGGCCAGAGTCTGTCATCCAAATGGTAGTGTGTTATGCCTTAGGACAGAAGTGACCCCATTAAAACCATTTAGAAACATGCATACTTAGGACTGTCTCGCTGCCCTTATGTTTCTCTCTGCTCCCATGTGGTTCCCCAGGCCCTTTCACATCCCTGCTTAAGCTGGTCGTCTTTGAGCAAACCATGTTATATTCTCTACATCCGCCTATCCTTTTAAACTAAAATTCAACAGATAAATAATTAGGATTAAAATAATAATGGGAACATAATGGTAGCATGAATAAGCCAGTACCATTTGCCTTCTGTTGGAAGAGAATAAGATATAATTGAAAAATAAAGAGTCCTGTGAACAGTGTAACTAATGAACCCTAATTTTGTCCTGATTTGGGTTTTGTGCGCCCCACATTTTCCGGTGGAGCTTTCTCACTGCAAAACCTCTGGGCCCTTCCCTGTTCCCAGCTCTCTTCTTCCCTGCCATGCTCCCAGTGCCCCCGCTGCAATTCCCCCTGGTCTCTCACATCTTGCCAGCTGGGCAACAGATGACACGTGCACGTTGACTGGGCAGTATACACATGCTGTTTAGTGTCCAGCATCATAAACCAGATTTCCAGGGGGAAGCAGGCTATATGTCCTGGGAGAGGGAGAATTACAACCTGGCACAGGCCAAGGGCTCACCGGCAAGCTAGAGCCAGCTCTGAATGATCAGCCTCGCTGGGAAGCACGTAGTAAAGGCTCTGTACTGCTTCGTCTTTAGGACTAGCTTGGTGACTGCTGTTGGACATTGTATTTTCCCATGTGGAGACACCTTGCTACAGTGGTAGAAAAGCAATGTGTACAACTGACGTCAGTATTTGTGTTTTCCTCTCATCTATGACTTAGACTGTGAGCTGCTTGGAGCAGGAACCGCACCAGTGTTTCTGTAAAGTGCCATACCAGTCTTTCCAACTTAGTTTTTTACATATGAAGTTACCGAAGTTTAACGGTATCATGTTAGGCACTTACTTACAAATGATTGGAACAGGAGGTGCCACTGGCAGGCTACCTCATCTTCTCGCTTAATACCATGCAAGAAGTCCAAGGCCAGAAGCATGGTCTAAGCTTCTCCGAGTTACAGCCTAGTACCTCACAAGAGAAGACTATTTTGCTTCTTCCCACTTTTTAGCTTGTTCACTGCCTGAGACAGGAATCATTTAGAATAAGGTGTATTGCTATTATTAACGAGTATGACCATGTATTTAAAAAACCCCACTGCTTTGTGATGCATTCCTGTGGAGGCAGCATGGTCACGGTGGGAAGCTGCTTGTTCTAGCCTGATCCTTAGCATAATATGCACCTAAGCTCTGACTCCAGGAACCCAGATGTCTCAAATGGAACTCTATACAGGTTGGTATAAACAGGCACAGAGTGTTTCCCAGCTCACGCGTGGGGTTTATCAGCTGGACATAAAAAATATCTTCCCATCAATTGGGTAAGCTCAGAATAAGTTTAAGTAATTGCAGTGTGCAATGTCAGCTTTACTCCCTTTTCTTGTTAGCTGAATGTTAAACAGCTGCAGCTGGTGCTAGATTTAGTCATAGGTGCCATATTCATGCTCAGGAAAAAGGAAGAGAAAGACGTCTGGTGTGCAGTGTTTCAGTTGCTCAGCAAAGGAAGTGTTTAAGTGCATGCCTAAATGCTTTGTTTTATGGCAGCCTTCAGCTGCACCCAGTCTGTCCTTCACAGATTACAGTATGGGGAAAAGTCCTCGCTTTCCATTTCCTCTGCTAGCAAACTCATCTTTGCAGTTAGAGAGACTTTTGCTTACAGGAGCAGTAAGGACTCTGCTTCTGTCCTTCTAGCTACCCAGGCTTCTTAAAATGATCACTCTCAAAGACTTGACTTTGGAAATCAAATATACCTACCATGCGGGTGATGGGTGACTGGGAATTTCTTATCCCACAGAAAAAGAGTGCTACCTACCCACTTCACATGAGGTCACTGGATGGTCTACAAGAAAATTTGTGTACTGATGGGGAAGGGTTTTTTTCAAAGTTCTTTACACGCAGCAATTGGGTGCACTAAAATTATTTTAATGTCTGCTGCTCTTTGGAGCATATTGATGGAATTGCGTGAAGGTAACAGTACAATGGCATACAGCAGATGACTGTATCATAACAGTGTTATTTTAAAGGGGTAGATATAGTTGGTGAGCCAATCGCTAAATCATAGTCTTTTTTCTCTCATTATTCAGTAGCCTTATACTTAACATCACTTAAATCACAAATGAAGATGAATTTGATTTATTGTAGTTCAAGTGAATGTTGCCAAACCAGTCCAGGTTTTGATCAGCTAAACTGGATTCTACTTTTCAAATGGGAAAAAACAGCCAGGTCCTTTCAAACCGAACTAGTGGTGCAAGGACAGAACAGTGGCAACAGTGACACTGCAGCCCCGTGGGGTGCTGAGCCACCCTCAGCTCGCAGTCATGCCACCAGAGATTGAGGAACACATCCTATGGGATGCAGCCTGAGATGCTTGTACTTGCTCGTGTCTCGCCCAGCGATGTCTGACACTCTTGTTTTGTGAAATCCATGTTTGTTCACTGAATTTTGGAATTGGCCCCCGAGACTGCCACTCTCCAGAGCCCTTCCCTGAAGTGCTTTAATTAACTTACCTATTTCCCCACCGAAAGATTGCAGCATCCCCTGTGATCTGAAGAGGAAACTAAGTACCACTGTAGCAAAGGAAACAGCTGAGACAAAGTGAAATGGTCTCTTGACAATGTCCCTTGGCAACACCTAGACACAGCCCAAAAATCACTTATGAGCCAAATGCTATTCTGAGGGTTTCTAGTAACAAATGAATTAAGCACTTTGCAGGATAAAGGAAAAAAATAAGCAATAAACAAAAACTCTCCAATGATTACATCACTATAGAGGATGTGATCAAGGTAAAATACCAGTCTCACGCTCCTGAGGTAGGCAGAATTCTCGATGAAATCAATGAGTATTTGTTTCCATCAGGACAGCACAATTGTGTTTGCTCATAAAAAACCCCAAACCAAACCAAAACAAAAAATAGGGTTCTCTTCCAGAGAGTAATGAAACAGTCTAGCCCTCTTAAATATTGCCTTCCATGTTCTCTGAAACATTGATTCTGTCCATTAACTGGAATACTATTACGCTGCTGATTGATCTGAAACATTTGGGGGGTGAGGGGAAGAGGCTTGTGAGAAAGTTCCAGTTCAGATATATGGTTTATCTCCTACTGTGGTCCTGGTGGTTTACATTGTTTAATAAACCGGGTTGACTGAAGGCTAATGGGGGGGTCAAGTGAAACGCCTGCCACTCTACATCGGCCCCCAATTCGCAACCTCCCCTGACTTAGCGAAGCCCTTACTTAAACGCACTAACTGCTACCCAGAGTGAATAAATCCAGCCGCATTTAGGAGCTTTGCTGGGTAAAGGTGCCTTTCATACGAGCAGAGGTGATGACCCAGCACCTGCTGAAGTGATCATAGCTTTTCCACGACACTGAGCAAACCTCTGCTGAAGAACGGGTGCATCTCGGGTTTTTCCTCACCTGAGTGCCATAAATTTGGAAGCGCAGTCTGTGGCCGTGACCTCCTGAACGTGGTAATGCTGGGTTATCTCAGTTGCTTAGCAGGCCTCTTCCCTCGCTGGCCAGCTCACCTGTTTGCTAGCAGCACAGGTTTTACCCCTGCCATTGCTCAAAGTACTTCTCAGTGCAGTGGTGTCCATGCAGTGATCGCTGAAGAAATTCTGCATTTCACAAACTTTAATAAGCAGCTTAAAGATCTTGGTACCTAATACCATGTTCTGCTGTAGTCTGTAACGGGTCTACTACTATAATTTATCTTTCTATTTTCCAGTAGAGATAAAATGTGATTAAAATAGCTGCAGTTCCTCTTTCCACCTTCCCTTATGCTTACTGGTCTATGGTCTTCTTTCTAATGCAGGCTTAACACCTGCCATTTTCTCTTTATTCCTCTTTTTGCTTCCCTGTCTCATAAGTGTGAGCTGTACTGTTGAGGAAAGGCAGCAAAATGTGAAAACAAAAGAGCTTTATATTGTAAAATCACCATTATCTTTGATCACGGTCCAACACTGAACCCTCCTGCGTCATTTGACTTAAAGAAGTGTTGATTAATCGAGAGTGTGCTGCATATATTAGCTGAGGGCCGCCATGCACACAGGCCATGCTGATCGTTTGCAGGGAGCAGTTGCATCGACAGATGAGCAAACTCAAAGAAAATCTCAGACTTTGTAATGGCAGAAGAGGAGGTGACTAATGTAATTAGTCACGTGAAGTGACTGGGGCACAGCAGGAGGAGACAACAGACTTGCACCAGGTCTGTCAGAGTAAAAAGAATGCACTTCTGAAGTGCCTCAGTTTCCCCGCTTGCCACCTAAATACCAAAATGACCTTTTTTTGGGGGGGAAAGGCATTTTGAGATCGCGAGTGCCTGTCTCCATGCGAGGATAAAACATTGTAATTGTTTGGCATTACAATATCTGGAAGCACTTAAGGCATCCTTGTAAGCGTCCAATGATTTGACCTTGGCTTTTTGTTTTGTCTGCGCTTTTCAAAATTTATGTAGATCATTCATATTTTGTTGCAACTGTTTATATTTCTGAAGAGCTACATTTATATCAGGGGATTTGTACTGTCCAGAATGAAAGCCCTTGAGGACAACATAGTGTGAATGTGACTGCTTCTGCAATGCCTCATCTACTAGCCGTGCACTTGAGAAGGTGGAGAAATCTGGAAGGGGGAGGGCAAAACCTGATGTTAGCTTTATCTAAACTGAAAGGTGCTATGAACCACAACAGTGTAACAAGGGATCTCTGCAAAGCTGCCTCTTTTCTGTTCTTGAAATTTTGCTGTAGGAAATCTCCTCTCTTTAAAAACAGTAATTAAAAAAACCAACTTTGGGTATAGGGTGCTTACTTTCTATTTTCATCCATATAATGGAAAAGTTAGTGGTGTGTCGTGTCCACCACCACCCCCCCCCCCGCCCCAACAAACAAAGCTGTTGTCAGCGGACAGTGCGCCCTGTTGTCCCTGCTGAGTACAAATGGGAGAGGATGACGATGACTTCTTTTTATCCTTTTGAGTTTTTCCCCAGGCTACCATTAAGCTTAAAAGTAGTCGAAGCATTCTAACAGTGCATGGCACCTAAGGGCGGGTTTGCTTCTGTGGTTTTATTTACCTGTCTGGCTGTCTATAGATAAAGTAATCTTTTGTCACTGGTATGTATGCACATGTATACAGTACATATACATCCAGTAGTATATTTGGAGCTTAATAATCTTTGCTTTATGAAAAAGCTCTGACCTGTTTTCTTTCCTAAGTGTCAGCTTATACCTACCTGGCAGCAATACTCCTACTAACAAAACACTCCGTTTAGCAGCATAAGAGCAGTTACGTTCTGTTACCGCTCCTTTATTTTATGATAGTATTTGGCAAATACAATCTCTAGTTTTGTTTTTTATATTTATCATAGTAATAACCTGGTAAAATAATTTTCTATTCAGAAGAAGGAATTAAGAAATTAAAAGTGAAGGCAGAACTAGTAGAAAATTGGTGGGGTTTTCAGTCATGCAACATTTTCCAGAGTGTTCAGTAATTTTTTATGCTTCAGTTATTATGTGGGATGTGGATGTCTTAGTATGCAGCTGCATGGGTGATGCTCAGGATCTGGGCATTCTTACTTGTACTTCTGAAAGATGAGAGATCCAAATCAAGGGTACCTTACAATTTTGGAGAGCACTAAAGAGTAAATATTATTATAAACCTGCTTGTGGTTTCAGTAGGAAATTTCCCTTGTCTCACCCCACCCTGCCAAGCCCTCAGCAGTTTATAATGTTATGGGCATCAAAAATCATTCATCCCTGAGGCTGGTTGTATCGTTTCCTCAGCTCTGTGTAACAGGACAAAGTTCTGTAGTACGAGAGGTGAGAGCCCCCAGGTTTTTATTAAGCCTGCAAGGTAACAAGTCCAACATAAACTCAGAGCGTGGTTCTGCTTCCCTTGGATTCAGTTCAGTGGGACCTGGATCACTCCCTGCCTGGCACACAGGCTTTCAAACGTCTGCGGACTTCAGAGAAGAAGATGTGGTAGTGACTTGCCATCATTTCAGGAAGGAGGCTGCATCGATCCACACCTCAAAATTTGAATCCACTAGTTGCAAAAAAATCCTTTCCATAGCAGAAGTGAAAAGTCCTGTCAAGCACTTAGTTTAGCCTATCCACTTACGCAGATCAAGCACAAGCAGAACTGGGACTTCTTTTCTTCTGTCATTCTGCCCAAGCTGCTTCTGTGAAAATACTTTTTCGTATATTCTTGGACATCTCCTCTATTTGCTGCAAACTACACAAACTTCTAGGAGCCTCCAGGGCTTGCCTGAGCACTCCCCTTTCCCTCCTTAGGTGAAGGCAGCAGACGGGTACGTGGTGTACCAGCCCTGGTCTTGCTGGAATGTTACCCAAGGACCAAAACTAAAGTGCAGTGATTTCCTCTGAATTCATCAAGCAGGTTTTGCAGCTGAAGTAGAGTCACAAATGGCCTCCTTTATATCCCAGGATACTCTTTTTATCTAGAATACTTTACAGTTATTAGTGTAGTAAATCCATGTATCTTGAATCCTACCAAGTTACAGGAGAAACTAAGTTTACTAGTTTAAGTCAACATATATACAAGTAAGAAAATAAGAAGAGAAATATGTTGACATATAAATAAATCCCTGAGGTCCTTTCCGTTTTCATTCTTTCTCAGAGTGGGTTTAGGGGAACTTGGTATTTGCTAATATCTGGCAGTTATCAAACTGGTGTTTGGCTTCTGAAGAGAAAGTAGCAGAAGTGGTTAGACTTTCAGGTGGTTTGTTTGGCTCTTTCAGATTGAATAATCACCTTTGCCAATGATAATGCTCTACCGTTTGAGGCTGCAAGAAGTTTTGTCTTGGCCGTAGCCATATGCTCCTGCCCGGCTGTCCCGCTTGGTCTCTGAACCGCTCCTAGCGCAGCCCCACCGAATGCAGTGTGTGCTGTCCCTCAGCTTCAGAAGAACCATCCAACGTGAAGGCCAGATGAGACTTCATGGCAAAATTTTGAAAATCATTGTCTAGATTCCAGGTTACTTTAAGGAAAAAACAAGCAGAACTTTTAATTTTTCTTTCTCTGTGTGTATATGTGCAATTTTACTAAAGCAGCAAGCCCAAAACAAGGTATTTGTGCTATCCCTCTGCTTTGGCAAATTTATCCACACCAGCGGTAGTAGTTCAGGGTGTGCCACGTCCCAGGGTAATGACACCAAAATCCCGGTTGTGATACAGGCAAGGAAAAGGTGAAACCGTCAATAGGATGTGTACATGGAGAGGAAAGTACACAATTAAGTCCATGAAATGCCTTAAAATATATTTTCGTGTTTATTAACACATTTTGCATATCTTTTACATTTTAGGGGAGATGGAGAGCAGCACGGCATCAGCCCTGAGGGCAGTAGGACGCTCTTCCTGTGCAGGGCTCTGGCGGCACAGAGCTCACAGAGGGATCTAACTTTCCCCTTTTTTTCACTTAGATCTTACAACATGATCCACCTGGGAAGAAATTTGTGCATGACTTTGCTTTCCACAAAGAAGGAGCCTTATTTTCTTTCCCATCCCTGCTTTGCGAGCTGCAAACATTTAAAAGCCCTGAGTTAGGCCTTAAAAAATTATCAAAGTCACACAACTGGCTTAAGCGATGATCCATGAAGTTACGTTAGTGGCTTTAATGAGTTGTTAGTGGAGGCTGGGGAGGCGGCGGGGTGGGGTGTCCACCCCCGCAGCCCGGGAGCTGCGGGAAGATGGCGGCCCCCTCCCAGGGCCGCCCCGGGCGTCAGGCTGCGCGGCGGCC
>JAVKLA010000027.1:43907170-43925896 GCA_034782735.1 Sagittarius serpentarius | reverse complement strand
CCCGCCCTCCCCGGGCCAAACCCGCCTCCCCTCACCCCTCGGCAACTTCCCGCGTCTCTGCCCTCCCCGTCCCGCCGCCGCTTCGTCCCTGCAGCGCCGTCCCCGCTGTGCCCGGGGCGCTCGGCTGGGCGAGGAGGGGGCTGCCCGCCCGCCTGCCTGCCCGCCGCCGGGGCCTCCCGCCTCGGGGCGGCGAGAAGCGGCGGCCGCTGCCTCCCTCGCCGGGGGAAACGGCACTAATTGCCAGGGACCTGCCCTGCGCTGAATAACCCTTCTCTGGGTCTCCCCTGCTCTCCGGCGGGGCTCCTTCCCCTCACCGCGGCGGGTCGGAGGTAGAGGATCCGGTTTGCTCCCTGGTGTAAGTGCAGGCAACTCCTCCGGCCACGGCAGCGCGACCGGCTGGCGGCAGTGGCTGGCGGTGGTGGTCGGAGGAGCGCATCCTCCCCGCCGGCCTCCAGCCTGTCCTCCTCCGGTGCGGCCCTGCGCTCCCCGCCCCAGCGGGGTGCAGGTGGCGCCTCGGGATGCGGAGAGACGGAGTGACAGTGTTAATGGTTAACCAGGAGGAGGAAACCTCTTGAAGGGACCTCTGCAGCCTTCCAAACTGTAGCTAAAACATGCAGCGAGTTAAGCAGAATACAGAAATCGTCGCACGTTTGTCATGGTTAGGGTGTATCCTGCGGTTCTGCGTGCAGTAGCTGTGCTGCTGGGACTGTAATTCCAGGTAGGATTAAGGTGAATTCAGAAGCTGTAACAGGAGGCTGCTGTTTCTAACCTGTTTATTAAATAGCTGATAAAATCAAATTTTAAGTGGATTTTATTTCTCTCCCGTGCGATTCAGGAATAAGGACACTTGCAACTCCATTCTATTTTGTTACTTTTTAGTCTGGTATTTCATCTTGCGTGGTAATAAAATACAAGAAGTTTCTTCACAGAAACATTTTGGATACCAAAGAAAGCAAGAGGCTGTGAGTTGTGAAGGTTTTTGAAGTGTTTCTATTCTTTCTGTTCCATTGCATCAGTATCCTGGACCCAAGTGTCAGTGACAATATGACAGCTGTCTTTCTGCTGTGATAGTGGAGTCTTACTAAGATTTAAAATCTGTCATGCTGAATTTCTGATACCGTAGTATGGAAATACAAGTGTTGATTAGCATGTATGTTAATCCTCAAGTCAGTAAAGCATTTTCTAGATTTATCTAATAATTTGCATTCTTCGTTATTAACGTTTCTGTTGTTAAAAACTGCAGTCTGTTTTGCTGAAACTCCCCCCCACCCCCCAACAGTTTTCTTTCTTTGTGCTCTGACTGCTTGGACTTTAAATATACCTTTAAGTTAATGAGCATTTTCTGTAGTAGATTATGGTAGATAGGGGTATTGGATAGGTGACATTTAGTAATTAGCCTGAGGTTATTACTGTCAAGGTTGGAACGTGAATCCAAACTTAGAAGGTTCCACCTGACAAATAATCTTTGTTTAGCAAGTTGCGTTGTTTTTCAAAACGTGTCTTCAGTTCCATGTGGCAAGTTTAACAGCAAAATCATAAACCACATGAATAAGATGCTGCTGTTCCATGAAATAGGAGGTTTTTTGTCTGGGGTACAGAGAGTATTCCATCGTTGAAACAGAAGCTTTCAGTAGAAGAGTAGATAGCTTTTTTTTTTTTTTTATCCAAGTCAAACTGTCAGATTTCTTATTGCATACATTAGCTGTGAGAGAGCAGGGGTCACAGAAAGAAGCGATCCCAGAATCTGTTTTAAAATATCTCTGTCAGGAAGTACCATGGTCGTATGAAAGTAAGGAATGAATTTGATCCTGTCCGTTACACAACTTCCACTTGTCATCAGGTGCTCTAGATTTTTCTTCATTGTTTGCAGTTTAGCTGGGGCCACCTGAGGTGACAGTTTATTGAAGAGATTGTCTTCTGAAATTCTCTGCCTTGTCCTGTGAAACCTTTCCTGTGGGAACCTCACTGACAGTAGAAACATGATGCTAGCCAGTTCTGTTCTTGCATGCGTAACTGTCCTGTCCCTTTTCTGAGTTTTGTGGGAGTCTTAATGTCTGGATAAAGAGAAAAAGGAAACAATTTTTTATTGTGTCTTTCAGTAGTTATATATCTTAGCAGAATAATTAATTTTGAAATTATTTGAATACAATAGCTAAAATGGTTTAGGGACAGTTATGTGGGGAACTTAATTCAAGGTGTCTGTCACCAGACTTCTAACAGTGATCACTAGACACTTGGAATTAATACTGTAAAGAGACAGAAGAGTGGGGAATATTTGTATTGCTCAGTACTGAATTATTGAGTAATACAGTAACAGAAATTAACTCTGTCATTTGGAAAAGCATATGTAGGTGCCACTTTGGATTTCTGTAGCTGCTTAGGCATGGTAAACCTAAATGGAGGTGTGTTTTTTTTGTTTTTTTTTTTTACCCCTTGCTGGGTATCTAGGAGAATACAGATACACAAACAGCCTGCGGTACCCTTTTTGTTATTGCCTGCCAGCTGGGGGCATAGATGGAACTAATGCATACCCTGTAGTAGAGACAGGCAAAATTAAAGCTTATGTGCACGATGTCAGGTTTGGTTTTTGAGCAGTCAGGATTGTTTTTGTGTGGTGTTTGGTTTTTGTTTGTGGTTTGTTTTTTGTTTTTTTTTTTTAAGAAATAATGGCACTAGTGTAAATCAAGGTTATCACCTTTGCTTGTCCTTCCTAAAAGCTTGCTTTCCTACAATTACACAGAGAGTTTTAGTCATTGATGTAGATGGGATTAAGTTGAGAAGAATGACTCCTATCTGTCAAGGTAATGTTAACTACCCTGAAGTAGATTATAAATCAATTTTATGAGACTTCTTAATCGTAAAAATGTTTGAAAATACATCTTCAAAGCTGAAATATTTTGAGTGTTGTCAAATTGCATCTCATGGACTATCTGCTGTCAAGCAAACGTGCTACAGGCAAGGTATGCAGCCCAAGTGAATATGTCCTGAATCCACATAAGGTTTGAATGTCAGTGCCACACTCCTGTGCTTAGTACCAGGATGCAGAGAGTCATCCTGGTAGTCATTTTGGTCCAAGTGAATCCCTCCAAGTCTATCAGCATGGCTTCAGAGGCGATGAGAGTGGGGGGACTAGGGATATGAAGGAAACTGCTTGGAAAGAGTGAAGTGCTGGGGAACGTGAACCATTAGCAGTGCTTACTAGCTGTGGCATCTGAAATACATGCATCAATCAGGCAGGGTAAGATTTATTTCAAATAATTTTCCAGCTGTGAATGATGGCCAGCTGTATGCACCTTTTGACATCTTTTCTACTCCCATTCATTCGCATGTATCAAGAGCACTTCTGAAGAAATGGATGGTCCTCTTGTATACTTCACAAGTCTTCCTTTAATATTAACCTATGGAGATACAAACTTAAGAGTATTAGTATTTTCTTCCTTGTGATTGTGGAAAATTTAACACCTCTAACTGCCCGATGTGGAGAAGCCTGCTTTTGTCTTCATGTGTATGAAGACAGGGGCTTATTTGATTGCCTTTAATTTCATGACCTGTTAAAAATTCACCTCAGTTTCCCCCCTTCTGTGATTCAGGAATGTTCTCTTGAGTGCCTGCTCAAGTTGGCTGCTGCAGCTGGCGGAGTGTTTCAAACTGTCTAAAATTTGCTGAGACTAATAGGCTCTCTTATATAGGCGCTGTTTTACATTTGCAATTCCAGTGCTTACTGGAGATATGTGTATTGCAATTACATAAACAGCAGAGCTTAACAGAAACCAACAACAGTGAGCAGTTTTAGAATTGACTAGGTAAAGCTGAAAGTATTTTTAGTTAACAGCACTTTCTCCTGTATTCCCCATCTCCTGTGGTTTTAATTGCATTCTCCTTTTTCGAAATAGCATTTTGTCTTCTATGTCATGTGAAAGTCTGTTGCACAGAGAATACCTTCACTGTGGGAATAGCGAGACAAGTTACAAAGCATATTGAAAGGTGCAAGTAAAATGGTGCATTCTTTTGCCTTTCACTCATGATACTTGGAATTTCAAGGTCATAGATGTGAGGTAAAGGCTGACAATGTCCTGCTCAGTGTATGTGGCTTTTGAACTCGCATCTGTTGTTAAAACCTTTGTCATCTGGTTATGCTACCATCTTAATTTGCTGTTGCTACTGAGTCAGGTGCTCTTGGTGAAATGTTCAGTAATTTATTTCTGGTTAACTCTAGAAATGTTAATACTGGCCATGAAATTGATTTGTAAAAGGACTTTTGGTACCAGACCTACTATTTTGAGTGTTTTTTAACAGTACTTTTTCAGCACTTAGGGAAATGTGTATCAGGAAAGATTGTTGTTTGCCTTATTTGCACTAACCTAAAGTTCTAGTATTGTATTTGGAGAATGACGTATGACTGACCAAACCCAGCATTTTTTTTCTACTACATGAAATCATTATGGAACTATAGGGAAAAATTGGAGACTAAATCTCTCTGAAACAAAGAGGTTGTACTTATGTACGACCTTCAAGTATATAAAACTAGTTTCCTCTAATAATGTTTGTATGGGAGGATTTATTTTTATTCGTTTACTCCTGTTCAGTGGAAATGCTGTATGGTTTGTGGTCTTGTTTACTAAATGTTTGGCTGATTGTATCTACAGCATGTATCTACAGCACTTGGGATTCCCAGGTGGTCCCTGTGCAAATAGTATAACTGGGTCTGGGACAGCTTAGCTTGTGAGATTGAGTGCATTCAGTTTGGTGTGGCTGTAGCTACAAAAATAGCATGCCTTGCAAAACAGGCCTTCCGTCTGCCACCCACACCAAAACCTAAAGCTTGATCCTGTAGGCAGTTAATACATTTGTCTGGAAGGCTGATTCCCATCAGCACATGCTTTACCTGAATTGGTAGTCACCAGGGAAAAAAATGTTTTCTATCAGTAATCACTTTATATAAGAAAGTGCAGCAGAACGGTGTCCTAGATAAGTTTTTAAAAGCACTTTTTACTTCAGACTGAGGAGCTTAACCGTTCCCAGGTAGCAGGAGGCTGTTCTTCGGGTGAATTCTGTTTAACTGGCATAGTTCAAAAGACTCTTAAATTCAGCCATGAGGCAATTCTAGTTTTCCTTCAGTACTAGATGATTAAATTAAATGGAGTGTTAGTGTGAGTAACTTTTTCTGGTGTGCTATACAAGGTAGTAGATGAGTTCCTACCCGAGTTGTAAATTAGCTGACTGGAAAGCCCTGTTTCTGTGACTAGTGGCTCTAGCAGTTGTATAACTTCAAAAGTTATATCTAATTGTGTATTCTTCCAGTCAGGTGTGACACTGGATGATGGCTGGTTCTCCTTTTTATTGTAGTGATCTTGAAGGTAACATCCTCATAGGAAAAGGAAATTCTCGCCTTTTTGTGTTGGACAACAAAGGTGTTTTTTTCAGCTTCAGAGGTACAAATCAGTTTGACCTTTCTACTGCCAAAAAAAGTATTTTCCTAAATTCTAGCACTGCTAGTCTGGGGAAAAAACCTGTAAGAATTAATAAAAAAATATATTCATAACTCTTTATTTTTTTTTTTTAAAAAAACAAAACCTTCCTGTTTAGTTTCCCTGAAAGTGAAACTTCTCAGGCAAAGTGCATTCTGGGCATGAAAAGCCAGTTCATTTCTTTTTGTTATATTTGCACCTTTTATGTGCTGAGACATACAGTTATTTGAAACTGTTCCTTCTTAATGTGGAAGTGAAATATGTAACCACTAGACTTTATAAGGCTTCATCTCAAAGATAAAATTGCTGACCTTTTATATAAATGAAGGTCATACAGACAAGGTAGGGCATTATGTAAGGATTGCTTATGGATAGTCGTTAATTGATTTAGAGTTTAGATTTCCTGCTTGTGTGTAGAAGCCTTATGTGGGAAGATGCAGATTTGTCAGCTGAACAGGCAATTGAATTGTAATGATAGTTTTGAAATTTTTTGTTCCGAGTACTTCTTGTAGAAGATTATTTGCTGCTTATTCCTATGTGCAACTGGCTAAGGTCATATTTTCCTGAATGCTAGAATAGTACTTTAAATGCTTTAACTGTTCTTACCTTTGCATCTCAGAGTTCAGAGCTGAATTAATTTCTTAGCAGTAGTAACAGAATAACATGACCTAGTTGATATCTCCTAGCCTAACAAAACTCAAGTTGTTTTCTTACCTTTTTTGAAGTTTCTGGTTTTAGCAATGTTCAGACTTCTTATGGAGAAACTACTCATTTTTCTGTAACTATGGCTTCTTAATAAACACAGGGTGGAATCGTGTAAGTAGGGAACTTAATGTAGGTGGGACCGGTAGTAAAGTCTACTAAATGGCAGTGTGGGAGACTATTGATTAAGACCTAATACTCTGAGCAAATAATGTTATATAATATTGATGTTAATATTGTGTCAGATTTTCAAAGGAATTTCAGTCAAACTACTTCAGTAGCTGCCAAAAGTGAGGCTTGGGAACAGATGTTGTAACTGTAGTCTTAAAATTTTTTGACAGCTCTTCAGATAGCTCTAGTGTGTCTCAGCTTTACAGTGAAGTGTTTTTACGGGGCTTATGCCTCTTGCTTTGCTTATCTCCCCATCCCTAGTCCAGAATGGGCCTGAGTTTGACCCCATTACAGTCCTATGAAAACTCATGCTCTAATAAACATGTATCCAGCCAGGCAGCATGGGAGAAGAAACGGGTTGGGATGGAGAGGACAGCGGAGGTGAGGAGTGATGGCAATTAACTAGGAGGAGGAGCAGCTTATTTTGAGCTGAAAGCAGGGAAGGATATTAATTAGAATCTGGGACTGAGTTGGGAACAAGTTGTTAAAAAACTAGTGGAGAGGCTGTGATGGGAGCTTGTTGGCTGTGTAGAGAGTATTAGTCAGGTACCGAGGGAGTGTGTGGGAATGGTGCTGCCTCTCACCAAGCACCTTGGAGACATCAAAGGGAACGGGGACTTGCTGGACAAATCAAATAGGAAAAGAGACCTGATGAGGAGAAGGCTGGACAGGAGAAGTAAGAGTAGAAGCTGGGGTTTTGTAAAGAAGTCAGATGGGTCTGTTGGACAAGGAACTCAAGATGGTAAAAATAGTCAGAAAAACTGTAAGGAAGGGACTGCAGTGAAATAAAACTTACTGAGTTTTGTCCATGGCCATTAGTAGCCATCATGTCTTCACTGCTTTAGCATAATGTGTATCTCTAAGTGGTAGAAATTGCTGTCGTGAGCAAATGGTTGTGATTCTGGTGATGTGCCATGTAGCTACGAGGATGAATTGTCCAGGCTCATCCCCTAGTTAAGAGTTTATACTTGGTCTTTTCTGTTAGGCTGTGAAGCAGTGCTCAGAAGTAAATAAACTCCTGAAAGCAAGCAGCCTTGAATGCTGTTTCTTCCATTAGGACCCTTGGTTTATCCCCACGATGAAGTGGCTGGTGCTAGTTTAGTGAACAAGTGCTCAATAGTTTGTCTTCTTTGCTTAGTACCGTACCATGCTCTTGCTAGATTGCTTCAGAGATGCAATTAATTTCATCTTGGATAGTCTGGTACTGCTTTCTGTATTTATTTATTATCAGAATGGTCTAGTGAGATGAGGAAGTGGTTTGCTTCCTATTTTACACATGAGGAGCAAAGGCACGATGAAGAGAAGTTCAGCTAGTTTTGCATGGTTAGAAATGACTAGAACCTGAGTCTTTTTAGACTAGTTTACATGTTGCAGCCATATCCCCAATGAACTCACTGCTTTTCTCTTGCTATGATTCAATTTTTATACTATATTCTAACTTCACAGTTGTTTCTTGTGTTGGTTTAGTCTCTTTGGACATGTAGCTACCATAACCGAATTGGAGAACATGGCAGCGCTTGAGGTTGTTCTTTTTATCGCAGCAGTAGAACATGGCCATTTAATTTCATCAAAAAGGCAAAGTTATTTCTAGTTTCTTCTTGTGTAAATATGTTGCTTGTTCAACGAAATGAGGAAGGATTAATTCTGGCATTGTGTGACTCTCAGGAACTCATACTCTAGTTAGTAACTCCCACAGACTTCTGGTATTGATGCAGATTGATGCATTCCTTAGCTGTACTGCGTTCACATAGTTTTAGGGCCAAACTTAAAAGGGCCAAACTGCCATGTGTTTTAAAAAGGCACCTATTTTTAGTGTTTAAATGTTATGGATAAGTTGAAGTGGTGGTGTAGCTTTATTAACAGAATTGTGGGCAATGGATACCTTTCTCTCCTTTATGGAGAAGGAAGGAAGAATGAGCTGATTTTTATTTTTCAGTTGAGACTCTCTCAATTGTCTACATTGCTCCGCTTAGCTGTCTTAATTTGACAGATAGTTCTGTCCTACTCTAGCCAGTGGAAGGAGGAACCATAAGCTCTGTTTTGTAGAGCCTTATGGCTTCTCAAGTTTGTCTTTAGAACAGAAACCATATCAACCAATGTAAGAAATATATAAAGCTTCTGTTTCTTCTGTCATTAGAAGGAAGGGTAAAAAGCCTTTGCTACCTTGTTGGTTTTTTTGAGGGGTTGTTGGTTGGGTTTTTGTTGGTTGTTTTTTGTTTTGTTTCTTTTTTTTTTAATCCTCTTACTAGCTCATCACTCAAGTTTTTCTTGGGAGCTTCTTTTTTAAGAGAAATACTATGAATGAGGCTTATGCTGGTTAGGAAACTGTATGGTATTTAAAAAAAGAAAAAAGTGTTTACTTCTGGGTAAAGAAAAGATCAGCAGCCTCTGTTGATGGAGCTGTGGTTTTTTGCTGTTTCTTGCCAGGCCTACTGTGTTGGCTTATGTTCAGTTAATATGTGGCTGATCAGCTTTGCAGCTAGCAGGGCTAGGAACACTTCTGCTGTAGATTAAATTTGGTGGAAACTTGGTTTCTTTTGAAAGCTTTGCACTCATTGGTAGCAAATCTCTTTTCGGGTCTTAAGGTAGAGATTTTTCTCCCCTGCTAGGGAGGGAAGTGATCACAGGAGTGCTTTTGATCTGAAAAGTCAATCTGTGCTCTGGGTTTCTTAGCACAGCTGGCTTCTGATGTGATATTAGGTATGTGACAAACAGTGTTCAAACTTGAGGTACTTTGATGTGGAAAAGGACACATAAATAAAGATTTTAAACAATGAGAGCCTCAGGTGCTGTTTTCTGGCCTTATGTAGGCTTTTTGTGTGTTTAGTTACGTGATCTGTCAGCTCTGCCCACCTTTACCTCTGTGGGTGGATTTATGGAATTTAAGTATCTTCAGCTCGTTAAGAATTGTAGTGACACTTTATAAAAGAACATCAAGTGCAACATGCTGAAGCAGAGCTACGTGTGTGTGAGTCAGGAGAGAGCTGGGAGTAGCAGCACTAAAAAAGAAAAGGAAGTACAGTCATGATAAAACTTTGTTTAAAAAGGAAAAAAAGAAAAAAAAAAAAACCAACAAACCAACAACCATCTGTCTCCAGAGGATGCGAATGCAGTAAGGTGATATAGTTAGTATCTTATAGTTACTCTCTGTGTATATAGGTTTTTATATGCGTGTGTGTATATATCTATAAAAACACATGGCCACCCACGTACTTGCATGTGTGTGCACGCACTGTTCAGTATAGTTAGCTATATTGTGTCTCAATACAGTACTCAAGTAGGGCAGTTTGTATTCCAAGCAAATTTGAGCTGATGTAGAACCCACGTATATTTTTAGGAAACTAATATTTTAATTGCTGGCCAAAATACTTACATGATTTTCAAGCCTCTATTTTGGTATACCAGTGATACAGGCTTTGCTTATGCTCTTGTTCCATCTGTTGAGGGCAAATCCTCTCTGCCAGGGGACAAACATGCATGCACTCACTCATCAGAGCACACTATGTACTGCTGACAGTTGTCAGGAAATAAAAAAATACCGAGTACAATATAGTTCAGTTTTCACAATGTGTTGGCTTTACGGCACTGCCAGAATGATTCAATGCTACTTAATTTTGTGTTGTTGATGTATATGCAATAGCTTCAGAAAAAGAACTAAAAATCACCTACTAACGTCAAGTAATTTGTGTTTAGCTTCCACAGTTATATAGCTTTAACTTCCTCAGAAAACATATATCTTTGGTCTTAGTATTTTTGCATGTTAAAAAAAAAAATTTGAAAGCCAAATGGTTTCTTTAAAATGAAAGCACAATTGTGCTTAGAAATGGTCTCTTTCTGGTTCTGAATCAGAGTGTTAGGAAAAAAACAACTAAATGTATTTACTTTAATCCTGGTAAAATGCTGTTCTCGGCAAAAGGATTGGGTGTTTAATTTTTATCATGTGTTGTAAATGAGCACAGATTTTATTTTAACAGTTCAAGATATTTCTTAACAACATAATCGTATGAAAAATAAGCTATTTTATATTGGTACTTCAGTGTATGTTTTTTCAAGGACAGTGTTCACTCTAATTTGATCTAGTGTCACAACTCATCTTTGAAAGTTCAGAGAAAGAAAAAAAAACTGAAGACTGAGTGAAAGCTTTGTTAGATATGTCTGAATAGTCATCTTAGTATTTTATAAATACCCTAATTCTTTAAAGTACTTGTGCTTTTGTGTAGGTTTTTGTTTGATTTAAAGCTGGTTTAGTTAAGGTATGCTTTTTTCCCCTTGCCTTAGGAGGTCCCAGAGTACAGATTTCTACACTTCATCTGCTGCCCTTCACTGAAGGAGGGCACCTCATAAAAGTATTTTTCCTCTTAGCAGCCAGTTATTGTGTGTAACATCATCTCTTCCTTACTACTGTCAGCTGTGCTCTGCTTCATAAATTGCTGAGACTGCTATTACAGGATAGGCTTGTAGCGGAAATGCGAAGGCTGTGTCTTGCCTGTGAACACTGTAATAGGAGTAACTGGAGGTAGAGTTCATGCTTTTGTCTTACGTCTGATCAGATAGTTTCACTCTTAGTGCTCTGTCCTTTCTAATCCTCTTTTATTTGGCATTTATGTAGAAAGCTCTTCTTGCTCGTACTTCAGGAAGTATCTGACATAGGTAACATTCTTTGTGTTTTCTTTTGCTTTTACCAACCATATTTTTCTCTGCTTTATTCTCCCCTCAATATTTGTGAAAACAAAATGTTTGGAGTAACTGCTACTAGTAGCATCTAATTAAGTAGTACAATAGCTCTGGTTGTTATCCTAGTGCTTCTTTCATTTAGCATCATTAATACTTGTAATCATGTCTGCAAAGTTGAGACTAGAACTGCCTGAAAAGGAAATTGTTTGAATTTTGTCTTTGAACTTTCCTTTTTTCTCCTTGCCTCCGCCCCCCCGCGGCTCCTCCTGACCGAGCAGGTTCGGGGATTCTGGAAGCATGCTTACTGGGGGCTGTTTTTCAGCTCTGAATGCAGGGCCACTCGGGCCAGAAGTCCAGACAGGTTTCGTTTGAACTGTGCTTTGGAATCGGGGTTGGGTTGCTGAACAGGACATGGCTTTTCTTTTTCTTTTTTTTTTTTTTTTTTTTTCTTCTCCCCTTTCAACTGTGGTTCTCGGGGTTTCTCAGTACTTGTAATTGGGGCAGACTGTGTACCTGTAGTAGTCTGGTTTTCTGGCAAATACTCCTTTTGGGTCTGAGTAAAGTTTACAGTGCAGAAGCAAACTTTTATTCTTTGTGAAGAGCCATGAGCACTATTCTTATCCTTCCCAAAACAGTGCTTCCAGTGAAAAAGGATAAAATTCTCACTTCTGCAGTGAAACTGATCGTCAAGGTCAGTGCTTCAAGTTTTTCTGGTACCATTTGAGCAGAAGTAGTAAATTCAGCATCTTCTATTTTTTCGTTAGCTAGGATGAGTAGTGTTTATCATAGGCTGCAGATAATACCTATTGAAAGGTGCAACTCATTTCTCAGTGTCTTTTACTGCCTGAGACTTTATAAATGACATACATTTCTTTCTTATATGAGAGTAATTCTGAAAATCTGGCTGGGCTTTTGTAGTTTGTCTCAAACAAGTTTGAAAAAGGTGATCTTGTCTTAGGTGGGTGTGTGTTTCCCGCCCCCCCCAATTTTGTGGGTTAATTATGAAAAGAAAACCTTCTGGGGAAGTTTGATAAAGTAGCCAAGTCCTCAGCCTGGAAACTTGGTGATTAGTTCCCCCTTTGCTGTAGCACCTGTGCCAAATGGTTGACTCCGTGTACCTTACAAAATGGCACTGATTTAATCTTTAAATAGAAATAGTATGGTCATGGCCTTTAAATATGCTGCATTGTTGTTTTAATAGCTAGCTAGACTTCAAAGAAATTATTTTGGAAAATATTTCTGAAAGCTGCAGCCCCAGAGCTGTTCCATGTTTAATGAGACTTGCACCTTTTACAATTGACTTACATGTATTAGTTTAATCTAAACCTATGTTTATAGAAGACTACAGTACATATCAAGACTGACACAGTATATCAGGGCCTTTAGCCTGTCCAGAGCAAAAAGGATGGAAATGTGTTGTCTAGTGTATTTGCCTGGTAACAGAGGATCAGTTCTGTCTGCTTATCATATTAGGAAGAAAATTATTACATTTGCATTTGCCTCATTGCCCAGCTTCTGACTCACTGGAAGGCATGGATAGTAATGCATAGTCTAATGTATAATACATATAAACATACTATTTATAATATATCAATATAAAATATATGTTTAAACACACAATATTAAATACGTTTGTGATATGTGAGTAATTGTTTGTTTCAGAACTGATAGAGTATACAGTTGAAAGTTGCACTGACAAAAACAACTGTACCGGCAGATCTGGAATGTTATTTCATTGTTGTTGTTGACTGAGGTGCTCTAATCCCAATTGCTTAATTGTTCTGATCATACAAGTGTGTAATGTAGATGGCTTGAAGAGTTCCATCCATTTCAGTGTGTTGAAATGAACTGTAGTAGTACATTGCATAAATAGAAGTAGCTATCTAAAGCTTGAACTTAACTTGTTTTAACAATTTTGCTTGCCCTGGCCTGTGTACCGATTGGGCTTTGCAAAACAGACTTGGGAAACTGGTCCAGATTTCAAACAAACAACTTCTGGGGTATAGTGGTTTTAACCAGGGAACTTGCTCGCGTTAACTCAGCAGTGTTCATGTTGGTTCAATAGAGGAAATAAGGCAAGAACTGTTTCTTCTGGTCGCAGTCATGGCTTAAAATATAGTAGGATAAAGGCTTTATTTTATTTGAAGTGCGAGAGAGACCAAAAGAAACAAATACAGATCTTAATTTTATACTGAACTTGCTCTTAGAAAGGCATTGTCTTTAAAGGTAGTTGAACTTTCTGCTTTCTCCCGTATGTGAGGATTTTTTTTAATACAGTAATTTCAAGGAGTTTGTTTTCACTAATTCACTCCTCATAAATGTTAAAGACTTCCATTATCTCTGAAATCCTTTGACAAAGTTGTCTGGCTGTGAAGAGCACCAGATTTTGCTTATAACAGGAAAAAAGGTGTGCAGTTCTCTTGTCTGTGTCACTGCAGGAAAAAGAGCCAAAGAATTGAATTGTGGCCTGTGTCAGTTCTGTGTGTTCTCTTTAATGCAAGGCTTCTCCATTAAAGATTTTTTTTTTTTCTTCTAACATGGTTTGTTAGCTTTCTAAAAGGAGACCTAAGGATGTGACTCAACCTTGCAGAAGGAAGGAAACATGAAATGTAGGCTGTTCTCCTGTTCTGAACTTGCAGCAAACCTGTGCAGAGGGCTCAATATTGCTGCTAAATAAATGTAGAACTGCTGTATGGTGCATAGAAAATAGGGAAAGTAAAGCTATGTGTGAGTGAGTGTTCTTGGCTTTATGAAGAAGACATTGCAGTTAGTGACATCTTGCATGTAAGTAAAACAGAAAAGCAACCTACCCCCTAATTTAAATAATTTCAGTCCAAAGGAGTGTGAAGTCCTGTTCTTACCTCCCCCCCTTTCTTAGAACGTGGGAATGAAATGCTATATATCTTTGTTGGGATGAGATGGGAGTTCGAAATGGTGGATTCAGGTTTGCTGACACTGGTGTGCAAACAAATAAACTGCAGTCAGGAGGATGATAATACTGCTAGTTGTCCCTTCTTTTAGATGCTTGAATCATTCTGTCATTTATAGGTCTGAATATGATGATTCCTATCATCTGTTGGTCCAGAATGAATTTGTGTTCAGTACAAATGTAGAAGCCGAAGTGGTGAGCATCAATATTAAACTTGTTTTATGGTAGACTTCTTTGTCTAAAAATAGGGTACTAGCTAAGGTGTAGAACATTCAGCAGCCAAACATTTTTGTTCTTGTATTCCATTTATTATACAGTTAGTGCTGAATGGGCTTTCCATAGTCGTAGGAATGGTATCTTCTTCATGGTAATACTGTAAGGGTGAGTTTCTTCCCCAGACTGGGGTATGGACAATGTACTGAAGTACAGTTTTATAATAAGTAAAAAACAACAACAAACCCAGACAAACACCAAAACCCAATGCCCACCCTGCAAGTCACAACTGGTGGCCGCTCTGAGCCAGGGGAGAGGCTTGCATAACCATACAAACAGTTCTCCTGGCATTTATTGCAGCTGAGGAGAGTGGAAATTCGCAGTACTTTGGGGGTAGGGACAAAAGGTTGTGGTGTGATTGAGACGTGATTGATGGCTGATCCAGGACTTCTGCACTATATGCTTACTCTTGATCTATTGTGCTGCTTGATAAATGTTCAATTTGAGTCATAGGGTAAGTGAAGAAGGGGAGACCTTCAGGAAAGCAGAGATGGGAGGAGAACAGGTGGCAGAAGATGGACTTTGTTAAAGGTGCAGCCTTGTTGGCTTGATAACAGATTAATGATCTGTTCAGATGCAATTCTCAGAGTACAGCCATCCAAGGCACTAAACTTTAGCAAGGGATTAAAGAACAGCCTTGCTCTAATAAAGGCTGAAGAGTTAAAACCAAACAAAAACGCACCATACCATCATCACCTTTTTCTGCTTGTTTGCAGAGTTTGAATCTGCATGGATTTCAGAAAATGGTTGACCTAGTTTCTTGGCTACTAAATTAATGTATGTGCCTGCTTTCTGTAAAATGTGGTCATAGACCAAACTAATGTTTAAGGTGATTGAAAATCCTAAAATATAAATGTAGGATACTAACCTAAACATATTAGGCCTTGATTTTAAGGAAATTGAGAGGCAATGTGATAAAGGTATAGGAAATAAATGATATATCACAGGCTGACAGGGAATGAGTAACTTTTCTTCGTGGCACCTGAAGTTGGCGTCCAGTTATCAGGCAATAAGTGTAAAATAAATCAGGCTTTTCTATTTTTTTTTCCTTACACAGTACCTAATTAGACTGTGCCACTTGCTGTCAGTATTGGTTGAAGAAGCAGAAGATGTGTATAACTATCAAATGTGCAGTTACAGCTTCTAGTTCAGTCTCTGCGCTACCTTTGAAGTGGGCCTGAGGATATTTCCCTAAATACCTGCTGTTGGACCGGGTGAGCATTTGGTGCGAATCATTTTGTCTGTTCATTCCTTGCCAAAAATCACCCATCTGCATTCAGTAAATGTGAGTGTAATGGGTAATAGTGTATGTTCAGTGTCAAGATCCTTCAGCTTTTAAGGAGAAAGTTCAGGGCTTTTGTTTGTCCTCGGATTTTAGCAAGTAGAAAGGCAAAGAAAGGATATTCCAGGAAAAAAAGGCTTCTGTTATGAAGAGGGATATTCAGCTTTAAGTAATGCTTGAGTTTATAACTCACGTAAAAACCGGAACATGTGTGTACTTATTCTTGTATCATTGCTGAAAATCAATATATGTAAAGTTAGTGGTAGTGCTGGTTGTGAGATATTTTTTTTTAATGCTAAATAGTAGAGGGTGAGGGAAGCTAGTCTCCTTATCTTGATAAACACCACTACATATGAAATCCTGAACCTTGAGAGCTGCTTCTGAAGTAGTCCTACATCAGGATCTAATGTCCTTTCTGTGTTAGTCTTTGTTATTAAAGATGCCGAATGATTATTCATTTATCACTATTCTGTGTGGAAGGTGACTTTGTAAAGCTGCTTATGTGAGGTTCTTAATTGATTCTCCTCACCATCACTTGCATCAGTCTACCAGTTAGCATCCCTTGCTCTGCAAATCCAAATTTTGTGACTGAGTTAACCTTCAGTTAGTCTTTTTTGCTGTTGAGTACCACAGGAGAAACAGATTAACCTGCTGAATGGAAAACAAACAAGTTGTCCCTCCTTTTGTTTGTGTGAAGCTAACAGTGCTAAAAAGGGGAGAGAGAAGGGTGGAAAGAATATACTTGCTGATTAACAGCTACTGTAGTCTTCAAACAGAGAGTTGCACTTAACATTACTCAGTGTTAGACAGCCTTGTTTAGTACAGAATTGTACAATTCTGCATAAAGGTAATGCTGTATTTATTGTGTGGTTACTTTTCCGTGCCAGTATTGGTTTTCTTCCCTGTATGAGAGGACTATAAAAACTGGATTGTTTGTACTGTTCTGCACGAAACTGAATGTGATGTTTTGCTGCGTGAAAGTGGTATTTTTCTGTGAGCAGGTGTAGTTCAGATCGGAGTTTAGTTACAGCGATTCCTGTTTGTACTAAAATATTTTGTAAACTGACTTTTTGTAGCTATTTTGGTGGTTTCACTTTTTCCTGAATGTTGTGATTTAACCCCAGCCGGCAACAAAACACCATGCAGCTGCTTGCTCCTCGTCACCCCCGCCCCCCACACACACCCCAGTGGGATGGGGAGGAGAATTGGAAAAAAGTAAAACTCATGGGTTGAGATAAGAACAGTTTAATAATTGAAATAAAAAATAAAATAATGATTGTAATGAAAAGGAAGATAATAAAAAGAGAGTGAAATATAACCTGAGAAAGACAAGTGATGCACGGTGCAGTTGCTTACCACCTGCTGACCGATGCTCAGCCAGTTCCCGAGCAGCGATCCATCCCCCCAGCCAACTCTGCCCAGTTTATATACTGGGCATGACATCACATGTTATAGAATATTTGGCCAGTTTGGGTCAGCTGTCCTGGCTGTGTCTCTTCCCAACTTTCCTGTGCCCCTCCAGCCTTCTTGCTGGCTGTGCATGAGAAGCTGAAAAGTCCTTGAATTAGTCTAAACACGACTTAGCAACAACTGAAAACATCAGGGTGTTATCAACATTCTTCTCATACTAAACCCAAAACACAGCACTGTACCAGCTACTAGGAAGACAATTAACTCTATCCCAGCCAAAACCAGGACACTGAAGTTAATAGCCTAAGTGTAGTTTAGCATGATAAATGAAAAAACAAGAGCAAAAGTGTGATGAAAGCTATTATAAAATCACACCACCACCCCCAACTACACCACCACTTCCTACCCCTCCTGCCGTCTCCATCTAATCTGTGCTGTGGGTTTCATCCCACCTTCCCACTTTAGTGTTGACTGCAAGAGCCCTGCACTTCCTGGGTGGGTTTGGAAAGGTGCTCTTCTGCTTTTCCTCCCACTTTTCTGGCATGCCAGGCTGGGGCATGCCAGGCTAGGGCAGTGGCAAGTCTGTCCCCACATCCCACCACTGCTGCGGCCCTATCCTGATGGTGTTGAATTGCTCTAGGCTCAGAACTGCGTTGGAGGTTTCGGGCTGTAGTCAGGGTTGAGCAGCTCTGTGGGCAGTGAGAGTGAGCTGGTGTTGCAGTGGGAGATGGCTCTTGCCAGTGCCACCAGGGTCCCCAGGCATGGGGATGCTGCTGGCCCCGTCCTGGCTGACCAAGGAGCAATCCAGTAGCATCTCCTTGGGCAGTGAAAGGTCGCCTGCTAGGTCCCCAAGGGCTTGGATGTGGGGGGCAGCACAGTGGCTGAGGACATTGCTGCTTGGGGCAGATGTTGCTGCCCAGGGCTGGCCCCATGGCGTTGGTCATGTTGGAGAGGCTGAGCTGTGCAAGCTGCCTTTCTGTGTCATGGTACCCAGGAAAGCATAGTGGCAGTGCTGGGGGGGGCTGAGGGCCGACACTCTGCCCTGAAGGTTGAAGGATGTGAAGTGTTGCAGTTGGCCCTGGGGGATCTCCCAGGGACTGCCCAGGCTGGAGTGATCCTAAAGCTCTGGGGGCCCTACAGGGCAGCATCCAGCGGAGACGCAGCACTGTGGCTGAGCATGGAGGTGACCAGTGGAGACAAGTTGATGCTCATCCACTGAGTACAGAAGACCTGGGGGTTGAAGAAGCAGCCACATGGAGCCATCTGCACACCTGCACAGGTGAATGGGAGCTGGGCTGGGCTGGAGGACACTCCAGGGGCACCTGCTGAGCTGGCTCCGGTCACTGACATCCCCCAGCACTGTGCCAGGCATGTGGGGACCTTGTGGCCTGGGCACTCCCCATGGGGTGAGCTGCTGTGCCAGTGGGATAGGGTTGCATATCAGGGAGGAGACTCACTTACAGGAGGTGAAGCAGGAAAGATGGCCATGAGTGTTTGGGGAATTCTCAGTAAATTGTGTTTACTGGGCATATATCACCCACGTGAGGGCAGGGATGCTTGCACAGTGTTGCTCAGCTCTCGTGCCACAAATGCCAGGGGGACGGGGGTGCTGGGGATGATGAAGGTGCCGAAGGTGCCACCCCTGCTGGGGGTGCCCAGGCTGCAGAGAGGGGCTGCTCCTGCCCAGACAGTTGGCACAGGTTCACTGAGCCTGAGAAGACAGACAGGAGCGATTGCCAGTGGTCACCTCCACTGTTTGCCCTCAAGAGCTGCAGGGGGTTGGGGTTGGTCCCTACCTTGGGTGCGGAACGTTTCAG
>JAVKLA010000027.1:43865483-43900679 GCA_034782735.1 Sagittarius serpentarius | reverse complement strand
TTTTTAATTTCCATGTCATTCTGTGTAAGCAAGACTTACTTCTACTTGAGTTTGGGTGCTGGGGAATGATCCCTTTTGCCATTCACATGTTCTTAGTGACACAGATGTCTCAAAGGAAGTGAAGTATTCTCCCTTTGGCCTTACAGAGTATGGGCTTATGACAAAAAGTAGAAAGAACTGCATTTGGAAGGATATTGAGAGTGACTGCCTTTAGGTAGTAGCTTTTATTGGCTAGTAGAAAAGTTATAGCTATAATTTCTGAAATAAATCTGTTTCAGTGGCTTGGCACTACCCCAGCGTACCTTTTTGGAACAGGGATCCTTGACGTAAGTGAGCACTGAAGCAGCTCTTTCCTATTACGGGCAGAGTGCTCAATGGCAGAAACTAAATGTCTGTAAAACACTGTTTGATAATTCCTTATGATAATCAAAACTTTGATAGTGTGTGTACAGGGGTTTATGGTAACGAAGAAATTGCTTCCTTACAGTTTTATTTCCTACCATGCATTGCACACATACACAGCACTACAAAAGCAAAGGCAATGAATGAGGCTGAAGAAACTGCCTTACAAATAGGGGGTTTCTCACAACTAGCATCAATTAGTTCTCGTCAATGTTGTTCATGTTTGGTGCTGTTTTCCAGTATCAGTAGGATGTGATACCATCTAGGGGAAGTTCAGTATGCCTAAAGCTACAGGTTTTGAAGCCACTTCTTGTGAGAATAGTGCATTTTATTTGCAGGTTTCAACATTGGCAAAGAAAGTGCAGCTGCTAACACCCTCTGCCATCTATTAGGAATGTGACATGGAACCCAGAGTTAAGAGAGATACCACCTTTCTGAACTAGCCTTATTTCCCTACCTAGTTTCCTGAGAAAACTTCTTCCACGTTCTCATGAACTGCTCAGTAACTTCTCTGTTATTGTATGTGTTCTCTGTTGTGTCCTAAGCATGGTGTTTATGATCATGGAGAATACTCTGGCTGACCAATGAACCAAGAAGCTGATTGTACTTTTCCAACGGTGGCTTGTTCTTCAGACTCTTGGTATATGAGATAGGATAGAATTCATGGATCTTGGTAATCGTTTGAGTCTAGCTCTGCATCGTCAAGACCACGAATTTCTTTGAATCTAAGGCTTCCACATGGGAGCAGTTTTTTCTGTAAATTTTATTTAAGTATGACTAGTAGAGTGCAAGTTTTACTTACACTCATTTTTCATCTTAGAAGGCTGTCCTAATGTAAGTTTAGTGTTGTTTTTTAACAAGTACGTTTTAACTACAGGATGTCTTACGATACTCCCCTGTAATAATCCAACAATAACCAGTGTTGCAGTTGCTTGACCTGGATGAAGCTTGTTGGGGGTTTTTTGTTGTGGTTTTTTTTTCCCTCAAGCATGTTGTGTTTAACATGTGCATCTTTTCCTTTTTTTAATTATGTTTATTTGTAATTTCTGTGAAAGGATGACTTGATCAGCAATTTGGAACACCTGCGTGATGTTTTTTGATTCAAAATAGTCTTAAAAGACTTTATGGGCAGAACTATAATCCATATATTGAAGTGAAGTTACTGTTCGTTATGTCCAGGATTAGACTGGACTGTCTCAAATGATTGGTTAACTTCTTACTATCTGTAAGGCCAAAGAAGCTTAAGTTTTCAGCACTAAAACAGTAACTTCCATTGTTTTTCAGGTTGACGCATGAGAGTTTAACATTAATATCTTTGCCAGATAGGAATGTAGTATCTGATTTTGGAGTCTGTTCTGTTTCAGCAACTTCTGTTTGTAATGGGAAGTAGTACAGAGATTTCAGAGGTATTCTGCGTGTGTGCTTCACCCAGTGTATCCTCACTGATTGCCTTGAGGGTCACTAAACAGCCTCTTGTATGTTATCCCCTTCAAGATTCGTCCAATGATAACCTTACCAACTCTTGCTGTAGCAGAATTCAGAGACTACATACCCGGCTAAAGTCCTGCTGTGCTTAGTGCTGTATGTTTTGCCTCATTACAGATAAGAAACTGAGGTACAGCAGTGTTAATTACCCGAAAGCTAATAGGAAGTCTGTAGTTAAAAACTGTGATCAAATGCATGTTTTCTTTAGTTACTGCAACATTAAAGTGAGTTTCTGTAGGTGAGTAACTCCTAATAAAACATGTTTATAAGATAGAAGGAAGGTTAGTAATACCCTGTGAAACTCCTTTAGTTTTTCTGCAGTGATACATTGACTGCAAGTATATCCAGGTGAAAACCATTCTTTCAGGTCTGGTGGATCTCAAGTCATTGTTGGGTGTTGGGGAGGGGGGTTTAGTACTATTTTTGCTGACATTTGTATTTTTAAGCAAATAACTGAATTTCCACAAGAATGTGGGAGATGGAGGCCCAGAAGGCCAATATCCATTTCTAGATTTGAGTGGTAAGACATTGAATAAGTTAAATATTTGTCTTGTTATTAAATCTTTGAAAGCCAGATTAATTTTTATTGAAAGACAAAAAAAGCTACTGAAAGCCTCTTGATCAGCCAAAGGGGTTTTGCATTGCTCCTCGTGAAGATGGCTTGCTTGTTTTAATATGCTTCCTGTGATGCTTATGGCAGTACCATAAAGCAAAAGTAATTTTCTAGTTAAGCCACAGTGACAAGCATATCTTTATTAATGAGATTTATCATTATGTAATTCTTCTCACTTGCTGTCTTGTTTTTGTCATATTCCAATAGTCAGAGATTGGTCGCAAATGTCTGCTGTGTTGGAAAGTTCCTGCTATAGGAGGTTCTGCTATAAGAACACCCATAAATCATCCAGGTTTTTGGCAGTGTCCTTGCCACGTGAGATGTCCCTGGTAAATTGTGTAAGTTCATGAATGGCAATGCAATTAATTCCATAGTAGGTAGTGTTTGTTCTAGCTCATGCTAGGCATGATGAGCCTCGAACTAAACCCCGTCTATTGTGAAAGTTAACTAGCTTCACTTATTCTGAGACTCCTTACAAAAGAGGTGATACAGAAGATTTCTGTAGTTGCACTGAGTGAATCTGAGCCCAAGGCTTTAATCAGTCCTGTTATAGCTGATGATTTAACTTCTCTGAGTGCTCTTAACTCTGTGTGTGTAGCCGTTTCCTATCAGCAGCCAGACATGTATGTGGTGTACAATTAATCTGTGCATCTGTACTATATCCAACACGCCCCGTAGGCACTGAATCATACTCCTTGTACAGCTCTGTAGGCACTGAATCATAGTCCTTGAACAGATGAGTACTACAGCACCACGTGGTAGATCCAGTTTCTTCCTAGAAGGCATGCATCTATTGTGTATGTGTATGCACTTTTTCTTTACACCTCCTGCCAAGCTGGAGCTTGCTTCTGGACTCCTGTTACACGATTCATGTAACACTGTTCCGCATACGGTGTTTCTGAAGAGCTCAGGAGTCTGTCTTTCATTTTGTTGAACATAAACCTCATATGTGGTGCTATGCTCTGGTTCCATGATGTGGTAAGGGCCCTGTGGGTTTCTCATGAAAGAGCAGCCTAAAGCACGCTCCACCTGTAGAGCAACTATCTCATCACATGGTTTGAAGGCATTTCCCAGATGGAGTCCCTGATCTAAATTTGGAGATTGCGGAAGCCAGGAACCTTAATTTCAAGTCTAGTTAAACTTATTAGTACCATTTATCCCTGTTTCTCTATTCTTCTTGAAATTCATGGTCCTAGGACTGTGTCTCAACGCCTGCAGGTATGTGCAGTGCTTGTAGTGATGATACGCTTGTTGCATGTGCTTGCATCCACTTGCAAACTGCTATGTATGCATGTCTGTTGTTGGAAATTTTACTCTACAGATAGCAACTTTGTCTACTGGATTTATGGTGGGCATGACTCTACAATGTGGATTTTGTTATGTGAATTTTACATAATACAGTGCCTTTTTTTATGGGTGTATTTAGTAGCTTCATTTCTTCATGAAAAATTGTACTTCAGAATCTGTTAGTCCTCAAGTAAGTCTTTCTAGCCTTACAGTAGCAAAAAAAGCTTTGCAGTGTGACTGCTCTCTAAATAAAAGGTTTCTTTTCTACTCGACTGCTATTCCAGGGTAAGGTTTGCTTTGAAAAGGATGAACTGACTCCCTTGTTGCAGTCTCTAGAACATGTATGTGACTATTTGAATGTTGGTGTTTGTTATTTCACTTAAGCAGAAAAATATAAGACTTGTTCTCAAAAGCTTCCTTTGTTACTCCAAATACAGGGCAATATAGAAAAATTGTTGCGTTCCTATTTTGGCTGAGGTTGTAACATGCACATTAAATGTAGGAAAAATGCCTCTGGAGATGATGGCATCTGTAAGTACACTTTGAACAAAGATCTTGTGCTCTCTTAATACAGACTTAAATGGGAGGATGTGGGAGTGTAAGAATGGCTTAAAGTTCATCAGATTTCCTGTGCAGAAACAGGAGTCCAGTTGCCTTTAATGTCTCTCTAGTGAGAAGCGGATGTAAAAGCTTGAGATAGTCTGCAGACAACCTTCTGAGGGTGAGACTTCCTACTCAAAGTCTCAAACATAAGCTCTGCATTATCTTTTGTTTTTTAAAGTAAATATTGGATCCTAAAAAGATGATTCAGACTGTTTAAGCTAAGAGCTTAAACTATTTACACATCAGATAGAGAAGGTTAGGTACTGTAAACATGGCTAAGAGCTGGAAGTAATGTCTGCCTCTGTGGGCTAGATAACAAGCTTGTTTAAATCCAGCTGATGAGGAAACGGGAAAAAAAAAAGGATATGTTGACCAACTAGCCAGATCCAGGTCTTCATATCATCTCTGCTTCCCCCACCCCCTCTTCAGAGTTTTAAATGGCAGTCTTTTGCATAATAACCTACTAATGGTAGCATAAAGGGGAACCTAACTCTAATCTCTATTTGAGGAGTCTTGAATTCAGCATCTGCTTGTGAGCCAGGCTGGTGCCTTGCTCAGCTGAAGCTGGGATGCTTTGAGAATAGGGGTTTAAGGAGTGGACTCAGGGAAGACTAAGTACAGCAGAAGCTCATGAGAAAGAATTTCTATGGGATGGGCAAGTCATTGGGTTTAGTCTTTGCTTATGGTAGATCTTTGTTCAATGGAAACCTTAAACTGTTCTTAGAGTTGGAGAATGTGCAACTTCTGTTCTCTTGTTACAAGCCTTAACTTATTGAAGAGTTTGTATAGATTGCTTGTACCTTTAACCGTTACAGTAGGCTCTTTGATAGCACTCCTACTGGTCTTCTGGTTCTGGTCACGCACAGACTTCCTTCTGTTGTGCCTCTGTATAGACTAGAAAAATTAGGACTGGTCTGATCTTCGCTCCATGAGTTAATTCCTAGTTTCTACAATGTAATGCAATTTCTTGGTCAAGCGTTGTGTATCCAAGGGGTAAACATACATTAACTGAGATCTAAGGTTGAAAGATATGTGGCATCTGTACTTCAGAATGAAGAAATCCTCCCAAGTTGTGTCTGTTTCTCTATACAGCTTAAAGTTTGCAAGTCAAAGCGTACATATCAGTAACTTGCTTCTGCCATCTGATTGCCAGAATTATCAGTTTTTGCAAGAAATGTGCATTTCTGACCAACTTCTTATAACTTCGGTGATATAAACATAATTGTCCACCTTTATACTGTCTCAAGAACATAGTTGCATCAGTAATAGGGAGAATACTACTCCCGTTTCAGTCTTCATGGAACTGTACGTATCTGCCCTTTTCACCCTGCTATGGAAACATGTTCCATAATGAGTCTGTGTTCTGCCTCTTAATCTGAGTTGTTACTCTGAGGACTTGAGTTGATCTCTAAAAAGTAGCTCTATTTTAAAGGGGAACTGAAGAAAATACTGGTTATGTTTTTTTCAAGTCCTGCCTCAAATATACTCTGCCCATAGTTAAACAGTCCATCTTGCATTAGAGTATTCAAGTGATTGCTATCATTACAGTTACACTTCCACATTTGTCTTTGAAACATGGAATGTGCTAGTTGTAGGGTTAAACGGAATAGGTATTTATCAGTTTCAGGTTTTTGTTTTACACAAGAGCTACATTCTTCCTACCGCTGTATTTAGGGTAAATGTAGGCATAGGTTCCAGAGCTCTGAGAAGTTGGGTGAATGGGGGCTTGAAGGTAAGAAATGGTCTGACGGTAGTCAGAACTTCTGAAGTGTAAGCAAAACTCTCCTGGATCTGGAGAACATACTATTCTTCGTTGTAATTAATTAATAATTTTAGAAAAGCTGATAAGGGTAGTCATCTTCTAAGATTCAGACCCTATGTAATACTTGGAGTTGTTTTGAAAACCTATATTTTTAAGGTAAGTTGTTAAACCATGCAACACAGCTCATAATGTTAAGTCCAGTGTTTGAAAGCTGAGGTGTGGAACTGACAGGAGAAAGTGTTCAGTTGGAAGTCCTTTCTATGACTTTGGAGTCATTAATGGAGGAAAAACTAGTCTGTGTTCTGTTTGGTACATTACACTTCAATTAATGCATTGTGTTGGACTGATAATACTTCAAACCTGTGCCAAATGTTTGCTGTGGGGACAAGGGAAGGTTATATGTGAGTCTTTTCCATCTCTGTCTTTGCAGTTCTGAATTAACTGAACAATCCTCACTTTACGCACGATATTAGCTTATAGTGTATGAATATGTTTTGATGCTTTCCAGCTCAGACCTGTAAGGAAGATCATGTTTAAGTCCTGTAACTGATGTTGTTCTGGTGAATGAAGAAAAGTAGTAATTTGATGTTGGAAATGGTCAGGGTATCTCGAGTGCTATGGTGTTACGTGGAAGCAGAGCTGGGCAATCTTCTGGTAGCACATAGTTTTGACTTTGCAATGTGTCATAGCATCATCGTTATTAACTGTATGATGTACAGTTGAAGCTCAGACTATTGAGTCTTAGCATTTACAATCAAAATAATTACACTCAGTTTTGTTGCTATCCTGAAAGTAAAGGAAGGAGAACTTAGTTTTTCAGCTGTGTAGAAGCATACTACTGGGGATATTTTAATAGTTCTCTGACCACCAATCCCTCAAATCATAGGAGAATTTTCTTTCAATTGAAAAATTAAAAGTTTTGGCAATGTATGTTGGTTAAGGGGGGGGAAAATGTAGTCCATATCATTTTAGTGAGGGATAAAATTCTGAAACAAGTTTTGTTTGCCAGGGAGCTATCTTTGTGAATTCTAGTATTTACAGGTTTTCCTATTTTTGTAGGACACTGGATATGTTACTTTCTGCCTCTTTTTTCATAGCTGCCTTACTATGAAGAGTAGTCTGTCAGAAGCTCTGCAGGGATTAATTTGACTGCTCGATTCGTGTGCTGTCTTATGTCTGGCAACAGAATTCTTTATAAACTACCATAAGCCTTCTAACACTTAGTTATCTTCATGGATCTTTGCTGATTTTTTTTTTTTTTAACTCCTTTTGTATACTCTGCTTTTCAGATACGTCTTAATCTGTTGATGGGCTGTTGTCACTAGCAGTCTGTTGCGATCTGTGTTGGGGAAGGATGTATCACCTTAAATCCCCGTTGCTGTCTGTTCTGTGCTTTCTTATGTGTTGGTGTAAGCAAAGTCAAGCACAGGCGAAGATGATGTGTGTAACTTGATCTTAAATGTGGTTCACATCTGTACAGCAGTGGTGGGTATACAAGCTCGACGGAGTTATTCCTAAACATCCTTTAGACAAAGATTTTCAGTTGAAATAACCTGCATATTAAGTTGTGAAATCGACATTTCTCTGGGCTTTTGAAGATGCTGTGTAAGCTGCTAATCACAGAGGAAATGAAACAGTATCTCAGGCCACCCCAGATGGTCACCTTGGTAGTGTCCTTGGGAGGCAAGTGTCTGCCTGGAGCAAGGCAGAGAACTGGGGTGCAGGTTATTGGGTCGGCAGTCAAGGGTTTGTGCAGAATTTCAGGAAATGCTTTGACCTCTGTTTCCCTCTGCATCTCAGTCTTGAGTCATCCCTGTTACCTGCTAGTGAAGAATTTCAGCCAGCTCCGACACAGGGCTTACCTGGGCTGTGTGTGGCAGTCTTGCTTTAATGGTGACAAAGGCTGAAAAATTATTTAAGAGAACTTTAAGCCCCTACCTAGAAACTGCTATGTCTGGCAATAACTAGCTGTTTTGCCACAGTGTTGCAGCAAACTGTATGGAGCATTCTGAATCTCTCAGTAAAATCTATTAACCCCTGTGTTACTGGCTTTACCATTCTCTCCTGAGAACGTAGGCATTAATAAATTTCTCAGAAGTGTTCTTCCTCGTAGCTCAAATGAGTGCAAAATATGGAGGCTTGGGAAGCAGTGGCTGTGATTCTGCCTGTTGAAACATGTATGCGGAGAAAAATGAACATCGTACAGTTCACAGAAAACTCTTTGCATCTTTATGGTTAATAGTTTTTTCGAGGATGAATTTTGTATGAAGAACAAGATTTAATCAGGTGCTGTACTTCAGAGTCTAATTCCACCTTCCCCTTAAGTGACAAAACTAATGAAGGGATCTTCGCTTAGATGAATAGGTGAAGTCTCCCTAATTTACCAGGAACAAGTAGGTTTATTGTCTGGTTGCTTCTTTTGAACTCATCATCCTACAAAGCTATGCCAACACAGTGGAGGGTAAGCAAGGATATCTCCTGAGAATGATTTTACTCTTTTGTTGTTCACCTGCTAGTCTCATCAGCCTGTCAAAGAAACAGTGTTAATTTACTTCACAAAGGTCTGTTGAAGTAAAGAAAATAAATTTTTGAACAAATATTGACTGAAAACTAAGATGGCAGCTAACTTAGTTTTTCTCAGCGGTGTTATTTATACCGTAGGTTACAGTTCGGGGATCTGTTATTTAAAAAGAAAAAGAAAAAAGCTCTCTTGACACATTTTAGCAACTGAACCAGATTAATCTTGATCATGTATGAGGAATTGTTGCCTTGAAAGCTGGGGAGAATTTTCCAAAAGGACCATGTATCTGCAGCTTTCTGTGTGTGCCCCCACTTCAGCACCACTGTCCTTTCGACGTACAGTGTTGCCCGGTTGTTCCTGGGCAGCATGCCTGTGCAGCAGCCTCTTTCCTCTCCAGTTCCTCCTGTCTTACCAGACTTTATTCTTTGCCCATCACTGGCAGATTACATAGTTCCTCTGCATGTGGATGTTTCCATGATTCCTCTGGTCCACTGTACCTACTGCTGTTCTGCCAGATTGACTTTTCCCATCCAGAATTGCTATGCAGCTGTAGCTGCTGGCACTTGCTTCTCTTTCTCACTTGAAGGCCAGTCTGCAGCAATGGGTTGTCAGGGAAGAACTACAGCATGGGAAATGCCGAGCAGCCAGGAGAGGGAGCAGTGCAGAGCAGCGTGGGACTGGTGGGGCAGAACGGTCTCCAGCAGGCTTAGATATGGCTTTCAGTAAAACAAAATCCTGCATCCTACTTCAGGTAGTTATGAGGAAGTTTAAACGTTCAAATTTGGCAATGTGATGATATGTGTGTTGGTCCAGTGGAAGTGTAACACAATTTTTCTGTTTAATGAAACTATCAGTCATGCTTGAAAAAAAAAATCCATTCTCTGGTGCTAAAAATTCCATTCTGTGGAAGCTTTTCATACTGTAGTGTAACAGGGTAGAAGGAAGTATTTTTGTTGAGTGTGTTCAAGGTAAATTGCACATGTTGCAATTGCATAAATAAATTGCATAAATCACTCAGCCAGCAGAACTTCCAAATTGTGTTACCAGGCTGTAGGCAGTGACACTGCCACTCTGCTCACTGACTGATCAAGCAGTGTGTGAATGTAAGACCTTACAGCTTCCATTCAGAAGTTTTTAACTGAATTGTTAATTTTATACAGTTACGTGGCAAGAGGACCACTAATGAAAGGGACTGAAATAGGGGAGTGGAACAATCGTTAAAACAAAGCCTATGCTTTAACAAAGTGAATAAGGTGTCTTGGATGTTTTTTTAGATTTCCCTTTCTGCAAGAGGGAAAAGTAGTGCTTCATACAACATTTGCAGGAAAAAAAACCAACAACATTAATTTGCCAGGCACTTGCTTATCTTAGATGCTGCCTTGACACAAATTGGCAAAAAGTTATTGTTGACTAACATGGCTTTTACTTTTGAATTGTCTGTTGCAACTGTTTATTTCTGTGTAGCTTTCAATAGGATCCCTTGATTTTATTTGTCAATTAGATTTTTCATAGTAACTGAGAGTCCTTGCCTTCTCTTTTTCTAGCTGTGCTGTTCAGGTCACATGTTTTTTTTCTTTTGCAGAGGCGGGAGGAGGGAATGGGTGGTATCTTTTGATGATAGGCTTCACTGTGACTAAAATCATTACCCAGCCTTGACAGCGCATAGCTCTTTCCCTTCCCTCCACCCTTCCTGCGCTGGGACAAATCAATAATAGTATGGCCTTTGTGATTAGAAATTTCACTGCAAAGCAGCATATTTTTTGTTAAATGCTTGTTGATCAGGATTATCTGATGTAAGAGTAGCTGCTGATAGCTGATTAAATACAAATTAACGCTGAATATTTCATGCCTCTTCAGCTGGATCTGCAATGACATGACAGGGATTTTACATTTCTAAACCGTTTATGCTAAAAACAGATGCATTGCAGAATGTGCCTGACTTTGCAGTAGAAGCAGAAAGAGAATTGTAGTACAAAATGGGAGGATCACTCTTTAAAAGAAACCTTGAGATGCAACGTATTGACAGGGTGGATTCTGGTACCAGGAACAGTACCTGAGGTAGAAGCAACAGTGGTTTTACTGGAGACAGGTTAAGTGACAACAGTCAAGTATTTAAATTAGCTGAAATCCCCGAAAGAGAAGTGGCCTACAAAACCCCGTATGGAAGAGGCTTAGGAACCTTCTACCACAGCAGGAAGGTGCCAGTTTTGGCCAGTTCATCATCCAGTTACTGTACTAAAAAAGGTAGACTGTTTGCTATATGAACCTACTCCAAATGAACTTAAACACCCTTCAAATCCTTGTAATAGATCTCAGTGTCACATTTCTATAGAAATGCTGTTCTGTCTAACCATACATATACTAATTTTCTAAACCAGAAACTTAGTTTTGAAGCAGGAAATCTAAGTAATCCTGGAGTAAGTTCAGAAAGGTTAAAACTGCCATTCGCCAAATTTGTCTTTAACTGATGAAAATTGTAGCAATGAAGCATTTTTCCCTGTGCGCAATATGTATGACATTGTAAATAAAACTTGAACCGAGACCTACTTTCTTCTGCTGCAACTATGTGACTTGGCTCAGTAACGCAGAGATGTAATGCTCTATTTTTTTTGTGCTGTAACTGTGTAACTTAACTCAGTAATGCTGAGATGCAATGCTCTATTTCTGATGCTTGTGGTCATGGATAGCTACTTGCCTTACTGAGTCACAGAAGTGCTTGTAAGGATGCCTCTCCTTCTGCTTGTAATGTCACTTCTATAAAATCACAAGCGTGTTTGAAATTGGTGTGTTTTATTTGCATTCCTAAGGAATTATGTAGGTTCCTTGGCACTGCAGGATTAATTTTTATTTACCCCGGCACTGGCTTATGTAGTTGAAATACTGTGTAATTGTTTATGTTTAATGGGATTCTTCTATTTGTTCAGATTTTGAAGACGAGCTGCTGCATCCATAATCTGAGGGAGGGACTTCTCTGTTAAGACTGCAAGAAGATACTACCAACTGGTAAACGCTTCCAAAGGTGTCTTTGCTCGTAGAATGTTTCTTTGTTTTCCATAATATTTTAGACCAAGGAGTACAAAGTATTTTGATCTATTGAAAGCAAGAAGTAGTTCATGTGAAATTTTTTTTTTTTTTTTTTTTTTTGTAATTAACTAGCTTACCAGACAAGGCTCAGTAGCAGTGGATAACGTGGGTATTTAAATTGGAATACAAAGTGATTAAATTCCTGCTCTCACAGTAGGAGGAAAAAAAAGACTAGCCATTTTTCTGTAGTGGGACGTTAAACATTGTCTATTTGCCTTTTCCACTGAGACTAATACAACATATTTGTACCTCTTACTATATAAAGACTCTTCGAAGTGTGATAGTGCAAACACCGAAACTTCCAAATCCGATGCTGCAGAGCCTGGAGAGAGAGAAAAAAGCTTTAACAAAGTCTAGTTTAGAAGTTGAACATTTGAGCATCCAGGTGCTTTGGAAGATGTCATTAATGTGCTTGTAATTATTCTGTGGGTGTTTGAGGCATAATTTTTACTGAAAATAATATATGATGATAAAACTAAGGATGTATTGTAATTCATAGGCATTTAAAGTCATCTGAAGGTTCAGAATGGTGAAAGAATCATCAGTGAAGAGCTATGACCACTTAGTAGCAGTTTACCCACCCATAAGTTAAGAGGTTGAGCTACACTATTGCAAGACTACCATAAGGACATACGGGAATTTAGGACATCTGAGTATGTCTTGACGTAGCTCAGTCATATGCACATTGATAATAGGTGCCAGATTTATATCTCACTTGTCAAATACTTAATGTTGTAAATGAAGTAGCAGTCTTCGGTATGGGGGAAGACATCCACAGAGTTGTAAACTAAAGATGCATTCAGTTTTCCTCTGTGATTATACCTTATTATATACCTTCTATAAAGTTTGAATCTTACCCTTCTGTTTACTTAGCCCTGTAGCTCAAATGGTAGCAGTAAACTCATGTCAGGAGAGGGTTCTTAGTCCAGAATGGGGTGATGCAGCTGGGTCCAAGGATGAACATGGAAAGAAGCAGCATCCTAGCTAGTAAGGAAACATTAAGCTTCTGTGACCCAAGTATTTACAGGTGCTTTATTAATCTTTGCAAGCCAGTTAATCTGCCTGAATTTTATAAGCAATTGAAGATAACTTTATGAAGTTGTGTTGTGTAGCTGTTGCTAATAACAGGGTTCACAGAGTGTATTAAAATACTTTGTTCTGTTACTCTGCCAGTCTGCCAAACCTAGATTAATGATAGGAAAGTTTTGAATGGTGATAGTGTTCAATAATGTGCGTGTCAGAAATGACATAGAGAAAACAAGGTTTGACTTTATGTAGTCTTTTTTTATACAATGAGAACTTGTATAGTACAGCTATGTGTGAGTGATAATTTCAAGAGCTTTGTTGCCTGGTGCTGTAAAATAGCAGCTCCTGAAACTAAAATGTGTATGATACTCTGTCGTAAATAAACAGTTTGAAAATGCATGTCCCCCAATTTACAGCAGAAAGAACCTTGGTGTGTAGTATGTCACAATTTGAGGTACCAAAGCACTGTATCACCAACACAAGTTTTGAACCATGTTGTAATTATCTGATAGTAATTTTTAAGTTAATCCTTTGGATTATTCTGATCATATATGATGTGAATAAATACTGTATGTCTGTCACTAAATTTGAGTGCGTAGCTTGCTCCATACAGAAAATGTAAAAGCTCATTAGCCTAGCAGTGAGGGGATCCTTTGTCCATTTCCCTACTTCAGCTTCCCTTCCCACCCATCGTCCCATCGTCTGAGAGAAGTTTAGTAGGATGGCCATGCTGAGTGAAACTTGGTAAATCTAGAAAGTAGCTCTTTGTCTGTAACTGTGGTAAAGTATTTGTCTTAATTCAGCATTTTCTTTAGGACCAAGAAGTGTGTTTTAGCTTGGGGGTAGTGCTGCACAAATTTGATTTCACTGTTTCCAGCATTAACTTTGGTCTGGGAAGACATGAGCTGAGAGCCCACTGAGCTCTACATTTTAGACCTGACCCAGGTCTCAGCTCAGGCCCCCAGATCTGGGAATATGCTGCATCACTTGGGGCAGAATGTGTCTGGGTTTTTCGTGACTGGTGTCAAGATAGAAATACTAAGCCAACTGGACCTTGGTGTGGTACAGACTAGCCCACATGGTTGTGTAAGACATGCGTGCCTATTTTATCCAAGTGGTATTTCTTTTGGTTATGATGTTTCAGCTGTCCATTATGACAGACACTGAAGGACATACAACTTTTTAGTGTTTGCCCTATTTTTCTTGTATTAGCTTTTCTGTTTCATTACAATAACTTACTTGTATGGGATTATTTTTCCAGAGCGTCAGTCGTTCAGAAAAGATCTTGATAATTATCTCCTGCTTTAGCATATATCTCTGATAATTACTCATTCTTATTTTGTAGCTTTATCTCTCATATACAGCTTGAACTTGTCTGCATGCTTGAAGATTTAAAAATCTTTCCACACAATTTAGAGTTGTTCCCTTGTATTGATGATGGGGAGATGTTTGGCACAAACTGATAAACATGTTGTGGAGTCCTGTTCCAGCACTGATACTGCTGTGTTTGTTGATTAACAGGTTTTGCATTTTGTACTAATTTTAATAAATATGAAAACACCCTCAGTATTATGTTTGCAAAGTGGAAGCAAATGCATACCTGTCATTTTCTTATTAATTTTGAGAACTCTTTGTTGTGGCTCGTATAGCCCTTGAGAGTAGCGTTTGGCTGGCTGACACATCTTTAAATGTTCTGCTTCCTTGTGGGGAGAATCTTTAAAATCTCATTGGTAACAATGTCAGTCTTTTAGTGCAAATCCCTTAATATGTGTTAAACTTAAAAGGAGCTGGAAAGTTTGTTTCTAGTTGTCCCCATGCCTGTGTGCCTAAAAAAGGTTAGAAGTGAAAGTCCTCGTTCAGAAGAGATACTGTATTGAGTAAGGCCACATTGCATGTGTTAGGGACTTACATACGGCTTTGGCTGTCTGGGAAGTTTATATAAAGCCAAATGTGTTGCAAGAAATATAAGGCAAGGTTCGGTTTTGTTTTGCTTAATGCTAAATGTTTCATCTATTAAACAAGGAAATAGGTGTTAAAATATATACAGCTTTTAATGTGTGCTTTCAGAAGGATTTGTTGTATTTGGGGAAAACTATGTAACCACCATAGAAAGTGGTGAAGTTACAAATGCTTCTGAGCAACCTGAAAAACTTTCACTGCAAAGCCCACCAGATACCAACAGTAGGGTAATATGGGAACTGTCAGGGGTAAAACAATCTGTCACAATGAGGTTATATACTGTAAATACATCAAGAAAAATGAATGTCTTTCTGAAAACTGAAGCCACTTTTACTTCCTATTTGTGCCACAAGTTAAAAACAATCTCCTTTTGGTAGTGTTGCTCTAAATATATTGCTGTAGGTTTGCCTATAAATTCTATTTGCAGTTCAGCAGAGCTTCTTGAATTAATTTGTCATCCAAGTGAAAGTGGGTTTGTTGAAATGGTTCTTACTATACGGAGGTTAAGTACTTTTTGTGTTTTTGGCACTCACTATAAAATACTTTGGTAGAAATTCTGATCATGTTACTGATGTTATACCAACATGCATTTGTTTTGTATTAATGCTGGTATCTAAGACAAGAAAGAGGAATGGCTGACAGGGTTTTTTTAGGCCAAACTGAGCTGTCTCCTATTTAGTTGCTGTATTTTATCTTGGGGCTAGTTTAATGTGGCTGACTGATAGCATGGAATAGATTGAGGGGCTAAAAACTTTTGTGCAATCATGTGGTTTTTAAAGTCTAATAGTATGTGTTAGCAATGAATGTAAATGATCTGTGCTCGCGCAATGTAATGTGATATCTATTCACCACAGTGGACGTAAAATTACTTAAAACCTTGGATGAACATGGTAGTAATCTGCAAATTATCAGTGACAGGGTTTTTTTAATTTTAATCAAGCAGAATTCAGTGTAGAGATCTTCCAAAATATCCTTCCTTTACGTGCAGTAGTACTACTGCAACAGTTAGAGTAAATTTAAAAAGTGAGTTTTGGTAATAGCTCATCTAGTAAACTGTTTTCTGCTTCAGACTTCAGCCATGCTGATTTGTTTGTGAAGGTAAAGCTGCTATTTTTCTCCACCTGTAAATAATTGCTCAGAACAACATGTACTGTTTAATTCTGTTTGTCCAATGAGCCTTTAAATCAAAGGCATTAATTTAAGGGTTGTTTTGCCTTTTTCAAAAGTCACTTTTAAACAGACCAGCAAAATATGTAAACTTTGCTCATCAGAAAGACATTTGACCTGAAAAGCTGTGCTTGTTGGGACAGGTGACTGGACTTTTGTACTACGTTTTATGTGGTCTGTTCTATTAGGTTAATGTCATATGTTGCTAATACCACTTCCCAACTTCCAGAAAGACTCTTAAATGCTTGTTAAAGGACATTTCTAAGTTTTGTAGGAGTGTTTGTTGTTTTTGTGTTTTTTTTAAACTCTCTAGGGACTTGGACTACTAACATGTAATCCTTCAGATCTGGTTAATATTCAGTTTACTGCTTGACCATATAACTGCAGTTTTGTTATTTAGAATCATAGAGTATCTGTAGTTGGAAGGGACCCATAAGGGTCATTGAGTCCAACTCCCTGCTCCTTGCAGGACTACCTAAAACTAAACCATATGATTAAGAGCATCATCCAGATGCTCCCTGAACTCCCAACAGGCTTGATGCTGTGACCAACCACCCTCTCAGTGAAGAACCTTTTCCTAATGTCCAGCCTGAACTTCCCCTGATGCAGCTTGCCTCCTTTTAGCTTGTTGCGGAGTTAATTTTTGAAATTATTGAGCAGAAATAGTGTGTAGCTGTTGAGACTCAGTATCATTAAATTAAGACCTTGTTGTATGGCTCCTGTTCTGTTCTTTGGTTGTTTTTTTCCTGACTGTTGGACAAAGCTGTTGAATACACACAGTGATCTCTAGGAGCTGGGCCCAGACATTCCCATGTTATGTCTCTTATATTTGTTGCCCTGTATTCTATAATTTTTGTGCATGCTTCCATCTTAAATGCTACCCAATAAACAGTTGAGGTAACAGGTTAAAATAACATTGTTAGTTTCTTCCTTTCTGGCCAGCCAGTGATTGATACAATTGTTTTGAGTATTTTTGTTTATCACTTTTACTGGCATCTAATCACCCATGTTTTTCTTTGTATTAGAATAATCTCATACTTCTGTTATTGAAATGTTACTGTTCAGCTGATCTGAAAAGCTTCAGCCCCCCTGGTTTTTAATTTTAGCTGAAACAGTTACTGCAAACCTTTCCATGTAGGTGGAGGTCAAGGTACTCCTGGGCAAGCTGGAGGCGCTTTCAAGAGTCTCAGTGCTATGTGACAGTTGTTACTCTGGCCAGAGCAGAGCTCCCCTGTCCTTCTCAGCAGAAATTACTGCTTGTCCCAAGGCTCTGTCGTGGAGTCACTCTTGCACAGTGTTGCCTCCTGGCTTGTGCATGAGTTACGACTACAGAGGAGCTGCCTCTGCTGAGACTTGCGTAGTGGGACACTACTAGGGACCTTGGGGGGAAGGAGTGAAAGTGAACTGCTTGGGTTTCCCCTATAACCTGCTCAGCCCTGGAGTCCGAGAGAAGCATGTGGCAAAACTTACTGCTGTTGGTTTCCATAGGAAGGCCTTTTCAGATTTTTTAAAAGCTCATTTGTGTTCTTTGAAATCTGGACTAAACAAATCCGTTGCCTCTGAGCAGCAGAGATTCTGTCTGTAATACTTCTATAGCTGGAGTGCAATCAGCTTAGGTGTAAATACCTATCAGTGTCGGATACTGTTGAGGAACCAGTTTATAGCTAGAACTCAGTAAAACCAGTAAAAAAGATGTTTTCAGTGGTAAGTTACTCTCTTCTGTGGTTCGTTTCCTTTCATGATAGAAGTTCCTTTCTGTTCATATGACCTAGTATAGTCCTAAGGAAGATGATTTAGTCTGAACGTAGTAATCTAGATTATTAGAAATAAGGAATCCTCTGTTTAAGGGTTACTGAATAGGGCTATAGGTCTTGAGGTTGCTTAGAGCTGATAATAACACTACTAATAATGTTGAATGGGAAAGCCCTTTTGACATTTTCTTGTCTGACTGTTTTTATTATGCAAGTGGATGAGTATTGCTGCAAACTTCTGGGACAGGCTATGGTTTCATTTCTGTTACGCTGCTATTGAATCAGAACTCTCAATCTTAAACTCTGCCATATTCCTAAGAAATTATATCATTTGTATAGCTTAGATAAAAAAGCTGTTGGATCACTTGGTTGGTATTCAGGAATACTTCACAACTGGGTGTTAACAGCATAACATCAAAGGAAGTATCAACTGCAGAAAAATAGCAATGATAAGTGGTCATAGTGAAGTTAAACATGCAATAGATAGCAAATGGCAATATCAGTTAATGTTGTAAAGGTATCCAGTATCTCTTCCTAGCTTAGGAATACCTAAGTACTTTTATGAGCAGTGAAAAGCCTGAAAGCTAGAGAGTTCTTCAAAATTCTGCTCATGTTGTATAGCCGGTACTAAATCACTTCAGGATTTAGATTTATGAAGGTTCAAAAGAAATACAGGAGATAATTCGCTACCAGAAATAGCAAGTTCAGTGTTTGAATAATTGACTGTTAGGCACAGGACTTGCTTCGGTAATTCTTGCAGGCTTTTTATTTTATTTTTTTTCCTTGCAGTAAAACAGGAAGTTGTGTAGGGTGGACTAAAATATCACAGTTCTACCCCTCCAACCCACCGCCAAAAAACCAACCACCACAAACAAAAAAAACCCCACTACAAATTAAACAACCCAAAGAAGTCCCATCTCTGTTTTCCTAAAAGTCTTTATTTGTCTTCTGGTTACCCAACACTTAATATTCTCATGTGATTTGAGAAGTGAAAAAGATTGTTTAAGTTAACTTTCTGATTTGGTTAAAAAAACCCAAAACTTGTACTTGGTCTTTGGCTTGGAGCTTTTTTTTTCCCTCTGTGTAAAGCTTTGACAAGATGCAAAAATGAGGATAATGATAGTTCATTTTACTGTTTCCACTAAGCCAAGGTAATGGTTTGTTGTGGAAAACATACCTGTAAGTGGATGAGATACAAATTTTCATGTTGAGTATTAGTCTTGTATATGTCCTAATATCCTCTTATGCCATACAGGCGTCTCAATTATCTGTGTTTTTCGCTCTTTTTTTTTGATAAAATGGGTTTATGTATATAACCTTGTCCCCTTTTTGTTAATCTGTAGTGCAGTATCTAAACTTCCTTGAAATATTTTCTTCAGATAAAACCTGATGGCTCTTTGCTGCATTCCTTTTGAAGTCAAATCTTCAGACTAAGCTTTAGAGAAACTGAAACAGTGCTTTGTGGACCTCACTTGGAGTATGCCAAGTAATTAGTTGCAATCCTAACTTAGCACGTGGAACCGAGAGAGTGCCGCTGATGTTTGTATGTGTGGTATGAAGAGCTGTGTGCTAATATAGCTGTGTAGAATATGAGTTATATTGGCATAAATGCATTTTAATCTGTGAATAAAGGACAGAAAGCATAATGTGTGCTTTGGCAGGTGTCTCACACAGGTGGAGAATGACCAAGAAAGCTTTTGTGTCACATTACCCTTTCTATCATGAAACTGTAAACCTAAAACACAGGCTTGAGTGTTGCAAGTAATATTACTATAAGACAGCATTGAGAAGTTTATATAGGATAGGAAAAGGCTTAATATAACTCATAGACTTTTAAGATGCAATTTAGCTTCGGAAGGATAAATAAAAATGAATGGCGAAGAAAGATGTGAGCTGAAGCTTTTTACAGCCAGAAGTCAAAAAGGTGGTTTTATAGCAAGCAGCCAGTAGATTTGCTTTCTTATGAAGAACTAAGGTCACTTTGCAGTAGTGATAGACTACCTTTGCATAGACTTAATCTAATGTTTGACCGCCATACAGATATAGCAGAATCTTCTTTTAGAATCACTGATGTTAGCGTTGGAGTTCACGTCCATTTAGCATTGAACCATGGGTTCATCTGCAGATGCTCTGAAGCTTCCTTTGAAACATAATCTTAGCTATGATTTATTTTTTATAGCTTAGCCATCTGTTATTGTTGCTAAAGTAAAAATCAAGTTTTATTACTAAACATTTCTTAGCGTTCTTTTTTTATTACCCACAAGATGTGGGATATATTTGACTTGCGGTTCTGTTTTGGGCTGGGCTTGTTTTTATGTTTTAATGTGTGCTTCTAAGAGTAACCAGGTTTTGGAGTGGTTTCCTCAAACTTAATTTCAAGTCTGTAACTGAAGCCAGAGAGCAGGAGTGTCTAAAAATTGCCAGACCAGTGTAGTCTTTGAGCTAGGTTCTGTTCTGTTCAGCAATATACAAAGGCAGTTAAGATTGATGGACTGAGAACATCTCTGCCATAGTCCGCCTCTGGCTTGCACAAAGTTCAAGTTCGTGATGCTTACCAAGGGAAATCCTAGTGCAAGCTTGAACTTCAAACAAGCAATTTAAACATTTGCTCTGTGAAAGCAGCAGAGTGGATTGTTTTGAAGATGACTGCTAAAGCCTGGGTGCCTAATACCTGGCATGGAGTACATGAATCCTGTGCAAGCTTTCTTTAGTAAGTGTTGTAAGCTTTATGAAGTAATTCTTTCTGAAGTTCCCTGACGAGCTGAGGTACTGATCAAGTACACAAAGTAATTTAGATTTATTGCAAAGTTTTTGTTGATTCTTTCATGCTACTCAATATTTTCAGTTCTTAATAGGCAGAAAAACCTGAGTGTTGGAAAGCCTGCAAAATCACCATTCTTGTAGCAAATCTTGACTGATGGTTGCTGACAAGTTTATGCTTGTGTGTAGAGCTTCTTAATTAGTTCAGTCAGCATCAGGCAGAAGGTATTGGTTTCATACTGGAAGTCAATGGTTAGCTTTTCTCTTCTGAAATATGTTTTTGTATACGGCCAAGTTAAGCAGCGTCAGTTCAGTATGAGGTGGATGCCCAAAACACAGGGCTTATTCAGTGGTTAGCCAGTTACTAAATTTTTTTCAAGTGTTGTTATCCACAATGATACCAACTTTATCTAGTGCATCTTTTATATTTGGGTACCATTTGACTTGTGTCAACTACAGGCTTTTCCTCTGACAAAAGTGAATGATACTTGGTTTTGTTTTCTTCTGGAAATGAATAGCTGAAGTTTAGATGGTTCACTGTCCCTCTCCAATGGCTATAGACATTTTTCTGCATTTGTTCTCCAACTGTTGTGACAATTCTTTGAATTCCTGTTGTAGTTGGCCCGAGATGTTAGCATATGCTTTGGCCTTTTTCTGCGGTGAAGTTAGGCTGCAAGTCAAGGGAGGGTGGGTGTGTGTGTAACGGAGATTCGTAGGATGGGAGGCATTAATCTTTCTGCTGTTTGACTCCATAAAATGGTACTAAAAAAAGGCTAAACAGTATCTGAGCTGTTAACCCACTGAATAAAAGGCAATTTTCCTGTCCAGAGCTGCTTCTCTCTGTAAGGTAATGGTTAAATACTTGCCTGCCTTAGAATCACAAGCAATTGAAAAAATGTTTGGTTCTGTAGTATTCAATTGTCACTAGCTATTAAATTATATAGTATACATGTCTCATCTGTGCCTGTTGGTACTCTTTCTATATTAATCTGCAGATCCAAACCTTGATAATCAGTCAGAAGGAAGCTCAGATGTTTTGCAGATCCTCTGTACTAACTGGGAGAACCCAAGTAATGCACTCTGAACCTGACAATAGGTGATTGTTCATTTAGATACTCTTGTGTCTGAATCAAGGTGCATGCAGAAGTGCAAAAATTGTGTAAAGAAGTAAAGAATCCATCACTCCATTAATTTCACATCTGGCCATTTTAATGGATGTTCACTGATTATTCCCTGCTGACTGCTAGAGATCTGCAAGTCAATTTCTTATCCATTTGGACAGTGCTTTAGTATATTGCATACTGCTAACCTCTAAATTTAAAATACTATGTGATGTGAAGTCACACTGTACAAAAATCAAATATCTATCAGCTTGCCAGTATAAACCAAGTTGATAGTATGATCTGAACTGTTCTGCATGAAGGCCTGCTCATCCGTACTAAAAGATAGGAATCCAGTTAATGGATTCCTGTGCTAACATCTGTTTGCCTGTTATTGATGACAGTCCAACTGACCCACAATTCTCAGCTTTCCTGGTTGCTTCCCTTTTGCCTAACGGCTCTACTAGGCCATTCACTCATTCATTGAAGCCTTCAGAACAAGCTAGCTGAGCATCAGCACACTTTTCTTGCAGTTAGTAAGTGCTTATGATTATAAGTACAGTATTCTGTCCAGAAATATGTAAAAAGCTGAGCAATTCTAGTTTGGTTTTTTTTTTAAATCATTTTATCAGTTGGAAATTTGGATATTTCTTTTTAATAATGAACTAATACTGTTAGGAAACACTTTTTGAGAAGTCCCTATAGTCCTGCTGCTGTAGTGGGTTTTTTTACTCTGTTATTTTCATATTTGTTTCTGTAGTCTGGTCATTCTAATGAATTTGGACTTCTTTTTGTTTACAGCTCAGTGAATTAAGTTGGACTTTCACGCAGAATCATCTTAACCAGAGCTTTTGACTACCCCCCTAAAAAAACCTTACTTTTAGGTAGAATTTGTTAGTGTTCTTAAATGTTTTGTCCTATTTGATTTTCCTTTCACTTTTTTCAGGAAATTAGCTTTTTGAAGTATTATTAGGTCTAACTTTGGTTTTGGTTTCTTTATTCGCAGTATCAGTTATGTTCATTCCTGACCTGCAGGGGACCAACGTTTTCCAGTCAGTCTTTGATTTTTGTTCCTTTGTCTCAAAGCACGAATTGAGCGGTCATGAGGGTGGAAAAAATATCCATATTTAAAATATGCCTAGTGAGAGTGGGTGAGTTTTAGGAAGTTGCAGCAGCTTTTACGAACATAGTGCTGTTAACCATCTTTTTGTTCTGTGAAGTAGTTGTTCTCCTGAAGTACTAGCTGTTGCTTACTACTGAGAGAGTAAAGGGAAGTTGTCGCCTACTGGCAAAGGAAAAAGCAGATGCTACTCAAACTTAAAGAAATCCTAGTCAAGGGGGAAACCTCTTTGAGAGAGATGCATATGCTACATTTCTACAGTTGTAACAGTGTCTGACAGTTGTCCTTTTGCTTACATTCGGTTCTGTGGGCTGTGAAGAGTCTTTCTTACTAGGGTCTCCACTCTGCTTTTTGCCTGTGGTGGTGTAGATCTTCAGAGCCTTCTATAGCTAATGTTACACTATTATTTCCTGTGAAGCTTTGAGATACTGTAGTACTCATATCTTCTCCTTTAAACTCTGCTATTAACGTAATTATTTCACTAGCCTTAAGATGGTGGTTAATAATGTGTATAGCAGACTGAGGCAATCCAAGAATGCTAGTTTTCTTTGTTAAGCAAATGGTTTTCAGTGGTGACATGAAAATACTTTCTCTGGAGGTCAGCATGTAAGCCATGAATTTTTTCAAGAGCTAACTTGTGTGGTTGAATTAAGAATCTTGTGTTACTCTCTTTTTAACGCAAAGTGAAATGCAAATGGAACAATTTGCCACTGGTATTTTATTACAGCTTTGACTCTTTAGTAATTAAATTTATTACGGGGTATGTGTTCTTATGGATTATCTAACACCAGCAGCCTTTTTCCCTAGAAACACTTTTGTTGCCAAATAATTGTTCCCTATTTATTTATATGTCTAGAGATAAAACACAGTTCTACATTCTATTTTTTTTAACATATTTTTCAAAAGTCACAGTGGTGTATAGATCTGGGACTGTGTTGATGAAGTAAATCCAGAAAAATAGTACAGTGTCTGGAACAGATACGTGTTTGCTTTTACAAGGTCATGTAGCATTACATTTAAGACTTTGGGTGCAAAAGAATGAATTTTTATAATCTCTTTTTTTCTTTTAAAACAGACTGGAGGCCAAGAACAGAGTGCAGCACTGGCCGTAGGTAAGAATTGAAACTTAACCTGCTTGAAAACTGTCCTGACATATAAAGAAGCAAAGGGCAGAAAATGGGATTGTGCTGAATATGAGCAATTGTCTCTTCAAGAACTTGTTTTCCCCTATTTGCTTCTTGAAATTTGTAGTGTTCACTAGGAAGTCCTGATCTGTAACCTGATTTATGTCTCTCTGGTTAAAGATGCTAAACCAGGTTGGAAGTGTTCGGGTTTTCGCTTGCATAGTACGTCACCACGCAGCCTAATAACAATTTTGAAAACTCTTCACTGTAGCAATGTGAAGAAGTACCATTGTTTCAATAAAGGCATTTTTAGTGTGCACAGAGTATAGTAGTTTGGCCGCATCTAACAACTTACCCTGGAAGATTGTGCTTAAACTTCTTGGAAGATTTGAATGAAGAGATAATATTTTGGTGGCTTTTCTTTCTCAATCTCTTTAGTGTTCTTTTCTGAACAAGGTTCCTTAAGCTAGAAACCAGTACTCTGAACTGGCTTGTAAGACTGAAGAGGTAGCATGTGCTCATGTGAAGGTTTTAGCTTTTAGATTTATAACCTGCTACTTGTCATCTAAGCTACTACATAGAGTGGGCGTGTTATGCTTCGTGTTTATTGTGCTGTGCGAGCATAGCTAACTATCTTCTGTCAGATTGGGAAGGTAATGCTACCAAACATGAGGTAGGATTTGTTTTTCTTCCGTTTGAGATTAATCATCAAAAAGCTCTTTGAATTCTGGGGAGCTGATTAAATTGATTTGTCATCAGTTCTGTCCGCAACAGTATAAAACATTTCCAAGTGCTGTGTGCAAAAGTATTTGAATACTCCATTCAGGAATTAAGAATATATGGCATTATAAATGTGTTACTAAAGTAATAGTCCCTTATTTTAGTGTATGATTGATGTAGTAAAATCCTTGTTTTCCAGAATCACTGGTTTTGATGAGATTTATATCACATTCTTGTCATTTTTAGGGGAGTTTATGGCAGTGTTGGGTCAGACCAAGTCCTTCTGGCCTGCTGTCTTGCCTTCTGGGGTTATGGAATGAGTCTAGAAACTGGGCAAGCATACAGCAATATTTTCCAAATAGACAGTAAACTAACGGCAAAACATCCAGTGCCAGCAGCTGTAGTACTCTCTTAATTTGGTAGCCTTTACTTCGGAAGTCATGGATAAGTGTGTTAGCAAAGTTGCAATTAGAACTAGTGCAAACTTTTATTTACAGTATCATGTGCATTTGCAAAGGATACATTGTAAGAGTCACTAAACTGAGTCAGACTATGGGTCCATCTAGCCAAGTATAGTCTCCAGGAATCACCATCTTACTTCCATCTGCATGTGTGCAGTTGGTTTTGCTCATCCTTTCACACCCCCTACTTATTCATCTACTAGAACAGTGCTGCTTCTGCTCAGGAAGGTTAGAGTCATCCAGGAAAGCTAGTAAAACTCAAGGGTCATTGCTGGGAATGGTACTGCCTGCAGAAGGAGGAAGGCTGTCCAGCAGACAGCTACAGCACATCACAAGGAACTTCTGTTTTCTTAGAAGAAACTGTGAGTCAACAGTATTTTGGATATTGAAGGCAAAATTTTTATAAACCAAGGTGGTGGTGTCCACTTCAGCATCCCTAAAGTTCAGGTGTCTTACTGCTGATGCTTTCACCCTCTCCAGCTGTGCTGAGGCAAATGTTTAATAGCATCTTAAACCAGCTGGGAATCACCAGTGTGAAGTGTTTGAAGGGACTGACAGAAGTCCTACCCAAGCAACGCTTTCAGTAGCAAAGCACCAGTAAGCTAACAGTGGTAGAGATCTGGAGACTATTGAAAACTGATTAAGCTTCAAAGAATGGGGAAACTTAACTAGATGTTGCTTTCCAAATAAGGTTAAAACTTGAAAAAAGCTTAATATCCAACAAAAGCTGAACCTTCAAATGTGAGCAGATGCCTAGGGAAGAGTGGGAACAGGGAGAACATATGCTGGTGGTTCATCTAGTATGTATTTTCAGGTCGGGTATTTTTCTGAGCCGTGTGTGATTATTAAATGTATTTGGTATTCTTTAATGGCTTTGTTCCACGTATGTACCTGGTTTCCCCCAAGAACTGCTGCAAACTCCTTGTGAGATGAGGTAGACTTGTAGAGTTCACAGATCATAGAATCATAGAATGGCTTGGGTTGGAAGGGACCATCAAAGGTCACCTAGTCCAACCCCCCTGTGGTGAGCAGGGACACCTTCAACTAGATCAGGTTGCTCAGAGCCCCGTCCAGCCTGGCCTTGAATGTTCCCAGGGATGGGGCTTCTACCACCTCTTGGGCAACCTGTGCCAGTGTTTCATCACCCCACTGTAAAAAATCTCTTCCATATATCCAATCTAAATCTGCCCTCATTTAGTTTAAAGCCATTTCCCCTAGTCCTGTCACTACAGGCCCGCTGAGAAGTTTTTCCCCATCTTTCTTATAGGTCCCCTTTAAGTATTGGAAGGGTCGTAGTTGGTACTATGCCTCATGAGGCTATCTGAAGAAGTAACTGGAAATAACAAAGATGGCTGTAGAACCTTGATCTTGCAAGAAATCTCTTGTGAAACTTTAAAGAAGCAAACAACCATGTGGAGATTAATTTTCTCTGTCTACCCTGCCTAATGCCTATGTGGTTTGTTACTGTTTCTGAAAACACATGGGATGGTAAGGAGTATCATTTTGCTAGTCATTTTCTGTTGTACCGTTGTGACTTGATGTGTTTCATTAGCCTTCTATATTCTGCAAACATACTTTCACTGGTGTCTCAGAAAAAGGAAACTCCACAAAATAATCAGAAAGTTATCCTGAAATATGGAAATCTGCCCTTCCAGCTACGTGATCTGGAAGGCCATAGAACTTCCCTTCCTCCTTGGTAGTTCAGAGCTGGTGTGTCGCTGATCTGAATTCACAGATAGACAGTCAGTGTCAGATGCACATATACAGGTTTGTGGTTTGGTACTGCGACATTCCAAAAAAAATCCCATGAGATAGAATATGTCAATGCAAATTTATATCCATCAACTTGATGACTAGGTAATTTATCATAATATTGTTAGTGTAGGATTTGCAAGTGAAAGCGCTGAAGGGGTGCAACAGTTCGGAGCCAAACTAAAAGAAAACGTGTCTTTTGAGTATTAAAGAGTGATGCAGATGATTGTACTCCGTGTCCTAGTACATTAGATGGCAGCATTACCAAGGCTGTTTGTGCCACTTCATCCAGCTTGGGTACTGAAACGTATGGGAGTCTGATTCTTATGGATGAGAATTCAGCTATTTTGAAAGAAACACATCTCCAAATAAAAGCAGGCTTGAAGAGGAGTGCTTTTTCGCAAGTGAAATACCAACTAAAAGGTGGCAGGTCAATTGGACTAGACACTGTAGTGTAGGTAGGGATTGAAAAAACTTTTTTTTTCTAGCAGTTAGATAAAACTTGCAGGTTTTGGTGTTTTTTTGGTGTGGTGTTTTGTTTTTTTGTTTGTTTTTTTTTTCTTTTTTACACTGAGATGAAAAGCTGTCAGGAGAAGGACTTAACATACAAATTCTTGCTGAGTTTGTTTTTTCTGGAGATGAGAGCTTGACAGCTGTTAAATTACAGGGTGACATCCTTGAAATGTGGAACTTCCTTAGTAATGTGGTAGTATAGCACAGTTTTAATAGACATACCATCTTCTGTAGAGTAAGAAGCTTCTCTGTAAAACAATAAAAAAGCCATCTGTAAATCTACCACCTCGTTAAATGCTTTTTTGCATCTTTACCTGATAAAAATAGAATGTTCTCAGCTTACTTTGAAAAAAGACAGACTTCAAGATCAGCCACTGTTTCTGTGATAATGTCACAGTATGATGGACTAAATGCAGTATTTGGGCTGGAAGAAAATTGCCGGCTCTCAGAGCTGTAAGGCTCCAAGATGCTATGAAGCCATTTGTTACAAGCTTCCCTTTCTCTGGAAGATCACGTTGTAAGGTAGTGACCTCTGTTGGAGGAGTTACAGCACTGCAAAAGGCTTTTAAGATTCCAAACTTGGAAGGAGAAAGCAAAGCGTAAATTGCATTTGAATGTAAATGTCCTTGCACTAAAAAAAGTATCTTTTTGGGGGGATGGTTGCAATGTAATTGAATGAAAAACAGCATTATGTAGAAAAGCAGCATTATGCAGAAATAAATTAGAAAGCATGTTGAGCTTGTGTCATTTTGAAAGAGGAAAGCATATCTAATTATTTTTTTTATCCCCAGATTCACTCTTGGAAGGATTGTGCAGTTACTCGTTGAAGGGTAATCCAGAGCAGATTTTTGGAGCATAGTCTCTCCCCTTTTCAATACAAGTTCTGTTTCAAAAATAAGAGTAATCCTTCCCAGACAAACTGGGTTTTATTCCAGACTTGTGTGGGCATGCTTAGTTATTTTATTGTAGCTCCTGTCAAATAAGTTATTCAGTGTCAGCTGTGCCACTGAAATATTCCCGAATTAACAAGGCTTTAAGACTGCCTCTTCTAAAGGAACTGTGGATTCTTCAGTGCCTTTCCCTTGATTTCCTGTAAATGGAAAAATGGACTGAATAAACACTGACCTGACTGTACTTTACAATTCTGGTTTTGAGGAATGTAAGCCCTTTTTTTCACTAGACTGTTTTCCCTGGCAGGCCTCCATTTTCCTGATATGACAAGTTTTGAATTTGGTTTTGTTCAGAAAGGAGACTTTATTGATGTGTGATCTCAAAGTAACTTCAGTTTCAACTAGAACAGTTTATTATATCAAAGTCAGTTTAGCCAAAAGAACTGACATCAGAGGCAGCTTTAAATAGCTTTTAAGTAGCCTAAATACTTACTTTCCTATAAAAAAACATTTTCTATATAGCTGTATAAGTTGGTTTTTCCACTGTTCAGGTAAGATATTGATGATTGAAGCCCCAGGAATTCAGTGGTGGAATTTTTTTTTTTTGCTTGCATATCTTTTATTCTTCTTATGGCTGATTAGTAATTAGTGGTGTGTGGAAGAATAACCACTAGGTGTCAGGAGTGGAAAGCAGTGCGCAGATCTTTGCATAGGTGTAGAATGTGAAGTATGTTGTAAAAGTGTATAGATAAACTGATGAAATCTTACATTTGCTAGAACAAATTGTCCAGCAGTGAATGAAATTGTGTGTTTTATGCACAACTGGTGAGTGGTGTGACACTTCGTATATGTGTTTGATTCAGCAGTTAGATGTCAGTGTCTGAACTGATACATTTGATATTAATAATGTTACTATAGCTATGATGAGTCCTGAAAATGAGACCAGCTTATTCAAAATCTAACTTGTTTTAAGCTAATAGCACCAAGCTTCTCCTTCCTAAATCTAAAGCTGATCATTTCCATGTGTTGGTCTCTTTTCCAGACTAAGAGTGATAACTACTATTTTTTTTTTTTTTTTTTTTTTTTACTATTACCTCAATAATTATTTTATTACTTTGGGATTTTGTTTAACGACAGATCTTTATTACTTTAAACACCACTAGTAGGAATTAGAAAGTATCAGAGGGCATCTGTGCTTTTCTAGCACTATTCAGAAGATAAATAAGTGTGCATTAGACTAGGAAAAACATGTTTGGATCCAAGGAAAATACTATGACTTTCTGAAAAGTGATTCCCGCAGTGTAGTTTACAAGCCTGTTTCCATCTCTGCAGCATTCTCTAGCTTTTAAGGTTGAGGACAGATACATTCTCACTGCTTGTGAAGCTTAATTGCTTCATCAGGAGAGAAAACATTTGATCCAATAGGCTGTCTGCTCTGTCATGCCGTGTGTTGCTAAGGGCTGCCTTGGATTCAGCTGATGTGGGCAGCCACCTATTCACTGTCTTCCCCCCCCCTCTCCCCTCCCCATTCATGGCTAGATACTATAGGCAGAAAATGTTCAGTAAGCCTTGAAACAATTACCAGGCTGATGGGATTATCGTTGTAGAAAAACAGTATAGGGACATTCAGCTAGGCTTTTGTTTATGTATTAACACTGTGTTATAACACTGTAGTGTTATACTATAATGTTAGACTTTTAACGCTGTAAGTGTTTTTTTTCACTTACTGTTTTACCAAAATATCTCTGAATTGGAGGTTTATGACACAGATATGTCACTACTTGAAAATTTAAAACTCAATCCCTGGAAGAAAATGTTTGCTCTTTCATTAGATGTGCTTTCCATATAGTGTTGTGCTTAACTTCCTCCTCCAGACTCTAGAGCATGGATATGAGGTTTTTGTGGAGCACAGTTTTCATACTCTGTATGTTCCTCTTCAGTCTCAAGCTTCATTAAAAGTAGTCTTGGGAATAGTGTATAATTTTCTGAAAGGTGAGCTGATTTTTTTTTTTTTCCTCGAAGCAGGCATTCTTCAATGGTCACAAACACTTCTTTTTTCATCTATTTATTTAACTGGGTTTTTTCACTGGTTTGAAAGCATACTATTCTTCCAATACAACAAAGCAAAATTTAAAATGTCACTTATGAATGTCTTTACAGTATTTTACCTTTAACAAGAGTAAGTTTTCTAGCTGCTCGCCAATTGCAAGTAAAATCCTTGCTAATGTACGGTTTTTTTCAGGTGTGAGAGGGGGGAGTTTCTGTAGTGCTCAGCTGAAGTTGGTTGCATCATGTATTTCTATTAAATTTCCCCTGGGCTTAGCTTAGGAAAAAAAAAATTGAAATGTGTAACGAATGTTTTCAGCATGAAGGGCATGCGTGCAAGGCTTGTTTTGAAAATATGCCTTTGCTTTCCGCTTGTCTGATCATGACACTACACGCAACATCATACAACCCCATAAGGCTGTAATGGGCCAAATCATTGTAATCAAATGTGGCATTCCGTATGTCGTCTTCTGCAAGTAGGTCAAGTTTAAACCATGTTCTTGGCTTGCGCTCTGATTTCCTATAACCTGCTCCACGTGGCTCAAGTATTGTGCTGGAGTACAGAGCATGCCAGGAGGGATTCTGGGCAGCTTCATAGGGACAGGCAGTTTTTAGAGAGAGACTAGCGGGTTTTTTCTGCTCTGATTTTATGATGTTGGATTCATGGCAAGAGAAAACTTCGGTGGTCTAAAGTGTGCTTTTACTGAATCTTACACTGTCAGTTTGCCTAATGAGTTACCTTTGGACACCGCACTATAAAATGTTCAAATCAGTAAGACCACTGGGAGAAAAAACAGTTTGCAAGTTTTGAAGTGTACTATATTCTGAATGAGAATACCAAATAAAATTGGACAGAGGTTGACAATCCGAAGCTGTGGAAGAAGAAATAGGTAGTGACCTAAACTGTATTTAAGGCTAGGCATGTGAATGTTTTGATGTTGGTGACTGCAATATGCAAAATTCTTCTTGATAAGGATTATAACTTCAGTGTGGATTTTGTTCCAGTTGCGCTGGAACAATTGCGGGTCAAAAGGTATGTTAGCACCCGCAAACGTCACCTCCAGTCAGTGTTCTGAGTCAGCTATTTCGCTCTGAGACAGTGCCCAGCTGGAGGATATAAAACTCTGTCACAGCACTTGCTATTGGTTTTGGTCTTTATACAGGCTCAAATCTTCCTTGAATCAGGGCTGACTGATGTGGCAATGTGCTCAAGAAGGATGCAGTTAGTGCTCGAAGTGACTAGACAATGACAGCTCAATGTCAGAGCTAGTTAACTGGAACCACATCTGACTTTCTGAAACAGTAATTCCACTTACTTCAGCTGAAGTTGTGGACTTTCAAGGAAATTGGAAAAGTGCTTGGTAAATCAGTACTGACTGGGCATGCCACTATGGTGGTTAATTACCAAGATAAGTCTTCATAGAACTACCAAAATCTTCTGTGCTGGTTGTGCTTTTACAGGACTTCAAATAGCAGAAGAGGTCCCTGAAGATAACTGTAATGGCTAGTTTTGTAGACTGTTTCTTTTACATGCAGATTGTCATCATCTTTAGTATTAGAGCCAGTAGTGAACCTAACAGTCATCTTGAACAAAAGAAGAATCTGTAGTAAATCTGGATCTGTCAGGAGCCTGAGGCATCTTTGATCTAGGCTGCTTTACTTTAGATTGATCCAGGTATTCTGCTGACATTACAGCCTCTCAGGTCAATTTTCATTTTCCCCTCTGCAGGTTTCCACCTGAGTGCAACAGGTCAGCTCTTCTTGCTGCTTAAGTATACTTGTTGAAGGAAAATAACATACAGAAGTGTAGAGCCGTCTAGGCTGAGCTGTGGCATGTTGACCTGCTGCTGCTTCCATGCATCTGGGAATTTCCACACTGTGGCACCACTGTCTCGTTTCTAGAAGGCCATTTCAGACCTCTAGAAGCTAGTGCTTAGCCTTGCAGGAAGAGTGAATTCCTGTCTGTTGGATCTTGCATTTGTTACCTTGAATGCTAAGGAGAGAGAAAGTATCCTCCCAAGAAATGCTACATTAATTATATCTTCTCAACTTTTGTCTAAATTGAGTTTTCAAGTTGTCTTTCTAGATTCTTAAAGTCTTTTTGGATTACAACTTGGAGGAATGGTGATTTTCACAGTTCTTAAAATGCAGAAAATCTTCCGCTGTTAAGGAATACTTGAGATCCTTGAGTAACTGTTAGAATTGATCTTGATACAAGTTTCAAAAATACCATGTTTGTCCAGCTTCTTGCTAGATTTCCATTAACTCCATAAAAAGTGAGTATACAGCTGTTGTGGTTTAAGCCTAGCCAGTAACAAAGCACCACACAGCTGCTCACTCACTCCTCCCCCGCCTCAGCCCTGGTGGGATGGGCAGGAGAAAATACAAAGAAACACTCGTGGGTCGAGACAAGGACAGGGAGGGATCAATCACCAATTATGGTCATAAGTGAAAGACAGGCTCAGCTTGGGGGGGGGACGGGGACCAAAATCAATTTAATTTGTTACCAATCAAATCAAAACAGGGTAATGAGAAATAAAACCAAATCTTAAAACACCTTCCCCCCACCCCTTCCTCCTTCCCGGCTCAACTCCACTCCTGGTTTTCTGTAGCACAGGGGGACGGGGAATGGGGGTGGGGGTCAGTCCCTTACACCTTGTCTCTGCCGCTCCTTCCTCCTCAGGGGCAGGACTCCTCACTCTGCCCCTGCTCCGGCCGGGGGGCCCTCCCTAGGGCTGCAGTTCTTCACAAACTGCTCCAGAGTGGGTCCTTTCCGTGGCTTCCAGCCCTTTAGGCACTGACTGCTCCAGCACAGGCTTCCCCACGGAGTCACGGCCATCTTGGGGGGCACCCACCTGCTCCGGTGTGGGGTCCTCCCCGGGCTGCAGGTGGGCATCTGCTCCCCGGCTCCCCTCCACGGCTGCAGGGGGACAGCCTGCCCTCTCACCAGGGCCTGCAGGGCCATCCTCTCCTCCGGCCCACCTTCTCCACTGCAGGTTCCCCTTCTTAAATCTGTTATCCCAGAGACTCTGTCGCTGGTGGGCTCGGCCTTGGCCAGAGGCAAGTCTGAGATGGAGCCGGGGAAGCTTCTGGCAGCTTCTCACAGGAGTCACCCTTGCAGCCCCCTCCCTCGCTACCAAAACCCTACCAACTCAAACACAAAAGAACAGTGAATATTTTGCTGCAAAGAAAGCAAATGTGATTGTGTATCTTGTATGCAAAACTGTGACGTGACTAAAGTTTATCAAGGTTTATTCAGTATGCTGAATGCTCAAAGGAAGAGGTTTGTTAGAACTTCATCATGAACAAGTGTTCACGCAGCTTTGTATTCATGTAAATTGAAATGTATTCCTGTATCACATGTTGTCATCTTGATCCTATTGTAGTTGGATTAATCCATTCTCATCATCTTCAATTTCTCTCCTTTTCTCAGAGTGGCTGTTCAATGAACTGTTACCATTAGGTCAGCTGCATATTCTGCTTCAATTTTTTTCATATCTACTCTTCCATGCCAAACATTTTATTGTGCTTCTCCATGTTAAACTCACTCCCAGAAAAGAAACTGTATATTCTTGTTGGCAAACTTTTCTGAGGGATGAAGGTCTGAATGAAGGTATTTGTATTGCAAAACTGAGTCCCTGACCCCTTACTTATTTTAGGAAGTGGTAGGGATTCAGTTAATCTGTTCCGCAGTGGCTATATGCTCTCCTGTAAACTTATCTTCAGAACAGTTCAACCCTTTAAGCCTGCCCCTACTCTGGCCTTCAGAAGTAATGTTATCCAATATTTAAACTACGTGCATAACCCTGTAAACTCTAAGGAGACTGGTTAATATCAAAACAAATGCAAAAACTACATAGAGGCATTTACTTGATGTATTGAAAACATTTTAGTGGAGGAGGGGATGGTGCAGCTGAAGAGCTGAAGCGTGGCAGTAATTGCAGGTATAACTAAGAGTTCTCTTCAGACAGTTAACACCATTCTCTGCTATGTATTTGCTAGTTGCTTGTTAACATTGTAGTTGAAGTATGTAACACAGTGTTCTGAGACTGAGGTTTGCTTTTTAAATCTGAATCTACAAACTCAGTCACCATTAGGCAGCTTGTACTTTTGGCTTTTCATTGCTCCTGTTGAAAATAGTTGTTTAAGAATGCCTCTGTATTTCAGCTTTTTTCTGCATTATGAATGTCCTCATTGTTGGGAAGTGGACTAAGTGGCTTATTCAGTCTGGTGTTATAGAACGTGCTTGTGAGATACGGAAAAGTAATTTTTCTGCTTTGTGATGTTGCTTGTTTACACAGTGTTGGTGCACGTGTAGCATTTGAAGAGTTCACTGAGATATGGAATAGAAATCTCTAGAAAAGCTGCCTCTTTGAAGAAACATGTTTTGATGGAATAGTTTTTAAGATAAGTGTCTAAACTGGAGACACTAATTGAAAACTTCCTTAAATAATGGGTATTTCTCACAGGCTCAGAAATCTGATCTGACTTCCAGAGAACTAAGTTCAAATGCTTAGGAAGCCAGACTTGCATTTTCTTGAGTTTCAAGGAGAGGGTTGAACATGCAAAAAAGCAAGTGTACACCTGGTGATGAAATTCTGTGTGCAGAATACACTGTGATCAGTTAGGTTACACCCAAAATCACTTCTCTCAAAATCTAGATTTTTAACTGTTGTTTGGTCATTCTGTAGAAGTTGCTGGAGCAAAGACTGAGTAATTTTCAACAGTCTGGGATTAATTGCCCCTTCCTTCTCTGGCTTTTGTTAATTGTGTGAGTTACTGCTGAATCTTGTGGATCCTGAAAAATAAATTGTGTGCTGTTCTTAATTTGCATTTTCCTCACACACCAGTTGCATTTTTCTTATGGAACTCAAGAAATCTGTCAACACAGGTTCTGAAAATTTGTCTAGCTAGACAATTTGTTTTGACTTCACATTGCTTCAGTTTGCTTGATTCCTAGTAAATTAATGATTCTTACTGTCATGCTACCTCCCTCCAAGTAAACGTCAGTCTTCAGTAAAAGTAAAAATCGGGGGGGGGGGGGGGGGGG
>JAVKLA010000027.1:43832153-43865472 GCA_034782735.1 Sagittarius serpentarius | reverse complement strand
GAAGGACATACACTGGTAGGTTGGTATAGTTACACTAATTTGAAATTTTATTTTTTTAGATCTTAAGCTTGAATCCAAATGTCAGACTGTTGATGACTTAAATAATTTGAAATCAGTTTTTTGGGTTAGTGTCTTGTGTTTGTCTTGCAGCAGAATTCCGGTGAACTCCTGGTATTTCAGGGCCATGTTTCTTAAGTATATTTTCAGCTTCTGTGAAACATGGGAGGGTCCTTGAAAAGGCTGCCTTGTTATGAAATGCACTTTTCATAGTCATACTGAAGGTATTGATTTCTGAAACTTAGTGATGTTTGAAACTGTTTCGTTTATTTTTCTGACCTCGAGTAATCTAACGACTATTTAATTTTTCTTCCACTTTTCATTTCTTTTAGCTGGGATATGACAGCAAGCATAAGAAGAACTGTTGAAACTTGATTATCTCCTGTTTATGGAAAAGTCTAACTTGTGTTTTAACTCATCGCTTTATGTGATTTGATGGGAAAATCTGTTCATTGGCCACAGATGACTACTACTGTTAGGCTTTCTGAAATTTGTTTTGGATTATGGAGAGATAGTAAAAACTCAGGCTTATGATGACACCAGTTCTGTTTGAGGTTGCTTTTGTCCTAAGCAATAATGTCTTTGTTGGCTGTGGGGTGCTGCAGATATGCAAAACAATTGTTCAGTCATCATAGCTAACATTATTTAAATGTATTAAACAAAGATGAAAGAGGGACAGTAATTCAGAACTTTATTTTTGTCAAAGCTATAACTCTTAATTTTTTTCAACAATTACTCCTCCTTGAGAAGAAGGGGAGTGCAAATGCACTATACAGTGCACGTATGAATCCAGTGGGCAAAACCCAATGGGAGCCCTGCTCCAGTGAGCCTCAGGCGTGTACTTAAAATAGGAAACGGTTATTGGAACTAAATTATTTTGCAATTTTTATTTTTAGGTTTGCTGGCATGGGTAATCTCATTAAGGTGCTAACCAGGGACATAGACCACAATGCAGCACATTTTTTCTTGGATTTTGAAAGTAAGTCTCTCAGCCCTTCACAGCTGGTGCATTTAAAATGGTAACAGTAGAGTTGCTTATACCTGCTGCAGTGAAGGCTAGGGGACTCAGTTAAAAATATGCAATTTGAAAAAAGAGTTGCATGTGTGTTTTCCATTCCTTTTTTTTTTTTTTTTTTTTCTTTTCCTCCTCCAGTAGTAGCTAAGCCACCATCATGCTACTGTGTAAATTTTCTTTCCTTGTGCTTAGTCATTTTTGGGTCTCTGTGGTCAGTGATGTCCATCCATCTGCCTGCAAATCAAGTAATCATAAAATGAAAAATTCTGTCAGTATGCCATAGTAATCTATGCTAAGCATTTGTTCACTGTAATCCTATCTTATACAAGAGTGAGTACTAAATCATTCCTGATCCTGGTTTGGTCATTCATGATGCAGTTAATGTGCATTTTTTTTCCATCCAAAAGTCCAAAGTGGCATTGTCAGAGCTTCACAGATGTTTTAGGCACCTGGTGTAAAAAAAGATCTGTGGCATACCTGTGTTAGCATTTTCTGCACACTGAAATGATGTATCTTGATGTGTTTTTCTATAATGGCTTTCTGACAAAATTAAAGGGCTGACAAAATTAAAGCTCTTTCCTTCTGTTGTCCCATCAGGTAAAAATCTGTAGCATGGCTACCATGTCAATGCTTGTACATACAGTACTTGGTCCTCAATGTGGTACTCCTGCTCAGGACACTGGTGGTAGGGTGTACTGGGACAGAATTAGTCACTGGCAAGGCCTCTGGGTGGAGTTCTGCCCTTTTCTCAGAGGGGCAGCTTTGAAGATTTTGGTGACATAGTCAATTCTTACAGGAAAGCTGCATTGCATCTCTGGGATCACCAGCTGTACGTCCTCGAGGTGGGGGTCTCCTTCCACTCATCAGGGCGGCAGCCTGAAGGATGGGTTTGTGCCTGATGGAACTCTCTGGTCTTCTTTCCCCCACCGCTTCAGTCAACTATATTTGGGCTGTTCCTTCTTACAAAAAGAAAATTTTCTTTTCTCTTATTCTTGTCTTGGCAGGTACCTTAACATGGGGAACCTTCTAAAAGTTTTGACATGCACAGACCTTGAGCAGGGGCCAAATTTTTTCCTTGATTTTGAAAGTGAGAAGATGATTTTATATATCTATTACTCTTTGCCTGCAGTAGACTGCATTTGTCATGTACTAAATGTATGTTTCACTTTGCCATCCTTCTAACAGCTTTGCATGTCTGAGCTATGGATAATTGTTCAGCGAACATTTGTAGAAAGCAATAATCTGTTTTAAAATAACCTCAGTTTCTAAAATGCAAAATCTTTATTTCAGGGAGGGCTTTCAAATTATATTTTACTTTTGGAATCTGATATGGTCCTTGTTTTAAACGAAAATTCTGTCTGCTTTTAGTCAAAATTTTACAAAGAATTTGAATTATTTGACAACTTACTGAAATTGCAAGGAGATACATGCACCTTAAAGGAAGGACTGAGTATGAAACCTGATTCTCTTCTCTTTGCTTCCAATGTGCCACTGAATAATGCTGCATATACAGATTGGCTCACAACAGCTATTCATAGCTCTCCCACATCATCACATTAAAGGTGTGTATGTGAACCTTATTTGATTTGGCATTGAAATTTGACAGTTGACCTCATCCTTCCTTAAAGGGGGGCTCAGTATAGAGATGAAATTGCTTTTGAAAAGAAGAGTTGTATAGCTTTCTGATCAATGCCAAGCATTCCGGAAGGTTCACATATTGTTAATGTTTCTGCTTTTAGTTTTTGTTGCATGACATAATATAGCCTAAGAATGGCAGGTAAGTGTTGTTGGCTGCTGCTGTGCATGTTTAATTGCTTTCTTTTGGGATATGCTATTGCTTTACCCAGCTGTACATCAGCAAGCATAAAATAAGAAAACTAATGTTCAAGTGCATTTTGACCATGTAATAAAATACAATGGAATAGCATAACAAGAAATTGATGAGTATTGTGATATGGATAATTTGAGATTCATTATCTCTTCTTTTCTTCCCCCAAATTATTTTTCAGTTGTGTTTGATAAAACAGTAGCAGTTGGTTCTAATATGAAAGCAAATGCTTAGAGAAACATATTTTTGCTTCCGTGATGTTTGAAGTTGTAACTTCTCTAATCCCTTACCCTGTACTGTTAGATTTTATCAGTTGTCTCTTCTGAATATATTGTTATTGGAAGATGATAGCCATACGTGTTATTCATAAAGGCAAGATAATCAAGGGCTTTATTCAAAAATCAGAAAGCAAAACCACTTCAAATATCACATATGATCAGAATAGGTACAACTTAGTGAAGTAGCGAGAACTGATGTGGGAGAATATTGGAGTTGTGAAGCTCCAGCTTAATCTGCAAATAATGACCATTTAATTGGACTAAATTAAATTCAAGTTCGCTGGATAGAAGAGGCAAAATTCTAAAATCAATTGCAATAAGAATTGCTGCTATTTTTAAAAGAGTACTGATTATTTAGCTGTCAATTTTGTTTTAAAGTGCATGTTTTGAGCATGAACAAGATTTGGCATGAGAGTAAACAGGTTGTTGACATGAAATGTTTACATATGCAGTCAAATTAAGTGACTTATATTATGGCTGAATTGTTAGACTGTTCTTTATTCATTTTGGACCTTGTCCTGCATTTGTTTCTGCTGCTATATTGTGTATCCATGCTTCTTTCTACTGTTTCAGATATCTTGCCTTGACAGGATCTTGGCTTTGACACAGTCAAGATCTTTCTTCAAGACTTGGCACTTAATCTTGTGATAGTTAACATTGTGTTTTTATGTGGAAGAGCAACTAAGCTCTGTATTAAAAACAAATTTGCCAATCTGTGTTACACCTGGCCTGATAATACACAGTTTGAAGTCTTTTGTTCTTAAATCCAGATATATATTTTTGGAGTGAGCAGACTAGTTAAACATTTCTTGGACTATACCATGAAGAGCTAAAAATCTAATGTCCATGAAGCTTTATAGGGTTACAAACTCCAAATTTAGAAAGGTTTTAGACTGCTTTCTAAGATTTATTTTTTTTCCAGATATTTGTCTCGGTGCTAGATTCCAGTAATTTGTGTGACTGACTATCAGAATACATGCAAAAAATGTTCCAATAAATGATATAACGGGCTGCCGACTTTTCCTTGCCTTACCACTGGTTAAGCTCATGTTTTCTTTGGTCATTCACCTTACCTATTTGAAACAAATAGTTGCTTAAGTATTCTGCTGAAGTCTCTGCTGTGTGACTTTAACATGAGCAGAGGAAAATGCACAGCTTTGTAAGGAGAATATTGTTAACATGAAACAGCCACCTACAATGTGGGAGACTTACAGCTCAACTTTTATATTGGTGTCATCACTGTCACAGTGTAAATCCTTTCCAAATTTACTGATTTGAATAGTAGCTAAAATACAGAGTACTTTTGGTTGCAGATGGTGACTTCAAGCTAGTGCTGAATGTATGCTGCTTTACCTCCAAAGAACTTGGCTAGGTTTCAGAGGAGCCCCAAAGATAGCATTCTCCATAGTAATGAAGATAGAGATTAATAAATTATTTCATCTCCAGCAGTCTGGGATTTTTTTCTCCCTTGCTTCCAACTTTTGTCCCAGCCAGTTTCAGATGACTTGATGTGTTCTTCCCTGGGAAAAATCTCAGTTTAAATAGTGTTTGCTGTGCAGTATAAACTTTTAACCCCAAATTTCTCTCCCTACTAGTTCTGTAAGCTAGCCAAGTGTTTTTTAAATAATCACTAAATGTGTGTGTTCCCCGCATGCAATATGTTGTCATACTTCCATAGCATTTAGTTCACATAACAGCATTTGTATATTGTTTCAAGTCTACTTTCGTGTTTAATACGTTATGGTGTGAGCTTTCTGAACTCTAAATGTATATTGCATCTAGTGCAGTAGCGTTCTGATTAAATTTAAAATTAATTTAAAAATTAACTCCCCATTTACTTGAGGGACTTTAATCTTCACTTTTCTTACTGTTGGATTAAAAATGGGAAAGTTGCCCTGAATAACCAGGGGTCAGCTCCCTTGGCAACAGCATCAAACCTCAGAACACTTCAGTGAGCTCTGCTGTGCTTACTGTATTTGTTCTTTCTATGGAAAACATTGCAAAACATTGCAAAGCCTTGTCATAAAGTTGTAGCAGGAACTTACATCCATGGAAGGGGAAAAGGGAAATCCCTGAAATTGTATACCTCCTTCATCCTGCTGTTTGGATGCCTGGCATCGCTGGTTGCTTTTCCTTAGTTGTCAAGACTAACTCCAGAAGTACGTCTCCCTTTCCTTCTCTGTGCGCTCCACATTGAGGAAAAAGAGTTCCATAGTTAGTGATTGTCAAGTGAAAGTCCCGTAGCTTGGGTCCTCGAGTACATACTGATATGTGGGAATGCTACCTCCACCTATTCAAGATTACAGCAGTGCTTAGGAAGAGGAACCTCTCCCTCTTTCTCTACCTGTGATGGGCTTTCAGAATGCAGTGCCCTAACCAGCACTGAGAAGCAAATAAACCAATTGGTCTGAGCCAGCCAGCACTAGGGCTTGAAGATTTTCTATATTATGCCTTTGAAACCTATCCTAATAAAATCCTAAATGTATTATGAAGTGAATATAAAAGAATTTAGGTTTACTTCTCAAATTTGAGCTCTTTTCTGGGTGCAGAAGAATTACAGGTGGGAGAGGAACTTAGTTGGAACAAATCAGGCTTACAGATTTCTTCTGTTGGAGAGGACTAGGTGCACCAAAATGAAATACATACCAAAAGAAATAATCCAGTGCCTAATGGATTTTAAAACTTACGTGTTTAGAAGTTCATTATAATCAAAACAAGCAAAAAAACCACCCCAAAATGCACCACCCCAACAAATTAAATATAAACCATTATTTTAGGTTTCCTGGAACATTTTAGGGAAATGAAATACAGTAGTTGGCTGATGATATCCTAAGTGAAACACCTTCACAGAGGTGTTTAAGGTGTTGACTTGCATAGCCAGCTGTTCAGTGAAGACCACTTAATTCGTATCTGGAAAATGATTTTCATTTCTAAACTTGGAAAGTCATAGTACTACATCTGTTCTGCTTGTTGGTGGGTTTCAGAAGGAGGAGGAGTTCTTGTGGGCCCTTCTGCTGTGCAGCCCCCCCCATCTTGAAAAATGAACTCTCTTTACTAGAGAGGATAAAGAAAAAATGGCATGAAAAATTAAACAGGCAAGAGCTGTACTTGGTGTGAGATGATCCAAGTGGCAAGTCTTGATTGCATTATTTAACAACACAATCTGGAATGCTACAGAGTTTCACGTTTTAGTCTGTATTTCACTATAGCATTTCATGTTTGTGCATGAACTGCTGCCAGTCAACTGGTGCTTACCTGTCTGCTCTCTTCCCTCATTTTTTTGTCTTCATTTCTTACAGCAGTCTTCAGCAGCTTTCAAAATTATAAATGTGACCTTTGCGATGATCTGAATAGCACTGGCCACTTTTACTTGATTTCTAATCAATGTGGTGGTATTATATCTTTTTTTTTTTTTTTTTTTTCTTTTTAAAGGAGTGACCAGCTGGTTTTTTACCTGTGCTAATTCTTAATGGTTCTCAAAATATCACAGTTAAACTGTTGCAAGGTCTATATATAGGCATATTTGCTAATAATGCATTAAAACATAAAAATAAGAAGTATTATGCAAAAATTACAGCAAAATCCAGAAAGGCAATGCATGTGAAACTAATTTTCTAATACAAACTTTGTTTTCTAATTTTTTTTTCCTAGTGTGTAACACTAGGATACTGTAATTTTTTTTTTCTTTTTAATGTAAGTATGTACCTAACTTCCATCACTGTTAGTGGGAGTTATACATATGGATCATGGAAAAAGCACTTTTTAAAAGACATTTTCCAAACTCTTTAAACTGCACAAAATCATGAGGCTATATTGTCCATAGAGATAGCTTTTGTTTGTCCCTGTAAAAAGAATCTGTTGTTAATACCCTGACTTTTCGTATTGGAAATCCTGCATTAAAATATCGTGATACTTATTTCATAACATATTTTGCCCATGTAAACAGAGATATGTTTTGGTTTTTTTGTAAGAGATTCAGTAGCAGTTTCAGTAACTTAACTAAATTTTTTTTTTTTTAATCAATCTAAAAGGAGCTAACCTTATATCTTTCTTCAGAATTTTAAAAGAAAAATTGATCTCATATCAGGTAAACCAGGTCTGAGATTTTTGTACTAGGTGATTGTTTTTAAAGCTTAAAACCTTTTGTGGATTCTTCTCAAAATGTACTTCTTATTGAATCATGTTTCTTTAAACATGTATGTGTAGCTTTTTGAAATGATGATCAAATAGACTTTTGGAAAGTCTTTAGCTAATTATAGAAAAACTGGGAGACAGCATATATCCTTAAAAAGGGGGGAGGAAAAAAAAAACCTACCAAGTTTACACTGGATCTTTTTGTTCTTAGCTCTGATTTTGCAATTAGTGCAATAAAGAATATGTTTTGAGAATTAAATATATTTAGAAATAAAAGATACAGCTCCTTTCCCAACCAGTAAAAGGGGAGACAGGGAAGATGGAAAATAATCTGATGCAGTGTTTCTAGATAACAATAGACGTGAACACCTCCTGTAATACCTGCAGTGAGTGTGTCTTTTGAGTGCTTACCTGAGTCTCTTCCATTGAGTTTGTACTGCACACCAAGGTGAGATTGATATGACGGTCATAAAGATGACTTGTCAGGATTTCTTCTCCTAATTCAATTTTAAGTAAGTCAGGAAGGATAGATTCCAGGTGGATTTTTGGGATGCTAAATGAAGCTACAATACTACTAAAATGAATAGAGTTACTCTTTTGGAGTTCCTCATACATCATAGTAGCTCTTCAGAGAATGAAAATTCTTGATGAGTTGCAGCATGAAGAATTTGTCCCGTAGGTGATGGTGTGCCTGTTGAATTCCATATTGTTGTTAAAACCATATATATTTAATATGTTCTACTGTTTAGATGCCCAACCTACAGAATCTGAAAAGGAAATTTATAATCAGGTGAATGTAGTGTTAAAGGATGCAGAAGGAATACTGGAAGACTTGCAGTCATATAGAGGAGCTGGCCATGAAATACGAGAGGTGAGCTAGAGCCTTATGATTGTGCACAGCCTGTGTTTATTTGTTGTCTGATCCTAACCAAATACTGCTGGATTTTAACTTTGCTTGCAGGAGCTGTTTTGGCAGAGCATGTTGTCTGTTAAAATTGCTATCTTGAGTTTCTGCTCTAGAATGTTGCTTTTTAACAGCGAAAACACGTCACTTGTTTCAGTAATATTAATGCACACATGTAATAGCAAATGATGCTTCTCAAACTTTTTATGGAATTGTTGGTATTGATTTTTCATTATATTACCACATAAGCTCTTCTTGAGTTAGTGGTGAATTTGGAAAGAGCGTGGTGTGACTACAGTACAAAATTGAGTAGCATCGACATCTTTTTGTACGCTAATTGGAGAAGTCTGATGTGTGATAATCCTAACACAAAAGGCACCTCATTTTCAATCCCTTTTAATTGGCGTTTGTTTACTAAAGTGGATGTTTGGAACAGAAGCAAAGTTTCTGTACAACATGTCACTCCATTTTTCCTTTACCTTTAAGAAAGGGTGGAATAAATGTTCTCTCAACCCCCTTTCCTTCTTCCTCAGATGCAGCAATGGGGGCAGTTTTGCCCCTAAAGTGAGGAGATACTGTCACATACTCTAAGAAATACTGTTAGATAGGAGGAGCCTCTGCTCGCTCTAGATGAATTTGAGGTACTCATAGCCAGTCAGCTTTAATTAAAGTACCATGAGGTTTTTCTTTCTGTTGAATTCATAAGGTAGGTTTAAGAAGGGTAATTGTGTCACACAGAAACCTTAGGAGGGGAGGAGATAGCTTACTTGTCCTTCAAGGAAGGAGCATGTTCAGGGAGAGGCTGTAGGATCAGGCGGAATGTGTATCTCAGCAAGGAAGCCTGCAGCTACCATGGAGAAAGAAGAGAAGGCAGTCCTGAGAGGAGGCAGACATCGCAGGAAGGAGACTTTCTATGGACCAGAGAGGCGTGTGCTGCAACTCACAGCCCAGGGTTGACTGAAACAGATTTTGGAATCAAGGACTTGGCCATGAAGATGCAGCAGGAGAATCACAAGCATTTTTATTTCTGTTTTCTTAGTAGTTTTCAGTTGCTAAGTAGTCTAGTTTCTGTCATAAAAACCTGGAGAGTTTGAACTTAAGGCATTGTCTGGAAAGCTTACTGTAAAGCTCTGTATAGACCATGACTTGGTGGTGGTTCATGTTGTTGATTATGCTGAAATGTTCCTACTGTAATATTTAGTCTGAATTTCACAGCAAATGTGTTTGAATTTTTTTTTGTTTGTTTGTTTGTTTTTTCACAAATCCAGAAATTGGTGATAGATAGCAACATTAGGATGAGGCTTTGATCACTAAACTTTTTTGGTTGGAGGTACCCCAATAAAGTTGTTGATTTTAATTAGCTAGATATAGTTATGTACATTTTCTTATTTGAGTAGCTTTATTTTTAATAATTCCTTTATGCTCTCTCCAAGTTGTTTTTCTAGTCAGGATACTTATTTTCAACACAAGTATATAGAGCTTTTTGGAACAGACAGGGGTTAGTACAGGCTTGTCTCTCAACTGGAAACTTCTCAGTAGGTAGAATTTTTAATTACTAGTTCTTCGATTTATTTATTTATTTATTAGGTGGGTTTGGTTTTTTTTCAGCAGTGTATAAGTTATTCTTAATCTAAGCATACTTTTTTCCTCTTTTTTTTTTCTAATTTAAGGCAATACAGCATCCCAATGATGAGAAGCTGCAAGAGAAGGCATGGGGTGCAGTTGTTCCACTAGTAGGCAAACTAAAGAAATTCTATGAATTTTCTCAAAGACTAGGTAAGTGGAATGGTATTAACTTGGGGGGTTTTGTCTTCATTAATTAGTACATTTGGCATGTTCAGATATGATCACATCTAGGTCAAACCCTTGTTAGTAGATAAAAGCTCATATTGCATAGATTCTTTCCATACACTGGAGTGGATCTTACTTATGTCTGTGTTCTGTCTTCTTGCATGTGAAAGCAAACTTGCTTCAGTGGGTATCTGAGAGGAGAGAGGGAACGGGAACTTACTTGTCATCCTTTTTCTCTACCCCTTTAGTAACTGGAAAGCACTAAGCAGCTGATTGTTTTGAAAATTAATAGACTAATTCATCAGGAATTAATTCTGTTAATGTTTCTGATACCAAGAGTACTTAAAAGTGACTGTATTATTCCCCCCTCAAACACCAGAAATAATTTGGACAGTGGAAATGCCTGATCTTGGTTCATGCAGGTGCAATACTTAAGATGGTGCTTCATGCCTCTTGCAAAACCAGCTTTACTGATGTTGTGTCTAAGCTGAGAAAACCTATTAGACTTGATTTGTTTTTTTACAAACTATTTGTTGTTACCTCACTTTTAGACAGTTATTAGCATGGCTTATGAAAAAATGAGCTCAAAAAATGGAAGCTTTTTGCGGGCAAGTTCTGCTTTGTTGAAGAGGGGAGGTATTTTTCCCAAGATGATGAGCAGGAAGTTGGATTATAAGTTTATCTTAAACATGACTTCTGATGATAGGTATGTACCTCTTGAAGTCTGCGTTACCTTAAAGGTGGCAGTCTGTTAACACAGGTTATTGAAATATGTTTTACACAAATGCTGCAGACAAAGCTTGAATAAAACTTCTCAAGAAGTTTTTCCATGGCTGTCAGTGCTGATTAGACCTAGTCTTTACAGCAGTTTGTAAGTAAATATGATAACAGTGGCACATAGAAGCAATTCATCAAGGCCCTTTTTTTAATTACCATGTATTTTGGCAGATGTATATTTTAAGTCTCGCATGCAGAATATTAGTCAATAGAGATAAAAGAAGCAGGTGCAGTTGTATATTGCAAAATACTGTCCTCTCGTTTAAGAGGCAGGATTGCGAGGTCTGTTGGGAGCCCTGACAAGCACTCCATATTCACCAACGCAACACCTGGAGCGAGAGCAGGCTCTTGCTAAGCAGTTTGCAGAAATTCTTCACTTTACACTCCGATTTGATGAGCTCAAGGTAAGAACTTGCAATTTTGTAAGCACAAAGGCTAGCAAAAAGAAAAGTCTATTTACTGAAGCAGTCTGGGTTGTGTTATGTTCTATTCTAGAATAGAGCATGCAGTAGATACTCAAATATCTACTATGCTAGACTTGGTTGCATGACCTAGAGTTAGATTAAACTGAAAAGCAGATGAAATATCGTATTACCTTGAGGCACTTGTTATATTTCAGTTCATATTAATCATGTTTCTTCATCTGAATTTGGCATATCTCTTGGGATAATGCTGCTGCTTTTAGTATGTGCACACCCATAGTCCAGATATTTTTTTGCTAATGTGCAAAGAACTAAGCTAAAATGATATTAATTTGTTGGCTGATCCTTGGAGTCAAACTATCAAAACCACTTTTTTCAACCTACTAATTTCAAACTCATATTTAGGAGAGTACTCCTTTTCTTGTTCCTGTTAGATCTTGGTCTGAAAAATCTGAGAATTTAACCAGAAAGCTTTATGTTCTACATATCACTTCCAAACATCACAGGCCTTTTTATTTCAGTAGGCTGAATATTTTCTTGTTTTCAGTATTACATTTTATGAAAATTTGTCCCTGTATCTTTCTTGAGTTTGTCACAACTGTTTTGCTTCCATATCTGTATAGATGACAAATCCTGCTATACAGAATGACTTCAGCTACTATAGAAGAACTCTGAGCCGTATGAGGATTAACAATGTCCCAGTAGGTAACCCTTGGATGAGATTAAATATAATTTTTTACTACCACCTATCTTTTTCATGTACAAAACTACTAAATTCTTTTTTCCTTCTGTTTTATAGGCAGAGGGAGAAAATGAAGTAAATAATGAGTTGGCAAACAGAATGTCTTTATTTTATGCTGAAGCAACACCAATGTTGAAAACCTTAAGTGATGCTACAACAAAGTTTGTGTCAGAGGTAAGAGTATACATTTATGGCTTGGATAGTGTACTTCAAAGCACTGCAGGGCCAGACGTAATTTTGGAACACAAAACTCTTCTACCAGGCTTAATCTGGCATCTAGAAATCAAATTTGGTTATTTGGAGCCTCAAGAAACATAAAGTATCTCTCTTAAATGCCGTAGAGCTTAGAGTAAGTTCAGCTAGCCAGCTTGTGGATGCGTCACAAAAACAATAGGTAGCATTACAACACTGGTAGCGATAGATGTCCTTGAGGAGGGAGGTGGGAGGGGTGAGTATGTTGCCTGTGTTTTCGTGGTGGTTTAGAGCAGAAACTTCAGAAAATTGAAAGGGAAACAGCTTGATTCTCTGTGCTTGAAGTAGGGAATGGAATTGCAATGTAGCTTGCTTTCCTCCTTCCCAAGACACTTCTGTTGTACTGTGTAAAGTTAAGTATACTTACATTATTGCAGAGGAGGGGAGGAAAAGTATTGCAACATTTTGATGCGTCCCTATTTATCCTTAACTACCTAAATAAATATTTGGTAAAATCCAGTCACTACTAGTGTTGTGCTTGTCTTCTGATAACTGTGATGATTTTTCTTACACGCAAAGAATGCACACTATTTCTTAATTAAAAACATGATTAATACAAAGATACATGTCTTAATATTTTTTCTTAACATCTGCTTTGTACTTGAAATGCTTTGAGAAGAATGGTCTCTTATTTTACATTTCTTTGAGATGTTTGTCTGCAACAATTTTGTCTTACTACTGCAGCAGATGCATGTATTTGGCTATAGAAATTTGTCTTTAAAGCTTCCCAAAAGTCAGTAGTGTCAATGGTATATTTCTTTAACTACAAACAAGCAAGCAAACCCAGTATGATGAACTTTACTCTGCAAGTCACTAATCTATATTGTAACATTTTTAAAAACCAGTGGCAGGCTACCTGCCTTACCATAGCTGTGTTGCTGTTTTTAATTCCTCCACATTGCCGTGTGAGCAGATTGCTGATTTGATGTAGGTTTTGTAGTATAATATTTCACAAAAATTGAATCGGAAACTCTTTATCTTCTTCTGCAGAATAAAAATTTACCGATAGAGAATACTACAGATTGCTTAAGCACCATGGCTAGTGTGTGCAGGGTCATGCTGGAAACCCCGTGAGTATAAAAAGTGCTCATATTGTTTATGAATCATCTCTGTATTTAAGACCTGACTTGAGATGCATAAGGTGAAAGAAATTTAACTGGGGCAATTACGACTTATGGTGTTTTCTTTTTACCAACTTAGTTGTGTACCTTGACATGAAACTAACTTGTCTCATTTTGCTAGCCATGCAAATCATGTAGTCTACTTTTCTGAACATATTAATATTTAAAAATAGAATGGCTATGAAAGCTAGACAACTCTTGGCACTCTTTATAAATGGTTTTCTCATGTATAATTCAGGAAAGTATACTATTTGAGCATGATTGCCTAGGGCCTCCTGAAAGAAGGGTTATGGGCAATGCGTTGGATGGTACCTCCTTGCAAATTGGCTTGGCTGACGGCTGTAACAAAATTGCAGCGCCCCTGTCTGGGGAATTACAAGATGACTTTTGGGCACGAAAGCAGTCTACTGTCTCCTGTAAATTTGAGAGGCACTGGGACTGTGAACAGTAAGTCAAACTAAACTTTGGGGTTTTGTCTGTGTGTTCTGGGTTCTAAATAGTTTCCCATTGGTAAAATTACTCAGGCATGAGGTATGTTTTATTTAAATAAGTTTTTGTCCAAATACCACAGTACTTTTATTTTGGAGCACATTAAAAGCTCCAAACATTTTGTATTCTTACCCTTCTTAGGAACGGTCTGCCCCATTCAAGAAAGTAGTTAAGCGTTGTTCATTAAGCTTGCTTTTTTTCGCCTTTTTTTTTTTTCCTCTCCTGTGTCAGAAGTTTGAGTTGTATGTATATTAGAGGGTGGTGGGGAAAAGGGTAGGAAGCATTGAAAGAAAAGTTATTATGTATTGTTTTAATCTTTTTTTTTTTTTTTTTTCCAGGGGGGTGGGCAGGGAGGGAACAAAACAAAACTGAAATGGTATAACAGCAGGACACTATTTTAGATTTCAGAATCTTTGTTAGTCTCCAGATAATGCTTTCTAAGCAGTGGTCTGACTTGTAGGCAAGTTATTGAAAAGAAAAAGGAAAACTCTCAAAAGTTTGTGGGGTTGGTGGGTTTTGGGGTTTTTGTTTCTTTTGTTTTGTTGTTTGTTTGGGTTTATTTGAGGATTTATAGTAGGATTTTTCTCTTTAATCTTATTTCAAGCATTACTAGTATGTACTCTTGTGTTTGTTAATAATCTGTGTTTTTAAATTACAGTGAATATAGAAGCAGGTTTACAAATGAGGAAACAGTATCATTCTGTCTGAGGGTAATGGTGGGTGTCATCATACTCTATGACCACGTGCATCCGGTGGGCGCTTTTGCCAAAACTTCAAAAATTGATGTAAGTTTATTGTCACAAAATAATCCTTTTAGTATTTAAATTGTGTCCTCCAGGTTCTACTAGCAGATGTACACTTTGGATTGATGCTAAAGAGATAGTGGTAGCTGTTAGCAAACCATATACATAAGTTGTCAGAAATAACAAGCTAGGCCTTCAGACACATAAATGGTCATTGTTAGGTCATGAAAAATCTTTTTTGATGGAATTCAGGTAGTGTCTTGAAATACTTGTAAACAGTGATTGTGTTGAAAGATCCAAATCAGAATGACTGGAAATAAGAATGGCATCTAGCTTGTTCTTCACTATCTGGTAAAAAGCTAGGTTCATCATCCACCAGTCTTCAAGTCTTTAACTTTCTGCTATTGTTTGATAGTAAGTCAAATGGAATACATGCTGTGACTGTGTGCTGCTTCGTGGTTGTTTCAAATGGACTCTTATCCCATTATATTAGCTACTGAGTTTGTCATTATTTCACTGGCTGAATGTAATAATTCTTAATGGATTTATGATAAACAAAGATTTTTATTTACAGTTCCTTTTTTTTAAGGTTGATAAAGGAGAGCTTGACGTCGAAGTTGCACTGACTAAAGATATGCTGCTTTTTAAGTAGCTAAGCCATTCTGTTGTAGGAAAATATACTGAAAGCTTAATGCCTTTCTAATATCAAGAAAATGTCTTTGTAACTTTTAAATACTTTTTTTTTTGCTCTGAACACTTCTGTAAACTTAGAAAGTATTAGTGTGAAAAAAACTGATAATTTTTTTTAACTCCTAGATGAAAGGATGCATCAAAGTTCTTAAAGACCAGCCTCCTAACAGTGTAGAAGGCCTTCTAAATGCTCTCAGGTACTTTTATTCTTTCATTTGAAATATTTTTATGTGAATTTTCATAAAATGTCCAGGGTGTTTCCTTCAGCAGCAAACTATTCAGTCAGTGTTACAGGTAAAAGGTGAATGTGGTTATTGCAGGCTTCTTTTCCAATGTGTCTTGAGACAGGGATGCATGAAGAAGCTACTGTGTTTTAAAAGCTAGGTTGTAAACTTGCCGTTGTTCATGCTAAGATAACTTTTTGCATACTTCAGCTGCATGCAGGTTAAGAATGAGTCTGTAGAGGTAAGCATGACAGAGTAGACATTGTTCCTGAAGTTAAAACTGATGACAAAGTATAATACCTGCTAAAATCTTAACTAGAGGTTAACTGTGATCACATCTACTGGCTGAACTACCAAACAAGCAAATGAGGAGCTGCAGCATGAGCACTGTGACTTGTGCCAGCTTACCAAAGAAACGGCTGGCTTAGTGTGCATTGGCTGTATCCTTAGCTGTGTGTGGTTTCACCACGGCATAATGATTTTATTATTAGTAGAATGTATAGAGTAGTTTCATGTGATTTTTGTGTTCCTGGGTAGCTTCAGACATGTAAGGCAGGTGGATTTTGGTATGTAACTAGAAATTGTTCCTCTTTCACAAAGTATTTATAGGGAAGCACTTAAGGCAAGAGTCTCAATGTTTTTGCTGTAGAATAGATGAGACAAGAAGTTGCCGCATTAATTGGAAAGGTAAATAAAAATTAATCCTGTATAGAAACCTAAAAACTGCTTTATGACCCACTTTAGCTGTATCTGTAGTCAGTAACATGTTCTTCCTGTGAGTGTCCAGCATCAGAGGAGTGGCAAGAAGTGCCAAAATGTGATAGGCAGATGAAGGCTTCATTCTTGTTCTTACTTGAAAAAGTATCATATTATTTTGGTAACAGTTAACTGTAACTGGGTATTGTTATTCATGCACTCACTTTGAAATGTGGAAGCTTTAGTTTGCTGTGACTGAAAGTGTGCAGTTGTACTTTGTTTTTCTTACCTGTAGTGAAACTGCCTTAATTTCATTTGCCCTCTTTTTTTATGTTAAGATGTGGTAAGAAGTGAAATAATGTGGTATTATAAGTGGTTTCGCTTGCAAAGTTTTTTCCGATTATTAGCTAAGGAAAAAAAAAAATCTGGCTTAATTTGGGACTTCGTGTGAGTATTTCCATGCCTAAAATTCATCTCTGAACCTCCTGTAAGTGATCAGTCTTGGAGCTGGTGATCAGTGAAAACACAAGCTTCCAGAGGGAAAATGCTATATTAGCATTTATTTTTTGACTAAATTATTGTGATTGCAGCTGCAAATGAACACTGATCTTTACTGGTACTCCATTTTGCGCCATCGTGGTTGACATTATTAAAGTTCATGGAAAATGTAGTTCAGGTTCTCACTACATTGTGCGTTATTTTGTGGTTAACAGTGTAAATTCAGTCTGTGCTGTCAATGCTGACCTTTCATCACACCAACCCATTTCATGCTTACATATTTGAACAGGTGTGGTTTCATACATTTGATTATTTGTCTGGATAGGATATTTAAATCTGGTTTTAAATCACATTTGGAATTGTTAGGAAGAGTTGCAGAGGTGAGCTGCTATGTGTGTGTGTGATGAAAGCAGATTCAAGATGATGTCATGAGCAATTAAGTCCAAATCTAAGCCTTGATTCTGGAGGAGTGTTAGCAGTTCTTGTGTTTTCTCAAGAGATAGACAACGTGTCTTAAAAGCAAAGGGAAGATGGTATGGATTTTGGAGGGAGATCAGCTGTTTATAATTTGAAATTCACATAAGCATTGTAATCATGTTCAGCTTTTTCACATGGGCAGAATACCAAATGCAGTAACTTTTCGGGATTTTAGAGAACCTCAGGCCTCTTGTTTGTGAGGAGTAAAAATTACCAAAAAGTGCTGAAATCTATACAGATACTAATTTCCAAAGCAAAAAGTCATTGTATATTCTTCAATTGAACAACTAAAATACCACTGCAGTTGTGGTAACAACGACAGTGCTAATTTAACATGTTAAATTACAGAATAAGTTTTTACTTGCTTTTAGATTACAGTTGGGGAAGGAAAATCAGGGAAATTAATCATCCAAAGAAGCCAGCATCGAGGATATACAGTACTTTCTTTTAAAATAAGAGATGACTGATTTTTTTGTAGTGGTTTAAAAATGTGCTAATGTCCTAGAGAATTTTGAAGGGGGAAAGGGCTGGAATAAACACGTGTATACTCTTTAGGTCTAGCAGCACAGGAACTGAACAGGAAATTAGGCTGAAAAGCGATTAAATCCATTCTCATTGAGGGATCCTAGAAAGGTTTGGTCACTGGCAGTTTTGAAGAAAAATTTCTGAAGCTATGTTTTATTTGAAGATATTTCCTATGGACAAATACTCAGTGGTAACATGAGTTTACTATGAAATGGCCTATGAGCACAAAAGCCAACAGCCAGCTGAGGCTTATTCTTAACTCCCCTTTGTGCAAGGCTGTTGGGTTATAGTTCTGATTGATAATAGCATTTTCTGATCAGAATGTCTTGATTTGTGTGCTCAGTACCTGTGGAGTGGGTGATGATCAGCGGCTGAGGGTTTTACTCCACTACGGTCAGGTTGAGCCATAAACAAAGAAATCATGTATTTGTTAAGCCAAAATAAAATAGCATCTGTGCTCTTTTCAACTTGATTTTTATTTCTGTGTTTAGGTACACAACAAAGCATTTGAATGATGAGACTACCTCCAAGCAAATTAAATCCATGTTGCAATAACAATTACCTGGAATTCGCACCTGCTGTAGACAGTATTCTGCAATGACTGAGATGCACAGAATTTTTTTTTTTAGTGATTGCAACTACTATCTCGTTCATTCTTGCTTTTTATTTTCTCTCTTCCTGTTTACCCTTTTTTTAATCACTTCCTTGTTCTTAAGTAAGCTCAGACTTCTTTTCTGTGCCAAATCAATGAAAATTATCAATTCTGGAAGGTATTTCTACTTTTCAGAATAGCCATCCTAAGTGGCAGCTAATTATGCGTTGCATTTGGATTTCTCTGTACTGGGGAAAGATTTGTGACTTGAACTAAATATTTTTAAACTTGTGGTTTTTTTCTTTTTTTGAAAAACTAATATTTAATATTGCTTCTTCTGCATGGCAAGACTGCCTACTTCTGCTATTTAAAAATCCCTTGATGACTTCATTTTCTATTGCAGCTTATTTTCATGTGCAACCATGAGGAAACTAAAAGCAGATTTGTTTAAATTAACTGTGTTTGTACAAAATGGTACCCAACACAAAGGTTTTTTTAAATGAGTAAAAACTGTTTTGTTTAAAAGTTACGTTTGCATTTTGACTCATTTTTGTAAGGATGTATGTTGTATGTTTAACCTTTAATAACTAACGTTGAACTGTGGTGTGTGCGTAGCAAAATTACGTATGCATGTTCATGTCAAATGATTGGCTGTGGATAAGATAATAAAATCAGCTTTCATTTTTCTAAGTGTGGTTTGATTTACCAGTATTTTGAGTGAGATGTCTTCGTGCTCTTTGGATTTTTACAAGAAAATAAATTTATAAATTTTATATAGTGAAAACTCTGCTGTTTCATTACCAGTAACCACTAGTCTAATCCACTGATTTAAGCCTAGCGTGTTTCAGGGCTCTTGCTCTCCACTCTGTGCTGCTTCCCTGTCCCCAGAAATATTATTCGTACAGGGTTTGGGGGGAAGAACTTTGTGCAATCCATATAAATCCGGTGGACGTCGCCGAAGAACCTTCACCTTGGCTACCCACGTCTCAGTACAGTCACCAGAAATGGCGTTCCAGATGAGGCTGCCAGTTTGGCTCTTCCCGTACCAATGGTGGGGAGATTAACTTCCGTCGCTCTTGTACTGCTCTTGTGGATCTAGGTATTTTGAACCGTGTGTAAAAATAATCTTAGCATAGTAAATAATGTTTCCTGTTTGGCTAGCATTTTATCGCAACCAGTGTTAAGCTTTGATAGGTTGGTGAAGAAAATAAAGCTTTTTTGGGAGGGGAAGAATTGAAGGGTATAAGAACTGAGAATTACTAGAAAGAACATCTCTGGGAAATGGCATGTTTTACATCGACGGGCACACATTAGCGCACCTCGTGTGTGCGGTGCTGTTGTGAGTATGCCTAAAATGAGTTCTCAGCGTTCTGGAAAGGAGATTTGAAGCCTGCAGGCAAGCGTGAACACCCTCAGCTTTATTTGCTGGACAAATAATATTCTGTAACTTTGCGTGGCATGCTAGCTCCAAATGTAACACACTAGTGTGACCATGCTGGATTTCTTGATCACACCCTTCTACACCATCAAGAAAGATTCTCCTTTTTTTTTTCTTGCTGTTTTTGGAAACTGATCTGCAAAATTTTTAATCGTGATGCTTGAGGAAGAGTTCAAAGGAGGCATAAGGGTGTATTGCTGGTACTTGTACATCCTTCTCTGTTAAGCAGGATAATACATTTTTTTTTTTTTTCCCCTTTACTGTTAAGAATGCTTAGCAGAGGTTCTTGCTACAGCGAAAGCAAACCATGTGCTGTGCTGCCTACAGGAATGAAATACTCTTTGACACAGTACTGCTCTCTAGTCCTTTTGGCAGCATCACAGTTGAATCCAGCTGAGAAAGGACAAAACTTGATTTGTTTGGGTTTTTTAAAAGAAAAAAAATTTCCCAGAATTGTATGAGTTACAAACTGTATACAGCCAAGCATTCTGTGTGTATCTGAAAGGGTAACTGTCCTCATGAGTTCATTACCCCTAGGAAAAAAGTAATTTCATCTCAGCCTTGTTACTGTGAATACAGTTGTCTGATAATAATTACAGGAGGGGCAAATCATACCCCTGTCCAGTGTTAGGTTTTTGGAAGTAATGCTTTCTAAAGGAAACCTAATTTGCAGAGAATAGGTTTTAAGCAGAACTTGGGTAATTGACAGTTTTTATTTCCAATCTCATTAGAAAACACTTGAAACAGTAAATCCAGCCTGGGTGCCATTATGGAAGAACTAGCCATGTAGCAGATTTTTTCTTTGTCTTGCCTCGATGGCTACTAAATCAACACAGAATTTCTTCGGTTGACTGTTTTGGACAGCTCTTCCTTTCTGCTGCCCTGCCAGTATCTTTGCTTTTAAACATTGTTGGTCTTGTGGTCTGAGAATAATCTGAGCTTTCCTTTTTTCCCTCCGGCATTTGTGTCTTGCAGTTTCTCTGTGTATGCAGCTGGGAAAGGAGATTAGAGCTGGCGTGCCTTTGAGTTGGCTGGCCCGCAACTCTCCACAAGCTTCCCTGCTCGTGAGCTTTTCAAGAGAAGAAAACAGGCCTTCCAGTGCATGAGGCGTCAGCTGTTCACGTTTTTGAACTGAAATTGCTGCGTGCTCGCTGCTCAAGCTTTGGTGCTTGTTCCTTGCAAAAATGCTCTTTCGTCTTCTGCCTCTCTCTGTTTCATTTCTTCTGTGATCTGTGGTAGTGGACAGAAGAGCTGCTGGCAGGCTCAGCGCTAAGTATTGGCCACTAAATGGCTTTTCTGTAAATTTGGGGGGGAATATTGCTCACTTTGGATGGTACCAGCCTGGCCTATGTGATAGCCTGGAGTCTTGGGGTACTGGGCTGGGTGGCAGTCAAGGGTTTAAATAAATGGTCTGCTCCAACCAGCCATCCTCCCTCTGCTGAGCCAGTGTAACCACCCTGTAGTTGCTGTTGTGGGTGGAAAGCTGCCTCCTCGTGATGCTGTCTGTGAGTGTAAATGCTATTGCTGTTTTCTTACGGGCCTCAAATTCCCGGCCCAAGTTAGTCTCGGGGCAGATGGGTGTAGAGTGGCTTGCGAGACGTGTGTCATCGTTCACAGCCAGTGAAGTGGCTGCGTAGCTTCACTCCAGATCACAGGGCTAATAGTGTGTGCGACCCCACAAGCCCTGGATTTTTTTCTGCAGTTCTTTAATACCAGCTTGCTTATGTGATACTGATTTGGATCTTAAAATTTCACATAAAAAGTACACAAATTCTGGAAATGTTTCTCCTAACAAAAGTATCCTTTCCTGTCTGTAGCTTCTGCTTATAAACCACATCAGGATTTCACTTTGCCAGGCATGCTGCCCGTTTCCTAGTAGTGTTGTTATGGCTGGAGCAGATCGGGAGAGGGAGGTGCTGAAATGGCGGGCTGTTGCAGGTGAACTTGAAGCATTCCCAGGCAAACGTCTCGTGCTGGAGGCACCGTCCTCTGGCTGCTCTCTCCTGGCTCCAGTGCCAGCGTGTCTTCTGCAGCGGGGATGTGGTGACTCTTCGGGCGCTTCCTTCACTAGAAGGAAGCTCATCCTCCTTTTCTTCGGGTTTTCTAAACTTAGTGTTGTCTTTCTGTCCCTGAGAAGACTTACACCTGTGAGATAAATGGAAGTAATTACCAAGGAGTAGTTTATGCAGTTGCCGTGAGTGTGTAGTTAGTTGTGGCGTTTCAGAAAGCGTGTCTGTGTGGAAGCTGGCTGTGAGGGTTGCGGGGCGCTGCTGACGGGTGCTACGGAGGCCTGCCTGCGGCAGGAGGCATCCCTGAGGGTGCCCTTCCCCGCTGTGGCGATGGACTTACTTGTTTCTGAAACTTTTGAGAAGCGCCTCTTTGTGAAACAGCTTCTTTTATCAAAAATAGAGAACTAGCTTTGAATTACCAGGCTGTGTGCTCTTGCCCTTTCTTTCGGTCTTGTTACTGGCCTAAGCAAAGTTTTTCCACTCCTTTTCCCAAGCCCGGTGTAATGTCTGCTGGCTGGTCAATGCCAGCAGCTCTGTATCTGGGGGCAGTGAAGCAAGGACTAAAGCAATCCCAGTGTAAAGTTCGTGCTATCGATTTGCATATGCATTTTGTAATGAATTGCTATCGCATGGGATATGTAAAAACTGGATGATTGCATCCCACTCAGTGCCGTGGATCCGGGGCAGTGCTTTTCTTCCCCGCTGCTTCAGTGCTAACGATCCTTTCAGGCTGGTCTCATCCTTCTGTTTTATTACCGTGATGACACAGGGGTGCCTGGACAGGCTTACCGCTTCTGTCAGAGTTATGACACAAGAAGGGCTGTACCTGGTGAGCAAATCTAGCCGGGTATAATCTGACCCTGTCTCTGGAATCTGAGCAATGTTCTAGTCCCTTTTTGTCGCAGCTGTAGTAAGTGTGAAGCGGGCGTTTGTGGAGTCGTATGGGGCAGAGGTGAAGTCATCTAGTTACTGCTGGGATGTTACAAGTCGCAAGACTTGGGCAAATGGTAGAATAAAGCTTTCCAAGTGCTGTAATTATTTCATCGGCAAATGCTTGAGTGCGTGGTAGGCCAGTAGCAAGTTACATGGACTTGATGTGTTATGATCGTGCTTACTGAGGTTGCCCTCGTGTGCGAATGGTCGTGGAGCTCCTGGGGCCACGCTTGCTTGCAGCCATTCCTTGGCTGCCCTGCTCAGCCTGTGTTTCACAGTTACAGCTTCATGCAACGCTCTTCCTTTTCCTTTTGAAAAGCCTTCGTCTAATACATACAGAAACACATTGGTGCTGTTATCTTCCATGCGCTGCTATGATTAGGAATGATTGACAACAGGTCCTAGGATTGGTCCTAGGACCTCAGTTTGTGCAACAGGCATTGAAATTCAGAAGGTGTGCTTGTCTCTTCCCCGTAGCAGCCTGCTGTGAACTACTGCAGTCTGATAGGCCCTGCAGGCTCCTGCCTTGGGGACCTACGTTCTCTGCTCACGCTTGAGCCTTATCCAGAAGCCAACACATTGCTGCAGGTGGTCAGAGGTGTCCAATAAATGAGGTGAGGAGTTAAAAGCACCTGTTGATTGTGATGATGAAGTGGGACACTGGAGAGCCGTGCCCTCTCCAGGCTCCTGCCGTGGGGTGCCTCGTTAGTGATGGCAAATCCCTTTTGATCCCGAGGTCCCCGGAGGTGTCTCTTTGCACGTTCTTCCCTTCCTCGCCATCCAGGGCACATCACCGATGTCCCCATCTGCAGAAGCATGGAAAGCTCCTGCTGCAGGTGACACCTATATGTCCTATATGGCTTTGTTTCTTGCTGGTAACCATGTACGCCATGAACTGACTGAGGCAGAGAAGAGGTGGCCTCTGTAGTCATGGGAGTCTAAGACAACCCCAACTCAGAGCTAGCCTGGCAAGAGCATGTGTTTGGCCTGATCTGTGGCCCATCTTCGTTTTTGGATGCAGGCAAGGAAGAAACTGAGCTGCTTGTTTTATCCTGGCTCCCCATCTTCCTGCATTGTGTAATTTCACGTGTGCCCATTCTGTCAAAGCGATGCTCAAACATTGCCCAAAGGACAGGCCAGTATCCAGGCTGGGAAGGGAGTATGTGCGCACATCCAGCTCATCCCAGGCGACTGGAAACACACCCATCATGTGAAGGGGCACATGAGATACGTGTCCAGTTGCAGGGTGGAGGGAGATGTTGCAGTATAAAACTGATGTCCCCATAATCAGCTATGTGACCTCTGGTCGGTATTGGTATAACTAAAAGCAGTGTGGGAGTGCGTTTGCTGCAAAACTTGAGCTTCAGTCACATGGAAGTCTTAACTGTGCTATTTCCTAGCTTTTAAGCAATTTTCTTTATCATCTTTAGCATCCTTACTGTTGTTTTTAAGGTGATATACTCTACATTCAGTACTGTGCATCTTTGAAATGGCTTGTGGTGCCTGGAAGTGAGATGCCACTTTGAGACCTGGGCTAGAGGTGCTTTCTGACTGAGCTGATTGACTGCCTTCTGGCTAGACACATAATGATTTAATGCCATGGGAAGGAAAGTTGGCTGATGTCATGAGGAGTTTCCTAACACATCTCTTATGCTAACGTAATCATCTTGCAAGAGAAGTGGAAGAGGATGGCTCCTTGGGGACATTTAAGCTAGACTGACTAAAGGGCGAGAGGTGTCCTTTAGGAAACGTTGCTGCACTGAAATGGGCCAGACTGACCAACAGGTCTTTTCCATCTAAAACTGAAGCTTGCCCTGGAAATTATGCTTGTGAAATGTTCCTGCGTAGGCAGTCTGAGGTGTCAAAATTCAGAAGCTGGGAGGCATTGGACCGAACTATCATCCGCAGAGCGTTAACGATAACTAAAAATATAACTTTGGCTGGAGTTGCAGAGAACGCTTTCTTTTGTATTGCATAAACCAGAAAATGCGCCCAGGAAAGCTGCCGCATGGCAGGAAAGAGAAACCGGCTGTCCTGAAGATGGCAGTGATGCTCTTCTCAAACGAGCCAGATTTACTGGCTGAATGCCACTGTTCTTTGAGAGCGACTGTCCCACCCACAAACTCTCCCTTCTATAAATTACTGCAATATTACTTTTCCCTTCAAAGACTCAGTGATCCATTGCTCTCTTTATTTCTCCCCTCATTTCGACACATTAACGCAACTTGCTTCATGCTCTGGCTTTGCAAATGAGGAACAATTGATACCGCGGCGTAATTGCGTGTCTGCTCTCAAGGAGGGAACTCGTTTAATAAACGAACGGCCCCAGACCCTGAAGTTGTGCCTCTGCTGATCTGCAAGTCTCTAAAGAATTTTGAAATATGTTGTTAATCAAAAGCTAATTAAATGTTTTAATTAGTTTTTGCAGGGTGGGTTTGGTTTTGAAAGGCGCTGTCTAGGTCTTTGCGGCACGGGAAGCTCTTGTTCAGGGAGCAGAGCAGGTAGAGCAGAGCAGTAGGGTTTCAGTCAGTCACTTTGGCGAAGGACCTTCAGCCTCAAAGACGCCATCGTCTTCAGTGTCTGTCCCCCTTCACCTCTAGCAGAGATAGCACCGTCTCATTTTGGGGATGACGCTGTATTCGGGGGGGTGGCATCAGCTGCTTTCATCCAGCCGAACGGCTGCCCCATGCTCGGCAGACTCACGGCCCCTTCCCACGCTTTGGACTCGTATTTACTCTTCGGGTCTGAGCCCGGGTCTCCACAGCCCCAAGCAGCTCCCTGGCGCAGAGACGGCTCATCTGAGGCTCGGATCTGGAAACCTTTAAAAGGCAGATCCGATGGGAGACCAAGCCCACCCCATCTGCACCGGGGATAGATTTCTTCTGGAGTCTGGGGGGGGCTGGAGATCAGACCATGGGAAATTTCTGTGGTCTGAACCTCGATCAGCATTTACAGCTATTGCTGTGAAGAGTGCTCTGTGCGCCTGTGTGTGTGTAGATATTATATATCTTTTAAATGGCCTACTGTATCACTACTGGAAACGCTGTAAGTTTACAGTAAAACCTCTGTTGCAGGTAAGGGAGGAGCTGATATTGTGCACAGCAGTGATTTCTTCAGTCTGCTGCCTCTCCCCCCCCACCCCAGGCTGGGACTTTGGCTGCATTCTTTCCCCAAATTGTTTTGGTTTTCTGTTTTTTTTTTTCTTTTAATAATGTCAATAACAACAGACGCAGCTTGAGACTGCATCCAACGCAGAGAAGTTTCTGGGGTCTGATTAGCCCGAGGTTAGGAATATCCCACACTCAACTTCTCTTGTAAAGCAAGAGTTTGGCTCTCTGAATCCTCGCCACGTTTTTGGGTCTGAGCAAGCGGCCGAGGGCTGCTGCCGAGCCACCCGGGGAGCGGCTCCGAGGGCCTGTGTAAGGGGATCGGAATTTGGTCAGTCTGTGCCGCTTCCTCTTCAGAAAGGCGTTGGAGATGGAGGAGGGCTGCCTGGAGCCAAGTGCTGGGCTGGTTTTTGGGGCCGTGCCGGAGGAGTGGCAGTGGGTAGCTGGCACGCTGAGCGCCGCTTAGGTGCAGGCTGACGCTTTGATAAAACAAGCAGTGCGTGAGCATCAAGGAGCGGGGCTCTGGAGCCCAAGTGACACCCATGTGACCGAGGCGCTGATGAGATTTGAGGTACCCTTTAAAAGCCAATTTTTGTGCAAGGGTAACGCGTATGTTGACAAGCTGGGGGTGGGCTGTAAATGGGGAAAGCAGACAAACTTGCACTGTGGAAGTTTCTGGGGATGCTAATTGAATTGCATCCAGAGGCAGAATCTTCCCTTTCTTCTTCAGGATGATTCAGCCACTCAGCAGGCCTGTCACCTCTTTGAACCAACAGCCCATTGCCAGAAATGCCTGTTCTTCCGTAGGCAAACAGCATCAGTGCTTGCTGAACCTCAGGTTTCAAGCATGGGCTTTGGATGTAGGCCGAGAGAAAGGGCTGGTAACTCTTTAGTAGCGTCACTGGAAGATCGTCACCCATCAGGACTCAGCGCAAATGCTGCTTCCCATCCCATCGGTGTCTATTAGTGCTGCTGGCCATGAGGTGCCATCTCACTGAGGAGGAATGTTCCAGGAAAATGCACAAAAATAATTTGAATTTTTCACAGAGGTGTTTGCACAGCGGACAGCAATGCCGGACGGGCTGCCCAGGATTGCTGTTGCTAAACTTGCCAAGTCCCATAGAAATCAACTTCCTCCCACATTTTTCTTTTGATGTCTGTATGCAACAGGTGAAACTAGGCGGGCTTAGTCCTAGCGCAGCTGCTGCAATGATTGCAAATCACATTGCATGGTCTGTACCAAAGACAGACTTGCTCCCAGCGTGCCGGCTCGTGAGTGGATGTGCCCAGCTCCGACTGGCTGACACCGTGGGTTTGGAGATGGTGCTGCTTCATGGTGGCATCATCAATGTTAGCCGGTGCTTCCATTACATCCCCTCGTCTGTTGGTCATGGCACTGACTGGTCTGCCTTGGAGTGCTTGTGCTTTCCGTGCTTTGATCGGCTTCAGGAGCTTGGCAGATCCCGGAGAAACCCGTCTACTCCTCTTCTCCAGTTCAGCCATGGCTCAGCAGGAGCCCAGACAGGCGCACTGACTGGGCATCTCCGCTGAGGCTCGCTTGCTCCCTGTGTCGGTGCTGGCTGACCTGGATGGCTGGAGTATTTCTGTATCTCCTCCTTGCAAAAGAACAGACTCACCCTTGGTGAGACTGTTGCTATAGGGTAAATCTGGCACAGCCTGCAGCACATAGGTGGCCCTTACTGGTACAAAATGCTGCTGTGCGTCGCTGGACCAGCGCCGGCTGCCCCAGCACAACTGTTCTGGCTCCTGCCCTGTGCGCCGCTTTCCCACAGCATTCCTCAACTTACGCCTTCTCCAAGGGATTGGTGGGCCCAAGCCTGTAACATCCAAAAAATCACTAGGTGTTGGGGACAGAAGTTTGGGCTTGACCATTGAATTCCTTTGGTGACCTGCTATAGCAAAAGAAAACACATTTGGGCAGGAGGTGAAACATTCTTGTGTTGTGGTTGTGGATCTGAGGACCACCATCAACCTTCCTGGCTGTAAGAAGCATCTTTTGGCCGTCCTTTGTCTAAGACTTTCCCAAACCCAGCTGCTTCCACAACAAACCACTCCACGCATTCCTGCCTCAGCAGACTGAAAGCAGAAGGGATGGTAACCCGGGTACATATAGCTACGTACGTCGTGAGAAATGTGTGTTAAAGGACCCAGTAAAGGTTGGAGAGCTGTTGCTTTGGCCATTACAAAGTGGGTGGGGAAAATAAATTTCCCAGAAAAGAAAGAAACAATGAATGGATCCAACACTATATGGAGGAAAGAGAAGTAAAGCAGGCTGCACATAATAATTGAAGTTTCAGTGAATTGAATAGATCATATTGTATATCAATAAGTACTGTGGTCTTTTTTACAGATAAACTGTATAAAGAAAATGTGTTTGAGCTTGGGTCTCCTGTGGTGGGAAGCTGTTTTCTCATACACTAGAAAAGCACTTTAACAAATAGTTTGCAGCATCTAATTTGTGTATATATACACATATATATAATGTATATATTATATAAATAAAAACCAGATGTTTGTAATGGACAGACTATTAACTGCAGCTCCTGGGGGAAAAAAAAAAGGTAGCTGTGGTAATGGTTTGCCTGTAACAAAACATCTGATTTTATGTAATAATATATTTCTATAGTTTGTGTAGAAAATCAAACATTTGTAGCAAGCAAAGTATAAGTTACAATTGCTTTTCTAGGAATTTAGGAGCTGCTAAGCTCACTCAGACCTGCGAGACTTCTGGCCCAGGGTTTTGACAATGACCAGAACGGGGCAGACTGAGGGTGTTCCAAGAAACCCTACAACAAGCAGTTAGGTTATTCCTTATCTCAGAAAAGTTTCCATTCCTCCCCTTCCCTCTGTAATTAGAGGTTAGCTTATGCCTCAAATCATGAGAGTTTACATCTTTCCTGAGACTTCATTTCAAAAATAACTTTAAATATTTACTGCTGTAGCTCTGGTCATGCTCGTTACTCATCGAAATGTCTAATCATGGTTGGAGTCTTGCCAAGGTTTTGTTATCTTTCAGCTTCATCCCATTTTCCTGCTGCACGATGATCTAAAGATGGGTGAGAGCAGTGATCTGTAGAATGACCAAATAAAGAATGGTAAGAGTTTGGGGAAATTACTGGAAAGCAATAAAGTTTTCCTATATAGAGTTTTTCCATTTCATGTCCCTTACTGTAGCAGAACCAAAAAAGCACAACCCCAAGCTTTGACACTACATTTTAGGATCGTTTTCCACCCAGATATCCCTGTGTTGGTGGCAATCCCGAAGCACGCTGCACAGACCTGGCCCCTCCTGACGGGCGCTGCCATGTGCTGCTGGCTCTGAGCCATCTCAGGTGCCGGGGTCCATGGCAGGACCGGCCCCCCTCATCCTTTTCATGCACTAAGGGTGGGTCTCAAGGGCAGAGCTGCAGGTATTGCCCCACAGGGAGCGGGCAAGAGGACCGCTGGTGACCCAGGCACAGAGATAAGTGAGGACGTGGGATTTTGGAGAGCCTGGGCACAGCGTACTGGGGAACTTGTGCCATCTGAGGCAGGTAAGTCATGCCAGCATGGAGGCAGATGGGGCTCTGGAGAGTGACTTAGCCATGTTTGGCAGTGAGGGGAAGCAGGGTCAGACACGGAGCTCAGCTTTGTGGAGATGCACAGTGGGCTGGACATACCTGGTGTGCCTGGGGATATGCGATTTATCTGCGTGCATGCATCCAGCAGTTGCTTTTCTGGTAACTCAGTAGCCGAATGTAGTGCTAGTGCTGATACGTGGTGCCAAAAAAGCCCTTGGCCATGTCAGCCGTAGGCTGTGACCCTACATAACAAGCACCTGAGAGCAGCCTCATTAAAGGGTCAAGGTATGAAGTGATGGTGGTTCACGTGCAAGGGAAAAACTGTAGCTGGCAACTCCTGAGAGCACAGAGCTTTTCTGAGGCACCTTGGTTCCTCTGGGATTAGCCTTGTGGGGTCCAGGCTGGTCTCTCTGCCAAGCATGCTCTTCCTTGGATGAAAGCAAGGCACTGGGGAAATGAAGCAGGGTCCTGGTGGGATAACTCCCTGTTTGGAGTTAGTGATGGATGAGATCCTGCTGATAAACTATGTGCCGTGATATTATCAGGATGGATCTCAGTGTTAAAAGCTGGTTTGATGTAGCAGAGTTTGGTTTTCTTCTCACTTTTATCACAGTGATATGATGGTGATGTTTAGCTGGGATAAATACTCTGCTGTATTCCACAGCCTGGCTTTTTTTTTTTTTTTTACCTCATTCGTATTAATAGCAGGCATTATTATAAATGTATTATTGTGTTCAGGAGGGAATTGTGAAATTGGCAGTTGAGAGGCTCTCTTGCAAGAGGAAAACAGCTTCTTCTCAGGCTGAGTGAATATTTAATCTTGGATCCATCCTTTCCCATATCTCTCTCCATGGACAAAGCTGCTGAATAGAAGGGAAAACAAATTTAATCTGACTTTGAAAGTTCAGTGAATATTCAGTAAATAACATATTCACTATGGAGGAGGCCTTGCATTTGCTGGAAAAATTCATAGGCGCTTTCCAATGTTGATAGGTGGATCTTCAGAAAGCAAAGCATCTTACTAAAAATCTACTAATAATATCAGTGTGTTTATTTGTATTTAAGTACAAATCAAGGTATCTCAAGACCTTTGATTTAAAGATCAAGCCCTTGTAGTGGTAGGAGCTGTAGAAAGAAATAAGAAATAGGAGAGTTGCTGCTCTGGTGGTCAGATCGACATGATTAGTGGTTACATGTTGGGATGCAACATGGAATGGAAGAGACAAATGAACTGAAAGGACTGACTAGTCATAAAATGAAGTTTTTCAGAATAGACAATATCCTGACTGACCTAGCTGTTGTCTTCTGGACATGACTTAGTGGTCCCTGGGTGAAATAGGTATTGTGGCATCATTTAAAGTAGGGCAATGTGGCCACGTAGCAAATTTTGAGGGGAAGTTTGCCAAAAAGTGGGAAAAAGCCGTGTGACTCAGAAGAGTCGAGTCTCACAACTCCCAGAGGTGATGAATGATCTCCTGCATGCCTTGTGACCTTCTGGGCTGCCTCCTCAAAGACCGTGAAGGTAAAGGCAGACACCTCAAGTCAGCGCTGGAGGGGATGCTCAAGAGTGAAGCTGAGGTTATGCAGGGTGGGGTTTTTTATCCCATCTCAACCATTGCTTGAGATCACACTTGTTCTTCAGGCTTCGGTTATTGCTCTAACAGGCAATTTATCTGAATGAGCAAATAGCACCACGCTCTTTTCCTTCAGCTACAGCTGATTCAGATCCTATTAGTGTCTCCGACTACTTGAAATTGCTCTTTGTCGGATTCATTGCCTGGCGCTTTCCTGTACGCAAGCGGAGGGGCTGATGTGGTTGAAGTACAAGACTTTGGCCTCCATCCCCAGTGCTCCTGACAGAGAGGCTGAGGTAGCACATAAACCCGTCCTCATGCATTTAGATGTCTTCATCAGCAGAGAGCACCGTTTGGGAAAGAGACGTTTAAAAATTTCTTTGTTGGGTTTATAGGTTCTTTAAAGCCACTTAGTCATTTGATAGCAGGTTAAAATTAGTCCATACAAGATGAGGCACCAACACAGTCTTTTCCCAAAGCTCCTTATTAGCATTGATTTTTCAGTCAGGAGAAGAGTCGAGTAGTGGAAGATTAAATTAATGATACTGCGGTCTGTACGGTTTGCCTGGAAATGCCTCGCATCTTGTGCAGCGACCTTACCATGTGGTTTTCCATGATACAAAACCTGAAGATTCAGCAACAAGAACACAGAAAGGTCACTCCTGGTTTTAGGATGTTATTTTGACTGGGATGAAAATAATTTTTTTCCTCTGTCTTTCATTTCACTAATAGTTGGTGGTTGACATGCCATGACCTTTGTTATTCAAAACTTCATTTAGATAATTTCTTGGCGATTGTGGTCTTTGAATTTGTGAGTGTACTTAGAAATAGTACATTCATTCTTTCAGAAAAATCCAGGAAGAATTATGATTTTTGTGATTTTTTTGTTTTTGTTTTTGTTTTTTAAAAGACACGTGTGTGGGAATGCTCTGCAAAAAGGTGTGCTGGAACGATGGGATGCATTCCTAGTCCTTGTGTCTCACTGCTTGGCTGTTGCAGACAAAAGGGCTTATGCAACATCTGTTGAAATTAATGGGACTTTTTCCCCTGGCATCAGTGAGCAGCGGAGCGGTGTGATGGGAGGAAGCAGCCTGGCCGAGGCCCCGTACTCCTCATGCTCTTGGGCAGACAAGGATCCACGCGTTGGCACCCTCCAGCATATGGTGGAAGGAATTAGTTGTTAAAGAGATGAAGATAAAAGGGTCTTAGAGGGTAAGGAGCTCCTCCAAGCACCTTAATTTCTGGCAAGTCTTTTGGTCTTGGACTAGTCAGACCTACCTTGAACGATGCCAAAGCAGGACTCTCATCTCAGCTCTCTTGATAGAGAGTGAAAAGAGACAGGTGTGTGTCCAGCTTCATTCATCCTGTCCTATCATTAGATAGACAAGATTAACATCTTTCTGCAGGTATCTCTCTCTCCCTGTGACTACAGGGAGAACCTAGGTGGCCATGTTTATTTCTTAGATAGGTCAGCTTGGGTCAGATCAGTCCTGGTTTTTATTGCTGCCTTTTCCTGAAGGGCCACACCTGAACCAGCACAGGTATATAGTATATACTCATGGCACAGACACTTGAGTTGTAAGGTGTCTGCAGGACCAAGGAGGTCACAAAACTCTGGCACAAATATATCCTGGCATCTTCCATTTTCTTTTTCTCTATTTTGGAAGCAGCAGGGACTGAGTAGCCTGAAGTTGATGTACCAGTGATGTTAGCTGATTGGACCATAGGGGTTTTTGAGAAAAATCTGCAGACCGGCTGTTTTGCACCAGTGATATCACCAGAACTGTAGTCTTGTGCAAAGCTGTAATTACAGACTTCTTAAATGAGAAACAGTGATGACAAAAAATCAGTCATGAACTTTGACAATTGACCAGTCACCAACATTCTCCATAGACATTGTCAAACACCTGGTGAGGAGTGAAAAGTCCTTTTTTGGTTGGTTTGTTTTTCCTTGAAGCATTTCACAGACCCATTTCCAGATCCGTGCAGCCCATCACTGGTTGGTCCATACCTCACAGGCTGCAAACCCCTGGTTCAGCAGATACTTGGGAATTGGACCTATGCATCCCATGGGAGGCAGATCTCAGAGCCTGTGGGAGAACCGATGAGGTGACTTCTTTGAAGGAGCAGGCCTGAAGGTGACCATGGAGGGGCCGCAGTAAGGAGCCAACTCTGTTCATTAACTGTCAGTGGTGCGCTGAGCCCAGCGGGGGTGGTGGCCACTCTGGAGAGAGGGGACAGTAGCTACAGTGAATTAAAAGGAAGGAGGGACTGGAAATAATGAATGCATCTGTTTAATGTCTTTGTCAATGATCTGGATGAGGGGATCGAGTGCACCCTCAGTCAGTTTGCAGATGACACCGAGCTGGGTGGAAGTGTTGATCTGCTTGAGGGCAGGGAGGCTCTGCAGAGGGATCTGGAC
>JAVKLA010000027.1:43775882-43832053 GCA_034782735.1 Sagittarius serpentarius | reverse complement strand
TTAGATGGGATATTAGGAAGAATTTCTTTACTGAAAGGGTCATTAGGCATTGGAACGGGTTGCCCAGGGCAGTGGTGTTTTTAAAAGTCGTGTAGATGCAGCGCTTAGTGACATGGTTTAGTGGTGGACTTGTCAGTGCTAGGTTAAATGATTGGAGTAGATGATCTTATAGGTCTCTTCCAATCTAAGCAATTCTATGATTCTATGATCTCCCCTTTTACTTACTTAATTTTGTCTCCGGGCTCTCCCTTAGAGCGATTGTGCAAGTTTCCAAGCCCAAATTTTGCCTTGTGGGAAAAAATGTGTTCCAAGTGTTGTTTCTTGGGATGCTAACGTGCCAGGCTGGGGTCCTTGAGGAAGATGTGACCCCCTGTGTCTGCAGCTTCGTTAGCTCTCCTTCTGTCTCTCCCCAAAACCATATGTTCGAGCACTGCAGGAGCGTCATATCATCGATGCTGTAGCAGCCAGTTACTTTATCCTATTTGATGCCATAATTTCATAAATCAGATCAGAAAATGACACTGGGTCATCCTGTCCTGACTGAAGTGATTAAGTAGATCTGTGCTATTAACTGCAGTTATCTTCTGAAAATGTCAGACTACCTGCCAAGATCTTGCCCTGAGTTAAATAAGCATCTGCTGGCTGAGGATTCAGGCTCCAGAGTGGAGGCGATCGTACGTAACTGCAAAATGAAAACCCACGGATCGAGCAGCCCCACTGGACCACTGGATCCTGCATCTTGCTGTCCCTTGGTATTGTGGTTCCGCACAGAAAACTCACGTGCCCAGCCGTTTTGTCTCAGCTTTGTGGGCTCTGTCCAGCTGAGATAGTCAGGTAGCTGACAGTTGTTTCTTGGGGGGGGAAAGACGTTCTGAAGAAATTAAATATTATTTTAAAAAGACAGGACTACTTCTGTGTATTCACTGCATTAATTCAGTGGCTCCCCCAAACATCTGGCAAGTATTGTGGCTGTGTCTGAGAGATTTTGCAGAAGGAGCCTTGGCACTGACATTAAATGCAGCACAAGAAAACTGAGAGGAGAAGAAATTGCTGCTTTAAGGAGGGAGAATGTTTGCAGCATTGCAAAATGGCACAGGGAGCTCTTACTGCAGGCTGAGATGGGATTAACATCCCTGCAGCAGTGTTTTGAACTACCTCCTGGTTGTCTGGAGGTCGTTCAGGAGCTGCCGCCCCCCCGCCGCGGCAGTGCCGGCCGCTAGCATTCTTCATCCACAAATGGATGCTGGCTCACATGTCGGCTCTTTAATAGTTCCCTTTAGGATCTGAGGGCATAGAGCATTAGGAAACTTGCAGTGTTGTAATAAAAGGCACTGGGGATGTTTGGTAAGACAAGTATTAGAGGTTTCCTTCTGCATAAGTAGTCTGTGTATATATGTGTGTGTGTATATATATATATATACATATATATAAAGATATATATATATATATACCCACACACCCTCCTTTGCTTCAGGTTAAGTGCACAGACAGAAAGTCAGGGCTTAACACCCTTCCCTAGGTTAGGGAAAGACTATTGAAGTTCCTAACACATGAAAACACAACTGATGGTGAATTTTGTGTATTGGTTTTTATTGTTTTCTTAGGATTGCTTTGCAGCCATATGAGGATGCTGCAGAAGTGTAAATGAAGAGTGTTTACAACAGAAATGCCTTTTGCATTGGCAGTGGGAAGGCAGGACTCCCAGTTTTTATTTCTTTTGGACTTTTAAATATTATTTTGCCTATTTCACTAAACCTCTCCGGACCTCTAGTTAACCTTGTTGCTACCACGGGAATTCCCCCGGTGCTGGGAGACTACAGGTAGCAGAAGACCAGACTGGTGGGACAGTAGGAGAAGGACGATTTGTGTTGTTTGCCTGGTGCCTGTGCCCTAGCCTGTCGCTGTCCCAGGACGTTTGCTATATTTACCATTAGTTTTGCTTCCAGTGGGAAGGATTCAAAATTGCGGGTATTTGAAAAAGTGTGTTCACTTGCAGATGGTTGAGAAATGGCATAAGGTCACTGTCACTCAATTCCTGAATGTGATTTAATGGCAAGGTTCAGGAGTTTTGCTGGGTTCAACTTCTTGTTTATAAGGGTGTCTGCCTCAGCGAAGAAAGAACACCTCTAGGAGCATCACAGCAAGAACATCTCAGCTTTAGAACGATTGACCTTGGGACTTGAGAAGGACGGGGATGGTAGCTCCTCCAGCCCATGCTGTGCTAAGGGGGGGTCTCCCACACAAGTCCTACAGGATTAACCCATCTCTCCAGGTGAGGATTTTCCATTTGTGAAGGTAACAGTACTGAGCTGTGCAGGACGCATTTCTTTCCTGCTACTTCAGCGCTGTGCCGGGAGAATTGGCCCTTTGTGGGCTGGTGTCAGTGGCTACAGGCATTTCCCCTCTCGGCATGCTGCAGCCATATGGACACAAGGACACACGCTGCTTTCACAGCCAGCGGTTTTGCTGCAGCTGACTTTTTTTTCCCTTTAAAGTTTTGATTGCCTGAGATAATACTCAGGCTCAGAAGCAGTGTGGCAGTGATGATCCCTTGCTTGTTGGCCATAAGAATTTATTTGCTTTTTTATCACCCATCCTTGTAATACCTTAAGCGCAAGGTCAGGACAAAAAAAGATTAAAAAGCCTCTTTTATAGGCTCATGTAAATACCAGTGCTATCAACAGCATTATCCCAGCAGGGTGTTAGACCTCAAATTCTTATATAGAGTTTTAAAATAAATTCCCAAAATAGGACAGTTCAAAATCAGTTAATTTTCGAATTCATTTTATTGAATTTTTGCATAACTTTATCAATATTCACAGGGAATGAAAACTGTTGTGTCACATCCTCAGCTGCTGCAAATGGGCACTATGCCACTGAAGCCAAAGGGGGAACGATAATTTCCATCAGTTGAGGTTTTTGGAACTGTGAAGTGGTGAGGAAGGGACACAAATGGTTTCCCCTCATGCCCCTTAGTGAATGACCCATTGTGTCCAACTTCTGCATGGCAAGTTTATCATTTTCTTTTGCTACTTGGCAGTTTCAGTCTGACCCCTTTTCCCCACTTCTTTCTGCCAAAAGTGAAATACAAGAAATGAGTCAGGTCTCCCTCGCTCTGGATGCATCTCAAAATCCCTTGGAAATAATGTTACTGCATTCTAGTAATAGTTGGCGTGAATTTTTTCCATCCACGGGGTATGGCTACTAATTATGGGCCTTTTCAGGCAGCTGCAGAGGGCCGTCAGTGGGAGTGGAGAGTACTGAGTGTGTTAAAGAATGTAATTTGTCTCCATCACAATTTGGGGTGACAGATGCGAAATATTACAAAGAACCCCAAAGTTCACTGGGGAATGGGAGCACACTTCTTGCATTAGGGGTTTTAACAAAGAAGTGCATGTAAATATATATATATATATGTATTTAATTATTTTTACATTTTTTTTCCTTTTTCTCTGGTTTATCATGTACATATCACCTCCCCTAAAGTTCCTGGAAAAACTTATTTCTTGACCATGGGATTACTTTTAACCATATATTTATTTCCTTAAAGACATCCACCTACCAATTATTTTTTGCTCCTTCCTCCCCTCAGTTCCTTTCCTTGTCACAAACAGACTCATTCCCAACCTCTCATATTAGTGACATCCAAGGGTAAGTCTGAAGTTGGCACAAATTTGCCACATTTTCACTGACTTCCCTGGGGAGAAGGAAGGGTGAACATTATGGATGATCTGCGAGTGTCCTTTAGCTCCTCACATAAGTAAATGTGCTTTATGTGGGCCCAGGCACTGCCATGACGGAGCACAGATGGGGCTTGGACGCGTAGGTACGGAGCAGGGAGCAATAGGGGCTCGGATGCCAGGACCCTGTGCTTTACCCACAAGGCTGTATTGCACCTCACCTCAGTGACGAGTTCTCACCTCTTTCATACCAAAATATGTGCTGTTAAAAGGAAGAGCAAAGCAGCCTCATGTGCTTCTTGCAAGCTGCCAATGTCGCACACGTGGGACCTCCCGAGGCTGGGCAGGTGCTGGGAGAGCAGATGCCCTCAGATGAGGTCAGGTAGAGGCTGAGGCCAAGAGAAATCTGCTTTACTTCAGCCTCTCTCTCCTGGCTGATCTGAGCCACCTCTATTTCAACTGTTCGAGGGCTTGCGACAGTGAAATGTTGTGTGAGAGCTGGAAGCCCTCCGGGTATCTCTGGTAAGGCAAAGCTGCAGTGGTTGCATCTCCAAGCTTCTGGCTGACTCGGGGACCTACCAGAGTTACAAACATGCTCAGCTTGGTTTGCATGAAGTAATGAGCTGTTTTTCTGCATTCAAATCATATGTACACCATATGCAGTGGGTGAAGAGAAGGCAGGTCGCAGTGCATTGGAGTATAGCCTTTCCAAGTGCTTTCTCCCGTCCTCCTGTCCTTCCCCAAGCCAGGAGTCTTTTTCTCTCTCCTGCCCCTAACTTGAGCTCTGTAGGACACCAGCTAAGGGAACATACTCGCTTTGTATGGTGAATTACTGAGTTCAAATGGTCACCTTACGCAGCAGAGATGTGTGCGAAAGAAAACCTGTGTCAATGTGAAACATATGTGCGCCTGTCCAGAGGACAAGGTATCTGATTCATAAATCAGTGGCAGGGAGGTAAGGAGAGATATGTGGGTTTGGTAACAACTGTCGGACTTATAGTGCATTTAACTCTTTTTCATCTTAGGTCTCCCAAGAAGATCATGTTCTTGACTTATGTATTTTCCCTCTGGTGCTGACCAGAATTTAAAGCATCCAGAAAGTGAGCGTGTGCCCATTCTGTGTCGTCTTGTGATTCCCAGTGATGCTCTGTGCACTGTCAGGAACTGCAGGGTACGTGTTTGGGGGAACAAAGGAGGGCTGCAAAAGCTGTCCGAGAGCTGTGTCTTGCCTGCCCCTTTGGGCTGGTTGGCCACTTGGAGTGTGTTGATGCTGCAGTGAATAGGACATGAGGAAATTCAAAAACTGCTTATCTATGCTGGAAGCATTTTCAGCAAAGACACGTGAATTTGTCTTAGGGGAGGACACAGATAATATATTGTCCTGCTTATATCAATTGCTCCTTTAATAAAGACTTGGACAGAACTTGCAGTAGCTCTAGATGTCAGGCAGGGAGTTGTCCCATCGCAGTAAAACCTGCAGCCCACCGAGAAGCTGCCTGCGTACCTAGGTGCAGGCAGCTCTTGGGGATGGGGTTTAAGTGGGTCTGAGATCCAAACCCAGCTTTGTGACTAGGCCTGTAGTTTGCAGGATCTCCTCTTCCCTAGTGTGATTTCACGTTAGTTATTGCAGCTGTAGCAGGTGTGGAGGTTGAGGAGAACCCCAGACTTGGGGTGCTGGCCTTGCCCATGGAAGTAGGCTAAGGCAGAAGGAGCTGGTCTAGGTCAGAGAGAAAATAGGTGGAAAGAAGCCTGCCCATTTAGCCAGAAGATGGCAGTTCCATCTGGTATTTTAGAAATGCCTCCCTTTTTACCCTTGCACTATCTGCATTAGTGGTCTCCGAGCATTGCCTTCTGGGCCGAGGGAGAGGAAAACTGGGCTGAAGCAAACTGCACCGTGTCTTCTCCCACACCACAAAGACCAAGCAGATCCTGCCAAGACTCTGCCGTTCCTGTTTACGCCATACGTGACGTTTCCAATCCCTTCAGCACTCGTGGTAGTTTCTGCCGCTCTTCCTCAATAACTAACTCCAACTGGCGCAGCTGAGACATCGGCAAGATGAATCCATGGAGCACAGCCAGCTCTTGCTTTTACTTTGCACTTGTGTTGCTGATGTCAAGCCTTTGAACAAGGCCTCAGGCCCCTGTTACAGCACGGGGCAGATGAATACAAGGAGGGTGTTCTTGTCTTGTGGGGACGACAACAGTCAGAAGATCTCCAACGGGATGCCAGACTGCAAGCGTTTGTTGTGGTCCAAGCCACTGCTTATTTCCTCCAGTGACGCAGGCTTGTGTCAGCCCTTTTTGGTGGTTGAGCGCATGCGAAGGGAGAGGCTAACCTCCCCAGCATTTCTCCACTTGTACATGTGCACGTGTTTGCACAAACCCAGAAATGACAGGCTTGATTCAAAGATGGCTGGGTGGGGTTGTTTGGTCTGAACCAGGAGCTGTCGGGCTGGGAATCTCTGGATGAAGATCTGGAAGGAGCGTGGGGTGTGTAGCACCTCACATCACTGAGACCAGCAGAGGCTGGATCTTAAACTTCTCAAGCTGCAAGCAAGAGCTTCCCAGCAGGAGCTAAACATTTGCCATGGACATCTGTAACAGACGTGGGAAATAAGTAGCATACTCTTAACTATCCTATGACAATCATCATACCCTCCTGCCAGTGCTTTCCAATGCAATTGTTGACAATCTGGTCAAAGCAGAGATTAGGCTTCATGATCGCATGACATTGAATTTGCCTCCTGCTCTGCGAGGAGAAAAGAAAACGCTTCATATTAAATGGTTATAGCTTTAGGAGCTATAAGCTGTCTGCTTGTTTGTTAAGAACAATTATTTTTCCTCAATATCTCAGCAGCCTCTTTCCCATTTAATAACAACACTCCTCCTCTCTGGTTTTGCCGTAGTTTGTTGTACATTTTTTAGGGTTGCACTGCCTTACTGGATGTTAATAGCTGAAAATTCACCTGCATTGCACGTGCAAAAGGATTTATCATTTCCAGAAAATTCTGTAGAACTTACTGTTTTCCAGGTGACTCTGATCTGTGCCTTCCTTTTCCTGACGTTGTACAGCTCCTTGAAACCATCACTCTGTTCCTGGAAATAAAAGCAATTCCCGCTGTGCAGGAGTAACAACCTGTACAGAAAACCTTTCTGGTTTGGAATGAAAAAGTCCTTTTTCTCTGCGGAAACTGAAAACTTAGCACATGTAAGTTCTTCCAAAGGAAGCTGATTTCTTCTATTTTATAATTTTCTACTGTCTTTCCACTTAATGGAAACTTTTCCAATGCTTTTCTGTTTCATGATGAACAGTTCTAGATGCTACAGGAGTAATGAGATTTCCTTGGTTTTATTGTGTTTCGTACAGACAAGGTCACACCAACTGAAGTTCTGACATGACACCCTCAGCAAGACATGGGACAACTTCAACAGCCTGTACCGAAGCTGAAATATTTGGCCGAGCTATTTGGCCCTGCCACCTGCAGCTGTGGGGGTCCTGTGCAGAAGGATTCCATGATGCTGAGGTGGATGTGGCCGTGTCTCAAATAGCTTTTCCAATAGGAACCTTTGCTCTTATATTTGGGAGAGAATGTTGCTACAAAGCCAAAGCACCATGTGCTTTGTTTTGCCCTGATGTGAGCTGGAAAATATAAGTAGAATTAGTGTAAACATTTTTCTTGCCTGACTGATCGATTTCCCCCCCGCACACACTTTAGAATACTGGGGTTTTACTTCAAGTCTCAGATCTGATGCTTTAAAACACATTCTTTTTTTCTGATTCCCAGAGTGTATTAAAAAATAGATTCTCTGCTATTATAAATTAATTAAATTACAGATCAGACTGGAGTGTTACTACAGGTGCAGAAAGCTTTTATCTGCCTTCCTAACTTCTCCAATCTTATTATCTGGCATGACAGATTTCCTACAATTGACCTCGCAGCTTTCCAGCAGCTAAGTATATGGCCAGTCATTCTTCTTAGCGAAAATCAGCCAATCCTTTTTTTAACATGGAATTAATGAAGTGATGAAAATTTACATCAGCAAGGGATTTATTACAGTATTTTACACACAGCTTTACTACTGAATTAAAGACATTGAATGGTTCCATAAATACCAAGCATTGTTGATAATCCAAGACTTGAAGTCTTAATTCTGGCACTTTATAGTTAAGCTGGTAGAAAATAAGCATCAGAGAGAAAGATTTTTTTTTTCTCCTTTAGTTTGAAATATGCTTATTTTGTTGCTCCAGTAAAGAGAAATGATTACTTGAGCAAAAGTTACAATCATGCTAATTGATGATCTAAGAAATCTAGGTTTTTTGAGGCAGAACATTTTCATTGTATGCAACGAAAAGATACTCTGGTATCCCTAAAGCTTTTCTCTTTTTTCTTTACATCTGCTATACTGAGTGGTCAAGTGTCAAATGCCAATATGCATACAGCCAAATGGGCCAATGAGGAGTCCTCTTGTCTTCTTCACTGACCCTGAAGTCTTTTTTCACTTTAATGAGTGGAAGTCAGAGGTAATTCATATGGCCTGACACCTGGCTGGTCATCTGTAGCTTAAATGAGACCTTGAGGAACAGGAATATCCAGAAGGAAAGAACCTGTGCGGTCATTGTGAACCTACTCAGGAAAACTTGACAGTCCCAGAAACAGCATTCACGAAGTATATATTCACCAATTATTTTGGTGACAGGTAAGTGGTATGGGGTGTTGCTATTGCACACTATTCCCAGTTCTTTCCTAGTGTGTTTAAAAACAAAACACACCTCGGTTTGTGCTCTTACCATTGGACGTAGGCAGTGTCCGTGTAAAGTAATCATTGGAAGAGTGAGATCACACAGGTAGGCAGTGAGATAAAGACTGGGTGCTCCCTGGGCTCTAATTAAGCCAGATGAGGAGACAGTGAGTGCTTCTGCACTAATAAGCAAAGCCAAGTCACAACTATACTCTTTCTTTTTGTTTTCTGCCAAGCAGAGAGGCATATCCTAACAGTCCTGAGAAAATACTGTTCCCTGAACCGTGCCGAAAGGTCGCCTGGGAGGAAGATGGTTGGCACAGGTCAAACCATGTTAGGGAGCCCACCAGCACTTCCATGGTGAGGGCAGTCGCGGTTCAGTGCTCAAAACCCTTCCCTAACCAGGGTTCATTTGCCAGTATGGATGTAAGGTTGCTAACCATGAATACTGATTTTGGGCAGAAGGCAAGACTGTGGGCATTGCAATCATTCAGAATTGGTGCAGGTCTTCAAGGGCTTGCTTAAGAATATACTTAGATTTTATGATGTATATTTCAATGTCTTTGGGAAGTCTTCATTCAAGGTCTAGATATGGACTATTTCTTGGTTCCAGAATGATGCTGATATGATGCCCAAACATATAGTGACAAAAAAGACCAAGCCTTTAATATTCAGAATAGCTGAAGGATTTGACCTTTTCCTTCTTGTTTTGGGTCAGTGGTTTAAAAGACAGAGGGACTGAGAACTGATGGCCTCTGTCTTGGTGCAAAACCTCTGCATCAGACCCTTCATCTCTGAAACAGACACAAAAGTTGCTGCTACTTCAACAGGTAACTGGAAGGGATTTGGGGGTGAAACTGCTTATTGCAAGCTCCTTCCCAACCCCCCATCCTGGCCCCTGAATTTGTAGACTCACTCTCTGTTGGCAAGTCACTATTCATCATGATTTCATAGGAAAACAGGAGACAGGATAGCTTTTTCATGTGTTTTTTATCTTCTCAACTACCTAGGAGCAACCAAAAGTAAGACTTACATGTCTATTCACAAAGGCTGCTGTTAACTTCCCTTGGAGAAGCACTCCCGATGCTGGGCCTTTGCAAATGTGCATGTGCAAATCCCCCACCGGAAAGAGGAGAAGTGATAGATCTGGGACAAGAACAACTAGATCTCTAATGAAAGTGGGTGTTGGCTCCTGGCTTCAGCCCAAAGCCACATCCTTTTGGTGCTCCTCTGTTCTCTTAGCACCTAGATCTGACCTTGATCTGAACTTAGCATCACTGCCCAGAGCTAAGAATTGCCTTTCTGGGCCCCTGGTGTCACCACAAGATGTTTCCGTGGCACAGTGATACCTACATGCAATTCTGTAATCTTTCCAAGCCAACAGGGTCATCCACCTTGTGTTGTTAATGACTGTTACACTCTTAAAAACAAGAGAAGCCTGCAGTGGATTTATTGAACTCACTCATGCTGTCACAAAACAGTAATACTCAAGTCGATCTCTCGTGACTGGGACACGAGGAACAAGAGTTAGCTCGTGAAGAACCATTTTGGGGTTTTGCAAGGGAGAGGTATCAGCACAGACTGGGCCCTTTGCAGGACGTGAAGAGAGACCTGCACTCTTGCGTGACCTGGTGCTGCAGGGGAGTCCCTGCATGTCCCAGGGAGGAGAGGCTGTGGCCGCTAGAGCAATGCGTTTGGGCTAACAGGCTTTGGTGTTCTCTGAAGCTAGTGGGATTGCTGGCGGAGTAGGCTAGAGTGTTTTTGCCTTGGCCTTGTGGCCAGCCTGGCTTGTACCTTGAGATCGGTGGTGTACTGGGTGTAGCTACAGTTCTGTGTTCATGCTTTGTTGTTGTTTTTTTTTGCTCTGAGCTTGAGGGAAGACTGCACAAGGTTTTTGATTCTGGATCTAACACTGGTGTGCAGACGCCTAACTGGTGAGGTGGTATACCCAGTCATTTGACAGCAGTTGTATTAGTGGGCTTTCTCCAGAGAAGGTTCAGATGCTTGGATTCAGCGACTCAGGGATTCACAGACCAAATCCCAGCTGCAGGTCACTCTCCACGGTGAAGCAGCTGCAGTTGCATGGCCTCTCTTTTAGAGGCTGTCTAGTCCTCTCTAAATGCTGGTGCTCCTTATTTTTAATTCTGTGCTGCCATGAAGTAACTGACAACTAACTATCCTATTTGTTTTTCTTTACCTTGAATTCTCCAGCTTCCTTGGCCATGCCTCAGCCTCGTTTGGCTCACGCAGGTTTCCTCAGTCCACCTCCGGGGTCTGTGTTGTGGTGGTCAGACTCTGAGGCAGGCACAGTGAAGGGCATGGGAGTTCATTCACCACAGCCAGCACTTGGATAACAGTGTGTCCTCTGAACCACACACACTTTGCAATGGCATCCGCAGAAAACACCCACTTGCTGTCTCTCCTTATCACTAAGAAACTAGAAACTCCTCCTTTGCAAAGGTGAGAAACTCCTGCTAGCACCTGAGAGACCAAAATGAACAAGAAGGAGTTTGTTGGATCAGATGGGGACGAGTGCCTTCTTGACTGCCATAAAGAGAGACTAGGAAGGCCTGGCAAGAAATTCCCCTCCTCTCTTGTTTCTCAGTGGAGGAAAGACAGACATGAGTAAATGCCTGGATCAGGACCCCAGCTTGGGCCAAATCAAGACAAGGGTTGAGCTCAGATCCAAATTGTTCTCACTTGGGTTTGGCTGCCAGTGGTGGATATCTCCCAAGATCCAATGGCTGCATGAGCCTTTTGCAATCTTGGCTGGAGATCTAGTGGAGATTGTTCAGCTTTGTGCTGGTAAAAGAGGCCCTTTTCTGAAGTGAGAGTGCAGAAAGCATTTTCTGGTAGTGTAGACACAGGTCTGGAGTAAGGCAAGGGCCCATTTTAATTCAGGGACCAGTCTGGAGTAGTAACAACTGGTGCAAATAGTCCAAGAAAAAGTTTAGGCTGGAAATAAAAATGTTTGTTGCTATCAGAAAAAGCTGCTCTAGAAGAGATTCCTAGAGGAGCAATGAGCTCATGGGCAGGTTTTCCCAGAGGAGGCTGTGGCTATTATGGCCTTCTGCAGTTTTTTAAGCAAAAGCCTTTGTAAAAGTGGCATCCCAGTGCGGAGAGCTGTGACGGCAGTGGATGGTTACCATGAGGCAGTAGAGATGCACTTATGTGGGGATAGAGTTTAGGCAATCAAGTATGACCACGCAAATGTGAGGTATCTTCCAGCAAAGTCACCAGCAGTAACATAAAAAATGAGGTACTGTTTTGCAAAGGGAGAGCTTTTGCTGTCTGTGTCCATTTGCTCTGTGCTGGGCGAGAGACCTGTGTGCAAACTCAGATATCCCCAAGAGCACTGCTGGGCTAAATTTTGGTGGCTTTTCTGTGCAGTCCAAGACCTACACGCTTTGCTGAGTTTAGTCCCTCAGAGGTATCCTTTTTTTTCTCATCCTGACTTCATTTTCCTTTGGATTATTGTCCTTTGCCTTAACTCAGTATGGTGCATGATGGTACATAGCTGTCACCTTATTTCTAGAAATGGATCAGAAATAAAAGCTGTTGACACGGTAAAACTCTGATGACTGTGGGGATTTGGGACAATGAGACTGGAGCTAGTTGGGTTCCTTTCACGCTGTAGGTATCAGTGACATGTAAACTCCTCCCTCACTAATGTACACTTGCCTAGTTGGTTTTACATTTCTTCAGCATCACTTTGGGTTAGCTGTGGTTGCATGTACCCAGCAGATATATTTTCCCCAGCTGTCTGCTTTGTTTAATCTGCTTGCTAAATGCAGATTTTTCCCTGGCATCTTTGCAGAGCTTTCAGGACGAGTTCTCCAAAATTCTCGTATGGTGCAATCACTGAAAAGACTGTTCGTGAGACTGGGAATCTAAAGCCCCTTTAAGTGGGCGAGGACTTTCATGTGAAGAAATTTCCTGGCTCTATGACTAACTGTCTTTGTTGTTGTTGTTTTTCTTTCTTTTTGCCAGGTTGGTGCAGTCCTATGATGTGATCAAGCGGTTGAAATGTGCCAGTCTTGAGCTGTGTTTGACTGCTGTAGGGTGTGCTGGGAATCTCAGGGCATGGAGATGCAGAGTTACAGTTTCTTTTGACCCCCAGTTTATCTTGATGCCTAAATCAAACAGGCAACGCTCATCCTGAAAAAGGGAAGGGAAGAGGAAAGGGGAGAAAAGGGAAAAGGAGAAAGGAAAGGGGAAAGGAAACGAGGGGAGGAAGGAAAGAGGAAAGGAAAAATGTTTAAAAAATATGGGATGATTTTCACTGAAAACAGAAATTTGTCTGACTTACTTGCTGTCTGAACATAGCATTAGCTTTGCTAAGCTCATCCTGATACTTTTATAGTGTGTACTGTTGAAATGCATGCATTTGATTAAAAAAGGAACATCACTTATTATGTAAAAATTAAACTTACTTTAAGGTTAATTTTGTAAGTTTGCCATTTACGCCTGTGCATATCAAGAGAGATGATAGCACGTATCTCCCAGTGCATTGGCAGGAGGCTCGTCTCTGCATGGGTGCTGTTACTGCAGAGCTGAAGTCCAGCCTCCAGTTTAATCCTGGGGACTCCTCTAAAGAGTCTCCTGCCTTTTTGTACCCCGGTAAGGTGATATTTGCTGCCACCCTGGAAGACATGGAGACCTGCTGAGAAAGTCGTTTCTATAGGAGTTAATATTTGTTGTTATTTTTATATTCGGGTGGTGTTGTGACAAGATGCTGCTGGGTACTGAGGGAAGGGAGGGTCATGTGGGAATGCACCCGTTTGCAGCATCATGTAATTTGGAGTATTACGGGGGTGGTGCCTGGTCTTGACATGCAGGGTCTCATGCAGGTTCCCACTCCCTTAGTTTCTCCTTGTTCCTCAAATAACAGCAGTTGTTCCACCTACGAATGCATGGGATTAGAGGTAAGTATTTAGCAGCATTAATTCATGGCCTTTGTAAGAGCTCCTTCCTTCTTCGCCCTATCCCAGAGCAGTTAAACCTTCTCTCTGCCAAAATATAATAAATTGCAGGTCTGGCCCCTAACGATTCCTCGTCCGGGAAGCTAGGGATGTGGGTGATTTATCTCCCAATGATTAAACCTGCAGACAAAAAAGGGCGAATTGCCTGAACTAAATTACTGCCCATGCATTATTCAGCCAGCCGTGGGGAGTTCTGCAGGGGGGACAGGCAGAGGCTAGCAATTGCCACGGCTCTCGGGAGGGTTCCCGTGGGGTGTGCACCCCATGCTGGTCCCCATCCCGTCCCCCCCTGGTGAGTCATGGGGCTGTAGATGGCAGCAAAGGCTGCGGGGTGGGAAGGCGCAGTCGGGGCAGGTTTCATCAGCTCCTGGGGAGGTGGTGAGTGTGCGGATGATGGCCTGAGCTTTGGAAAAAGGTGGGAAGAGGAAGGGTGTTCTCCCACTGTTGCGGAGGACAAGATGACATGGGAGAGGATCTGTCCTCCAGACAGGAGAGAGGTGACTGGGGAGAGGAGAGCATTCTGCATTTGGGTGTGTTTAACCCTGTGTTTGACTGGAAAACCCATTGCCCTGTCTGGATTATCCAAATCCCATCTGTGCATTTGCTGCTGTCGGCCCTTCCATTGGCCCGTGTACAAGGCTGGCGCTGCACGGAGCAGCCTGGAGGTCTTTGCCTCCTCCCCAGGTGCACAGGGACCTGTCTGCTGCTCAGGGACAGGAGGGGACAGTGGAGGACCTGCAGCAAATCATCTCTCCTGCTGCTCTGTTTTGATGGTTGCTAAACAAATTTTTTCCCCAGCTTCGATTACAATGCCCACAGGATATGCAGGTGTTACGCTTTTCATTTTAGATGCAAGTTACGGGGTCTCCCCTGATCTGCATCTGCAGTGCCTCTGTGGCTGTTTGACCCTTGTCTCCTTCGTCGGACAGAGTCAACGGATGGTTGAGACATGGCGTTCTGGGGTGAACTCCCTGATATTTGCTCCTAGAAATGATGGGGATCCTAATTGAGCTGGGGCTAATGATCAGTGTGTCACATCTGGCACACAAGGCTGCACAAGACTTCTGGGAACATCACTAATGCCCATCCTGGTTTAGGGGTGAGCCCTGCCTGCCCTCCTGACTGATGGGGCAGCTTTGGTGCATTAACCCCATAGTACCCTTTTCCCTGCAGGGTAACCAAACTAGCAGCCATCTTATCTTTTAAACTCACAGGGCTGAAAGATGCTGGTACAGAGCAATACACCCACATAAATGCTCTTCGGTGAGCTCAGGTGTTGGCTCCTGACCCTGGCCATGGTGTCCCTGGCACTGCCGCCGGAAAGCAGAGGGAATTTACCCACTCGGCTGCTCCTTTCCTAACTTTTCCCTGAGCTCTCGGTTGCAATACCCTAGAAAACTGATCAGGGGCCAGCAAGTGTATTTCATAACATGCAAAACTGTATTTTCCTCTTGGACAATTCCATGAAAGATTCACATTCAGTCTTCAGCAAAATCACCTTAAATCTTTTCCTTTAGGCTCCTTCTAGCTTTGCACAATGTAAGACTAGGTCAGGGGGTGTGCAGAATCGCTAAGGAGTGAGCACGGTGGTGCTGTTCATGGAAATAACGTTACTTGGCAGGCTAAAAATCCTAGTGCAAGCCACCTTTAAACTGTGCCAACTGGCTATTTTGAGTCTGGGAAATGGGCAGTACCTCTAGGGTGCTAAAAGCTCAGGAATTCTCTTTATTTTGATTGCACATACGTAACAGAGGAACCAGTGCCCTTTGCTCCAGCAAGACATAAGCGAGTGTTGAAATGTTACAGGGACCTGGCTGATGTCTCTCCACAGTGAAATGCATCTTCTGCTTCCCAGTATCAAAGTATGGGAAAAGGTCTTGGCCAGTGATCAAGATCAGGAAGAGTTTTTCATCCCAGAGCAGTGAGGAAAACTGCCTGGCTGTGGGTGAATGTGCAGCGATGGTGCTGTAGGAAGCAGGTCAGCATCTCCGTGCCAGGGATGGATGGCAATCCCAAATGGCTGTTCCAGTGCAATGCGTAGCCTCATCCCCTGTGAGTCAGACCTGCCTCATGCCAGAATGACTTCTTTCCCTTGGGCAACCCTTATGTGGTGTATCATGTCCTGAGGTTCATGCAGTTACAAAACCCAGCCTAGCAAAAAATGGGAAAGAAACACTTTGGGGTCTGTCATTACAGCTCTTCTATAACAGCTTGGGGACTTGTATGACAGGGTCTGGCATTGGTCTCACATCAGTATCTGTCCAGACTTACTGGAACTGATTGAACTGAGGGTCATGTGAGGGCTGGTGAAACTGGATGGATGCAATTGTAATGTGAGAACAGAAAGAAATAGTATTGCAGCCATCAGCTCTTGTCCATGAATAATAGAGGTTCCTGGTTTGCAGGATGTGGGGCAATTGTTTAATAATCTCAGTGTTTGCTGGGATTATTTTTCCTTTATTCATTTCTTTTAAAGCAACATGTTTATAAACAAGGTTGCAGGAGATGGGGGTGAGCCCATGGAGCCCTCAAGCCCCCTCCTGGGGTGTGGACCTCCACCAGCAGTGACCCCCAAGAGCCATTCCCAGGGAGATCACCCTTCCCATCTCCATGGCCCAAAGGTGCCGCAGGATTTGTGTGCTTCTACTCAAAGGGCCTTTGAAGGAGACAGTGAGTGCTAAGGGAGAGCTAACAAACGATCGCTCCTGCTCCTCCTTGCCCTCCCGGCAGCCTGGGGGCCGCGTGGCTTTAATTAATCAGTCGGCTCACGCAGCGATGCTGACACAAATGGCACCTGCTGTCGTCCCCTCCCACGTAAGTGCCAGTGATAAATGGCACGGGGTGTGCTGGCCAGTGATTCCAGTTGGCCGAGTGGAGATGGATGCTTGTGTCCCTCTCTGTGACGGAGGAGTTAATCATAATGAAGAGTGAACATGTAGGGCAAGGGGCTCCAGCCTGCTCTTCCAAGGAGGGTGCGGTGGGTCAGTTTGCAGAGAGCTTTTGCCAGTGGTTTAGAAAGGCACAGAAGGGACCCTGTTCTCCCTTGTGAGCCAGCAGTTGGGTTTGATGCAGGTTAGTCACATTTTAGAGGATATTTTAGGTACCTGTGTATAGGAGGCTGGTAGCTGCTGCTCAACCTTAGCCCTTCGGGGTGCAATGTACTATGAGTACCTCTCCTCCAGCAGAAATGTCCTGGCTGGTGTCACCAGGAGCGCGGCTGTGCTCCAGCCTGTGGGAGGTGGAGGCACAGCTTCTGCCATGCCCGTGTCTGCCAGGCAGGGCTTCAAGATGGGTCTGGGTTCCCCAGAAGAAATGGGCACTAGGTGTGTCTTCAGATCCTACTCACCCAGAGGGTTTTCGATGGTCCTTTTGGTACATCTAGAGGGAGGTGTCTGGGTTTTCCAAGTACCCTGAATCCCCCATTGCTCCTCTCCCTGCCAGCACTGTCTCACTGTAAAATCGCAAAGCCCCGTCCACCATGCGTACGCCTTCTAGGACAGGAGTAGTGTGACCCACCGCAACGCAGGTTGTGAGGTGACGCAGCAAGGACTGTCTCCCTGCCTGGAGTATCAGAAAAAGGGACAATGCCGTCAGAGGGCTACGTGCTCCTCCCCGCCTCTAGACAAGGAGACCTGCAGCAGGTCTGTGTCTGGCATCCGCGTGGCGCTCAGTGCACATCTGCCCCCAGCATCTGAGCCCAGCCACTGCTCTAAGTGGCAGTGACTAGTAACAGCAAAAATGTTTCGCAAGGAGCCGGGACAGAGGACACTTACGAATGTGTCCAACTCCCCTTTTGCAAAAGTGTTTCACAGGTATCAAAAATACTGAGGTAATGGGGTATTTGGTGGTGGAAATGACACGGGGGTTGGAAGTAGAGCATAGTGATGGGACCAAGAGCAGGTCCAGTTTGTCAAGGCTGAGCTCCATGGGATTTGTCCTGTCTGTGGTGTAAGGGACTGGATGGGGAATGCAAAGTCTGGAGCACAAAACTTCACTCGCTGGTGCTCAGACTGGCAGCACACAGGATACAAAATCTCTGGGGTCTCTCTCAGGCCTGTCCCACCAGATCGAAAGATCATGAATGGCTTCCACCAAGGGATTCACTGGAGCCTTCTCCAGCGGCCAAGGAGAGAGCTTTTAGTGTCTGCAGTGTTTTGTTGACTATGCTATGTGACTGAAAAATTGATATTTTTATTGTTATTGATTTCTCGAGGATGATTTCAGCAACCCCTATTAAGGATCTCATTCTTGAAGTAATTCTGTAGTTATTAAGTGTAATCTTTATAAATGATGCTATGCTTCTGCATAATCTCATCCAATTAATCTTACTCTATCAGCTATGATATTTTTTTCATGGGGGAATTGGTGCAGAGTTCCTTGTTGTTTCACTAAAAGACCTCGAAAAGCCTTGCAAGCACCAATTTTTTTCAGTCTGTGCTGAGCAGCGTGATTTAAGACTGAAAATACATGTTTCTGTCTGAAGTTTTTGACAATGCAATTTGAATGTGAAGAAGCATCCAGTCTTTCCTCCTCTGACAGCTCATTGTGCAGGTCTGTGTGTCAGTGCACCATCTGGGGACATTACCCAGACTGGGGTCACCAGGGCGACCTTTACTCATCCCTCTGCCACTGAGCTGGACATGCAGGGAACTGGAGATGCTGTCTGCATGCCAAATGAGCTCAGTGTTCCTGATCTTCCCTTTTCTCTGCTTTGGGACCCACCGATCACTGTCAGTGAGTGTCTGCTGGGTGTCCCTGAAATAAAGTCTTTTTCTGTTACTTGCTGTCCAGATCCCATTAAGGGCTGAAAACTCCTTTTGACTTCAGTGATATTTGGATCTTTTTCTTTGAAAAAGGGAAAACAAAATACATTACTAACTCTGCTGCAAATCCCCTGAAGAGTTAGAAATAGTATCAGTAAAAAAAGGTGGAGTTGACTCAAAAACTACTCATGCTACTCCAGGCACACAGGACAGGTTTTGATTTGCAGTGCAGCTGCCATTAGAGAGCAGGGGACTGTGTGGTCTGCAGGCAGCATGTTAGTCCACATCCACGGACCAGCTTGATTCCCCTGCCTTCTTCTCAGACTCCAGCTTCTGGCTGCTGTCCCAGATGGGACACAAGATCTTGTGCCGGATTAAATGTTCCACATCTCCCCGTCCATGTGAAACAGAGAAAGCCCTGTCTTTCCTCTTGCTGCTTCAGGCTAGAAGTTGTTGAAACTCAAGGTGCTGGGTGTGGGCTGCCCAGGCTTTTACTGTTAGTCTCCTTTGTGCCAATGAGAGCTGAAGGAAATTTTGAGATATGTGGGGACGTACGTTCCAGGGCATTCCAAAGATTTGTTACAATGACCCCAGATTGCTCAGGTTTCTGTTCTCTCTTGCAACACTGGACTGCTGGTCCTCCTAGAGCATTGCTCCTGGTTGATGGTGGTGTCTGTGAGTGCAGAGATGACCCTGCCATCTCATAGGTGACTCCTGAGCAAGCTGACACAAGGGGTTAGAATTGGGTGGATTCTCTCATTTCCAGCTTGCACCAACCCCTTCTAGACAGTGGTCAAATTTTCCCTTGGAAAGTAGAAATGGAAAGGGGAAAGAAACGGTGGTGTTTGCTCACTTTTCAGTGATCACACACATTTTCATCCTAAGGTACACCAGTCCTGTGGGGCTACATTAGCAGCATTGCTTGTGTTTGCAGCAGAGAGACCTTGATGTGACTTGGCTGTGGAAACTGAACTCCTCTTTCAACCACTGCAGTGTGTTTGGGGGCAGGAATTAAATGACCACTGACGCTTTTGTTGCACCAGTTTTGCGGGTAACCAACACTCTTTATAAGCTACATGGCAGAAAAGTTAAAGGCACATTTGGTCCTTAAATAGCTGAGCTTGCTTCATTTTCCAGAGAGACCTCAAAACACTTAAGATTAATGTAGCACATGAGTGTAACTAGACTTTCCCAGGGTATTCCCTGTACCTTTGGTTCCCACAAAGCTCATTCTAGTCTTTTCCCTCTGGACCACTTCTAGAGTGTGAGCCCACTGTAAAGACTCTTTATAAATCAACCCTTATGCCCACAAAACGATAATTTAGTACTATGGCACACTAATCATTTTGTTCAGGCACTGCCACCAGAGCCTGCTTAATGAGCTGATGGAGAATTCTCCCCAGGAGAAGGAAAAAATTTGGAGAACTGAAATAACTGGAGCAGGCTATTCCCTTGATCGATATGGCCATGAGTCACAGTGAAAGGAGAGGCACTGACAGGACTTCCTGATTGCTCAGGTGTCTCCTCTCCTTCAGGCTCCTTCTTGTTCCTTCCAGGGATGTGATGGGTGCTTTGGAGATCAGAAGAAATCAAGAACTGGCACAGTGCTGCCTTTGCTGTCACCTCCTGAGCAGTGAATGGCATGGGAGTGAAACGTGGTTTAAACTGGGAACACTTACAGACCCCTGGATTTCATCTCTTTGTGCAAATCCTTGCGGCTATGTCAAGTCCCAAGCAACAAACTATCTGTGTTTGTCTTCAAGGAGTCTCAGTTTTTTGTATTCCTCCATTTTAAGTTCCCTATTTGAGACACTTGGGCTTGATTTCCCTGGAAGTGTTCAAGGTCAGGTTGGACAAGGCTTTGAGCAATGTAACCTGGTGGAAGATGTCCATGTCTGTGGCAGGGAGGTAGGACTAAATGACCTTTATAGGTCCCTTCCAACCCAAACCATTCTATGATTCTATGATTTTCAGTGGGTCTGAGCATCCACAGGTTCAGTTACTGCTTACCCACGTACTTTTATCCAAATACCCCTTCGCAACATGTTCTGCCCAACTTCAAACTTTGGTAGAACTGTGATTTGGCACTGCTTATACAAAACCTACTATAAATATACAGCTTCTCCTTTGCTTTCTTCCCAATATTTTTACTTTATTATGTTTCCCAGACGCATACATTTTAAAATCCCTTGTCACGTTACTATCAGACACAAGGGGAAGTACAGACTGCTGCATTAAATCACATAGCAGCAATGAGCCCAAGCAATACTCAGTGGTGCAGAGATGTGCCAATTAAGAAAGCATCCTACTTGCACAGTCTGGACGCTTTTCTCCTTCAGAGGGGTCTGATTGTTTGCTTGCAATTATTTGGTAAGTCTAATGAGGCTGAAAAGAGGTCAGATCACCTGTAAATGTCTTAGAACTGGGGAAGCAGATGTGAATCTATGTCTGTAAAATTTAATGTTCCAAAGACTTTAAAGTAAAACAAAACAATTTCCCTTGAGTCCTGACTCTGCAGACTGAATATAAAAATAGTTCTGTCCTAGTCTGCATAACCTTTGGGACTCTGAAAAGAAACTGCCTGCCAGAATCAAAGACTTGTTGCGTTCAGTCTGTCACTTGTCAAACCCAAAGTTGTCATTTCAGAATTAATACTAATATGCTGATATTTCTGTTCATCATGCCCTGTCTGTAGACATCACTGCTGGGAAAAAACCCACAAGGCTAATAATATTTTTCTTTGGCCACAGGTGATTTCTTTCTGGCATTAGTGCAAAGCTTCCATTGATTTTCCTAGAAGAAGGACCAGTACTCTTGCATGTGTTTATCAGTCACAGTAAACTGTACTTTATTTAAGACTGAGGTCACAAAGATTGTGGCTTCCTATGGTCTGTCCTGGGAAGTGTTCCTATCCCAGAGAGATAAGGGGGCAAATATGAACCTTAGCCCTTCGTTGAATCGGGCTGTCTTTCACCTTGGGAAAGTTGTGATGACCTGAGCTGGAGAATAAGCATAGTTAAGCTAAGTTTGCCCCTTTAAAGATTAAAAAGGACTTGCCTTTTTAATATTGTCTCTTGTTATTGCGTTATTAGTAATTGTTCATAGCACTGTTATTCCTTTGTGAGTTTGTTTTAGGCATGGAATAAATATACAGGTTATTGACTGTCCTTGCTCCAAAAAGATTAGGTCCTAATCAGACAACTGAAGGAGAAGACAGTATTAGCAACTCTAGTTTACAAAGAGAGATGTAAGCACAAGCTTAGCAAGACCTCAGATTGGCATATGTATAACACGAAGCATGCATATAGTCTCTGGGGCTAATCACCAGTGCCAGGTTCAGGAGGTGCCAGGGATTTTTTTCAGATTCCTGAAAAGGTTTTACACTAACTTCCCATAAAAAATCAATAAACTCCAGCTATGGAGCGTTTGAAGATCTGGCTGGGTAACCAAATTTTGTAAAATACCTTTGAATTTTGGCCTAAAGTAGCTTTCCTAATGTCACATTGAGTATTTCTGGTGGGACTGGCACAGGAATCCAAATTCCTGCAGTCTCATTCCAGTACCTTATAGCTTCTCATCCTCCCCTTACTTTACACAGATATGAAACAGGGACATTTATACCCATTCAGTGTCCTTCTTGGAGCTTTGTAGAGCTATGTTGCACAATGTTTGCAGAGTGCCTGGAAGATTTCTGGTTGAAAAAGCATGGTATTGGAACTAACACCTTTTTTCTTTCTTCCGCTTTCTATTTTTTTTTTAAAGAGTTATAAATCTACTTGCCAATGTTACATCCTTCTGCGGCTTGGTCGTTGGTCAGTTCCACATCAATGTGTTCATTATATAATATGCTGATGTGGAAATTGCCGGAAATTATTGCTTCCTATTACATAACTGTTGCTGCGTATCTGATGTGTTTTCTGATACTCAGGGGAACAGAAAGAGTGGTGGCTCTAATTGCTGTTACGCTTTTTGCAGACCCTTGACTGTAGATTGTCATGAGCTTTTAACAGTTGCACAACATGATTTTCTTGGGATGTCCCAGTTTTTTCTTGAAATATCTTTATGTTTACAGGTTCCTTTACTGCCCCTATAAAATCAAAGCTGGTATTTGTATTTTTGCATAGATATGCTGGAAGTTGTGGAGAGCTAGGTCCCCGCGTTGAACAGGGATCTTAGGCAATGGGATCAAGCAGCTTAAATCAAGCTTACATAGGGCTCAAACATGCAATGGAGACATGGTAACTGAACCCACTGAAGTGTAGGAGCTGAGCTGCTGTATCTCTCCACAACCCTCAGAGCATGTGCTCTTGACCTGATGATGAGGTCAAGTCTCTTATCTTAAACTCTGATAAAGAACATTAAAGTTACATTATATTTCCACATATCTGGAGATAAGCAATCATGTAGACAGTCTCCACAATTCAGCTGATCACTGATAACTAATGAAGCCACTGTTTCTCAGCTGTGTGCACCAAGCCCTTGGTGATATTAGTACCCGATAGGGCTACTGGATTCTGTGAAGTGGTATAACGTCAAGGTTGTCACAGTGGTAGCCCATGTTCTCTCTTTTAATGTGCTGCAGAACTATTATACAGCAGCATCAGACTAAACTGTGGCAGTGGAAAGTATGATAATTTCACATTTCAGCAAACTGAAATCAGAGTTTTTTGGATAGATTGGAGTCAACTTTGAAGTTGTCAACCTACATCTTAATGAACAAACCCAACCAGAGTCTACACAATAAACACTTGTGGCACAGCTCATAGCACATCATCCAGCAAACACTTCATCAATCAAAAATGCCATACAAATGGTGCATATCATTTTGGGAAGATGGTCACAATAGATTTAAAGTTTTCAGAGGCAAATAATATGCTGCATCTGAACAAATATAACATGTAAATTTCCAGTAACAAGCAAGAAAAATTAATTTTGCAAATTAGGAACTGTTAAGTGCTCTTGGGACATGTTGAATATTAATGAATGAGACTAGTCAAAATTCAAGACCCTTTATAATAGTTGTTTTATAGACCATGTAGAGAGGACAAAGGCTGTCTGCCCTATATGACTTAACATTGGTGTCTTACCTTACATATACTCTTTATCTCTCGCTATGGGTTTGTGGCCTATTGCCTTGCCCAGCCCTGGCTGCTAACTGAAAAGATGCAGCTGGGCCTCTACTGCCCACGTCTTTTGCGATTCATCGAGTTTGTGCAGCAAATCCAACATATTTCATCTGAGACCTGTATGCATGGCTACAAGCACAGTGCTTAGAGCTTTGTGGTACTTGAAGTGGCTCTACTGGATGGCATGAGTTGATACAGCAAGTAGACAGCAAAGGGAGCACAAGATCCAGGCTGGGCCAGGACATCAGGTTTCAACAACTCATTTATCATGCTGCTATCAAGTTTCCTACTGAGAATTATACACTTGAGATCAATGTTAGAAAGTGATTAGCCTATTTGACTGCTGTTGGAAACACCATTGCTGGTATCAAGAACACAAATGACTTTTTTGTGTTTAATATCAAATTCGTGTAGACAGAAGAGTTAGTTAGTTACTTTTATTTCTGTTTCATCTAGTGAGACACAGTTTAAACTGAATCACCATGCAGAATTTGGTGTATCTTTAAAATAAGAATCTACTTTCCGTAGAGCAGACAATGTCTCACACAGTAAGATCGTGAGATCATGGGATAAAACCAGGTTGGAAGGGACCTCAGGAAGTTTCTTGCCCAACCTGCTACTCAAAGCAGGGTCAGATGTGAGATCAGAGCATGTTGCTCAGCACTTTAACCCATTGCATTTTCAAAACCTCCAAGGATGGAGAGAGCACAACCTGTCTGAGCAGCCTGTTCCAATGCTTGGCTGTCCTCATTCTGATCTCTTATTATCTTTTGAAAAGTGTATTTCAAGGGTGGTAATTCTGCTTGCTTTCCTCAGACCAGCCAGTCCAGCCACGGCACTGGCTCTAGTCACCTGAAAAAGGTTGACAGATCCCTCAGATTTTAGGTAAGGGACAGAAGTGTTTGGAGAAACACAAGTAAGCAGGAATATTTGGCGAGCACCTAAAGAGCCCGTAGTTGAAGGAAATCAGTGATCTTAGGAGCAGGAATTAAAAAGCTATCTGAGAACATGCCTAAATGGGTTTTGTTAGAACTAAGTGGCATCTTTTTTTAATATTTTTTTTCAATGTTCATAATTTTAAAAAAAAAGCAGATCTTTCTAAGTGCTCTGGAATGTACTTTTATTTGTTTACCATCCATTTTTACAGGCATTAGAAGTCTGAGTAAGAGAGTGAGTTATAGTCAGGGAGGGTTAACATGTCGTTAATGTGCTAGGTCAGGTGATTACTTTATCAGTAGTCATCTACTAGTGACTGTGACGAAGGAGCTGGGATAACAGCCGTGCCTTGCTAGTGATTTCTGCAATGTCTTTGGGCATGTTTTTTAATTTCTCTTCAGTTCCTCATGCAGAAAATTATGCTGCTTGCTTTCTCCCCATATTTGTCATGTCTATTTAGAAAGGCTTTTTGACAGGTAGTATCTCTTACGATGCTTGTGTGAGGAACCTAACACAAAGGACCTTGTTCTTAGAGACCTCTATGACCTACTGTTGTACAAAATAATAAATAGAACAAAGTGCCACACTAGAGCTTCGCTCATGCTGAAAGGATTGTTTTAAAACAAAGATTTTTTAATGTTGGATTTTTTACTCCTCTCACACCTGAACTCTGTGTGCTCCAGAGGCTCTGTCTACTCCTACCTGTTTTTTTTTCCCTATGAGTATCTGGAGGGCCATTCTGTAGGAAAACTTCCAGTCACTTTCTCTCTCACAAATCTTTCCTCTGCAGGTGCCTTAGTGAAAGTGAGGGAAACTGCACGGCTGATCCACTCGGATTTATAGATGTGCTCCACTGGGTCATGGTTCCTCTCAGCTATTTTTCCTGGGCTTTTGCTGGTGTACTCTGATTGCATTTTATGTCAGAGCCAAGAAGCAGAATACTTTTGCCGACTTCTCAAAATGTTTCCAAAATCTCTGTGTAGGAGAGGGTCATAGGTGAGCTGAAAGAGATGGCATTTAGCCGGGAAAGTGCCCACCAAGGCTGACCACAGGTCCCCAGGACTCAAGGGTTTAATCCTCTGTGATATGATTTGTGAGCTGCTTTGTGGGGGCTGAAAGGAGGAGGACTCCTCACTTCCTGCATTCCTTCCTGGAATATTGCAGCATCATTTCCCAGACTGGCTCCCAATGTTGCAGTGAAAGTAAAAACAACAATCCAACAACAAAACCTGTCATCAAGTAAGTCTGCATGAGGAGTACTGAAATAAGCTAGCTTCCCCAAGCCCCTTGGCCACGTAAGGAAGATCGTCCTCTTAGGAGACTACAGTTAGTCAATCTTATCAATGTATTGAAGGTTCTTCTTCATCATATTTTGTGTCTACTGCTTCTTAATTTAGATTGCATTATGTGTTCTTGCAGTGATAATTAGTTAGATTAAGACTGATTATTTACAGTTCTGAAATAAAAATACTTCTAATGGTAGGCTGTGGTTCCTCTGTAAGTAACAGGACTCCATATAGGAATTATCAAGTCTGATGGCTACAGTGCTCAAGACTTCATTTAGAACTACTTTAAATTTATGCCCATATAAACCTCATGATGGTGATGGGATAGTTTATGGGTCAGCACTGGATACTTGATTGAATATTGAGTAATACCTTATTCCAGGGGATGCACTATTTCCTTCAGTGAGGCGTGAATGATAGCTGCAATGTCACATAAAGTCATGTATTAACAGCTGCTTGTCATTGTGATAAGACCCTTATAATCTTGATCTTGTTTTTCCTCTCTTTATAAAATTCAGTTGAAAAGGGAGATGTTTGGCTTTGGGTTAACATAAAGGAGAGTTTGCCTCTTGATCTTTCTCAGTATTGTCTACTGCCTGATTGAGGGAAGGAAGCATTATGAAAGTAGAACATCAGAAATCTAGTTTCTTATGTGTTTGTCTATTGGAGGGCATGAGAGGTACCATTTCTGTGGATTCTTGATATCTAAAATAAATTACTGCACATTGATCTTGCTGCCATTAATAAGTCTTGCTCCCCTACTCAGCTACCTATATCCAGAAAAACTGTAGGAATGCATCTCTGAGGTTGCTCTTCCTTTGCCACATTTGACTGATGTGGATTGACATGTTCAAGTTATTGGTGAAGGACTGTCTGACAGAAAATATTGTTATCCTAAGCCTTATTTATTTAAGGAGCAAAGTTAGAAAGAAATGCAAACTTTGGGATTAGATTTTTCAAACCAGGTGTCTTAGATCCTTTCATCTATAATGTTGGGTGTATGGGTGACATAACATTTTCTACATGGTGCTCCTGATTTCAACTAAGAGGAATATTAACTGGTTTAAAAGAAATCCAATAGAAAACGTGGAAGTAGATACTGGATTAGTGACACTGAACTACAGACTGGAAAAGGCCCTTGGTAAGACTATGGCTCTTCTACTCTTACTTGTATGTTCCTTTCTGCTGAAGCCCCGGCAGCAGTGTTAGCATGAATGCAGGTGTCATGCTCTGGTAAGAGCCATTCTGGCCACAGACACTGAGACCATGTTTGGCATCTCCTTCCCACTAAGTGCATCTGATTACCCTGTGAGCAAAGTTCAGTCTAACTTACGTGGGCAATGTTACTAGAGAGTTGAGTATAGTTTTTCGAGCTGGATGTTGATAAGTCTTTTCTATGTCAAGTGATCAAGTGCTGAACGGTAGAGGAAAGAGTTTTCAAGGGAAAATATGCTCATAAGCAGTAATTGTCAGGACATGATAACAAACCAACAAATGCCTTTGCTTTTATGCTTCACCTTGGAATGGTAGAGCTTTAGTTTCATATTGCACCAACACTTCTTTAACAACAGAAATATAGTCATTGGCAGGACTGAGATTTTGATCACTATCCGAACTGTTTAAGCATTTTGTTTACCTGCAGTTATCAATTTATTGAGAATGGAATGACTCAAACATGCAAAGTTTTACTGCAATAAAATAAGAAATTAAGGCAATTGAGAGGCTCTTGTGGAATCTTTATGACTGTTCTTGTTCTTATAGTGGCTGTCCTTTAAGGCTTAACAGTATTTTTTTATGGCCTATAAAGCATGAAATTTAAGTATTGAACACAAGGGTGTTCTGCTTAAACTGCAGGAGAATCACAACACAGACAGGTCTGGAGTCAAAAGAAAAAATGAACTAGAAATACTCATAAATCTATTAAACACCTATAGGGAGGCAGATGAGGCTTGTTTCACCTATTTATTCTATTTATAAAGAATTGGTTATGTATGTGTATGTCAGTATATCCACATTTCTAACATATACACACATACTTTAACAGAAAAGCATGCTGCACTGATGATCATAGAATGGCTTGGGTTGGAAGGGACCATCATAGGTCATCAAGTCCAACCCCCAATGATTGCTAGGTCTATGCTGGCATTTTTCAGAGATGGGCTACAGGATGAGAAGTCAGAAAGCAGGCAGTGTTGAATGAGGTTATTTATTACTTGGCACAGAAATGTGGCTTACTGGAGGCCAGCAGGACCAGCTCAACTCCACAGGCTTTGCTTTGGGTGAAGGTGGATCTTGCTGAGATCCTAAGGCTGCCCGGTCTGTTGCCTCTAGGAAGATCATTTCTCCATTAGCCTCCATTACAGTCCTAACAGTGTTTTGCTTCTGTGTAGGACTGTCTTAAGGACTGAACAAGTGTTGAATACATTGTGTTTAAAAAAAAAAACCCTGTGAACACTAGGTCTGAAAAATTGTACAGCTTTGAGCTGTGTCACTGACGGGGCTTAGTCTTTGTCTCTATCTGAACTGAGAGTGTTTCATGTCCGGATTCCTGCTCACAATTATTTGTTCAGGACCTGACACAGAGATTTTATCTTAATTCCTGCAGTTGCCACATTGATTTGGTGCAACAGTTTCAGATGTCTGATTTATTTTTTATTTTTTTTCATTATTCCATCCAATTGCAATAAGATTGCATCATTTTAGCGCTTTTCTTCTGCCAATTACACAGTATGATTTTGCAATTTGTTCAGTTTTGCTACTCTGTTGGAGACTGGCTAGGCTTTTTCCCTTTGACAAACAGGGAACTTATGTTTAAAAAAGATGTTCAAATAAAGTAGATAATAACTACAGTATGCAGCCCAACAAAATAAATTCATCTTTCAGTAAATCTGTGTTTCCCTCAGCTTTGCCATAAGAATCTCCCAATTTTGCTTGGCTGTGAGCAACGTGGAATTTGTTAGTCCATATGTAAGTCCAGTGTAGTTACGATCTGCCATATCGTATTCGTAGTCGCCAGCTGTTAAATGATATAACAAGATGTGCTCGTCACTTCTAACAGAAAGCACTCTGGAGCATTTCTCCATCTTTCTCACAATATCAGCAAAACATTTTTTTTATAGCTAGGGTAATGTTTCTCCAACCATGGAAGCAACTAATGAAAATATACCATTAAGCATAGTTTGTTTCCAGAGTGCTGCAAGCCTGTGTGGGAACAGACCAAGGCAGCCTCTGATAGATACTGAGAATGCACGTCTTATATCTTTATGACTTTATATGTGAAGGTATAATTTTTATTTGAATCATGATGTTTTTCTTTTTTCAAAAAGAGTATTATGAATAAGGTTACAAATACAATTTTTTCTTTAGAGGTTTCAACAAAGTACATGTTTGTATGACAAGTGTTTTGCATCGTGCCAAAATGTTTTACTTCCTTTATTCCCATTAAAAAAATCTGAAGAAACAAGTGTCTTCAGCCAACCCATCATAATGGGTTTTGGGAAAGTGATGGGCAAATAATGGTAACGCATATGCAACCATACATAGGCATTTGCACTGACACATGATTGAAGACACAGACAGTGGGACCGCACAGATATTGTTTCCCAGGAACTAGCCATTGAGACTGGCGGAGAGATTTGGAGGGCACAGACTCATGCAGACTTATGAGAGGAAACAGGGTAAACTAGGTTTGGATCAAGCAAAAGCAGTATCTTTGATCTGAACTCATTCCTGGTATGATGTATTTGGAATTTGGGATCTAGACAAGTGGGTGGAAATTTTCGCTTTTAGAAATATGTGGTGGGGATGAAAGGAGATGTGAAGTTGGAATGTGATTTCGAGAAGGAAAACTGCTGAAACCTTGCAGACTTCTGCCTTGTCTGTGGTATTAAGCTCAGCTGCCATGAAACAATGACTCTGCATCACCCTAGTTGTGCCACTAGCCAGGAGTATTTGGGGCACTTTTGTTCGTGCTGGCCACATGTGTTGCTCTGGTGCAACTGAGAGACATGGGATCCCATGGGATCACCCCTGCCTCTCTGCTGGGTGGTTAGATTTCCCTCCAGTCTGCCAGCATACCCATGTGTGAAATTGCACCTTTATTCGTTGCTCGAGGTGTCCAACAGGAGGCTATGCTTTGACTTGGATCATTTGAGTGGACCAGTTTAGGCAGGAATTACCCGAGCAGGTTGGTTGGTAAATCAGAGGAGTAGTGACTTCAGACAGAGAGAAAGGTGCCAGTGAGCTTCTCGGGGAAAGTAACCTTCTCCCAGGGCTGACCTGCCGCAGAACAGGGTGTGTTATTCCTATGTCCTGCTTGTTTCCGCTCTGCTAGACAGCTCACAAGCCTTGACCCTGTCTGTCCATGCAGCTTGTGGATGCAAGCCTGATCTTCAGCTCATTCTCCCTGCCAGTGCCGTCTCCTTTCTCCCTGATCTCTCCTGCCTTTTCTTTATTCCTTGTACCCTGTGGCTTTGCAGCTCATTAGACACAAAATATCAGCTCAACTTGATGCTCTGGGAACAGCCGTTTACATTTTTTTTCAGTTGATTGCTGCTTCTCCTGGATTTCCAATGAAGTGGAGGGTTACAGACACTTCGCCCATCTGAATGGTTAGTAATGACCTTGGACTGAGGAGTACCCGAAACAAACTCCCTGAATTATGAAGTTTAGGCAATAAGCAGAGCAAGGGTCACCCAGACGCAGGCATATTTCCCCCCTACTGCCTCAGGGTTAAGAGTGGGTAATTGGTATTTCCAGTTTGGCTTCTTTCTCATTTTGTGTCATCCCATCACGGCATGCCAGGATGCATTACATTAAATGGCATCAAATAGTCAGGAAGTGTGACATGATACATTATCTGACATGTCACCTCACACCCTGTCATAACACAGTGTACTCAAAGATCAGTGGGGACCAAAAATTCATTTGTCTGATTCCATTTTATCAGTCAACCCAAAGGGAGGCAAGCGTGTTAATTATTTGCATGGTGTTTTGCACCCAGTGCCGGTGGGAAGAGGATGGGGTATGATGGCAGAAGGACAATTTCTGTGCTTCAGAACAATTTTGCACTTGCTCTCCATGCACATAGGTGGTGGTGAGCAGGGTGTGATAGTGAAGGATCAGTCTCTAAAACTTGATGCACGACTCAAAAATAACAAAAGGATGAAAAGATACCTGAAGAAGTGCTCTTTCCCCAGCATCAGCAGGCACTGGAATTTGAATTAAGTATCCTTTGTGCTCTGCAAGAAAGAGTGATTACACAAGCCAAAAATGCAAGGATTTCTAAAAATCTCGTTCGGATACAACAGGTCTTAATATGTAGATTTTTATATGCTTCAGAAAATTCACTTCAACGGACATAAAGGCTCTGATAAATGAGCCTTCAATGGATCTAGCTGGGATGTTTTAGGGCATTTGTTCCTTATTCTTAAGGTCCAAATTGAGCAGAAGGCAATGTGTTGGTCTCAGCTATACATATATATAATCTAATGTGTTAGCTAATGTTCTCAGAAAGGTTGATTTATCTCATGGCATATGACTCGGGATATGTAGAAAAGGTGAGAGCACCTGATTTCGACAGCTGAAAGGAAAAAAATTCTGTTGCCAACTGATTTGCTAATCTAGAAATCCGTCTGGGCTCTTCCTGACTTCTTGATGTACCTTTTGTGAGTAATTGTTTTTCTGTGACCAGATGTTTGGAGCCCCAGACTGAGATTATTTATGAATAAATGAACAGAGGGTGTTTGAACTCATCAAATAGGTGAATGTCACAGCAGCTTAGAAAGTGTTACTTTATAAGCTACAGGTGTCACATGAACTCATAGACACAGCGTATGACCAAAAGAAGCAGTCATGCATTCAACGAGTGAATTTAAATTGAAGTACAGAAATATGTGCTGCAACCAGTGTGAGCAATGCTTACCTCTACGATTGCTTTTAAAGAGGAAGAGACTGAATTGCGGAGCACATCACAGGAATTTGTGCCTTAGCCTTGCCGAAGAAGGTGTTGCTGGTAAATTGCACATATAAGCAAACCACTGGTGTTGTCTTGTATCTCTGGCTGTGGAATGAAGCTCCTCTAGTGCATGGTTGAATTATATCCCCCATGTCACTCTTGTTCTGTAATGTTTTAGCATTAGTTTTAAGGGACTCCTTGAAATGGCTTGTACAGTATGATGCAAGCAGTACGTAATGTTAGTACTGGAGTAACACAAAGCTGCGTCTAATGCCAAGGTATTTGCTTCTGGTCCACATTTCCCCGTGCCTTTCAGACTGGTATGTAGTTTGACTTGTGGATGAAAGTTCACATCGGTTCTTTGATGTAAACTGGGTTGTGCATCCCTAGTTAGCACAGATCTGCAGAGAAGAGTACACATTAAACATCTGCACTGGCAGCTCTGTTTCTTGTGGTAGGAATCTGCGTTCCCGTCCTTTGGCTGCAGATACCCTTGGCAATGTCCCAGGTTTGTGGAGTGGGATGATGGAAAGACCATAGCTTACCTCTGGGAAGCAGGATGGGAAGGCATTGCTGACTCCAATGCTAAATCTGTAGCAGGGAAAGGGATTTCACTCACCTCCTCCAGGGTAATATTCTCAAAGTGTTTCAGCTTTATGACTTGGATCCATGGAGGCCGTACTGTGGAGAGATGGGTGAGATCAGAGTGTCAGTGAAAAGTATATACCAATCCTGTAAAACCTATTTTAATGTATATGGGGATGTCAAATTCTTGTCCAACAGATGACAATTCCAGCTGAGTCCTTTATTTTGGAGATGAACTTTGGAGCACTGGTAAACATATGCACAACTCCCAAAGACCAGGTCTGGTCACACAGACTTCTGAACAGAGACGTTTTTGGGTGGAACTCATCATTGCTTGTAATTAGACCTTGTTCTCATCCCAAAACTAGACAAAAACAGTAGCCTGAAACATCTTTGGCATGAAGTTGTCCTGTTCCTGAGTTGCTAAAGCAAGCCATGAATGATGGTGGATATGCTGTATGGGGTATTCTCAGCTCTCTTCAGAAGAGAGCTTTCCTCTCTGTGCTGATTGCTTTGGTCCAGATGTGGCATATTATGAAAGGGAAGAAAGGAAATTGGTAGGTTTTATCAACAATGATATTAAGCCAGGACGGAGAAAAGGAAAATTATTTGTATTTTCCCAAAGAAGATTCTCCAAAAAGAAATACTGAAAGTGGGAATGAATTCTAGGAAATGGGAGTATCTTATACAGAACATGACTTATGACTGTCTTGTGGCTCAGGCCGCAGTACAACAGCATTGAAATCTTTAATATAAACTCCTATAGGCATGGTAAAGGAGAGAGGGGGAAGGGGTGTGGCATGGGAACTTCACAGTGCATAGATTTAGAAAGTGTCAGAGGAGAGGTAAGGATTCAATGTGAGTTGGAGGAAGAGAATAAATAAGAAAATACACTTGGAGCTTTAAGGTGTGGGAGTTGCCTGTGCTATTTCAGCTTCTGGTGGGAGAATGTACCTCTGCAAAAGCAAGAAAAGGGCTGGGATTTTGATCAGAATTTGTTCTGCAGCATTTGTACAGATGACAGAACCAGATTCTGCAAAGAAATAACTGCAGAGAATGTGAGGAAAGCAGAGATTTACCCCACCTCATTTCAATCGTTCAAGTGAAGTGAAGAAGCCTAGTAACTTTAGACCCCTCCAATAACCAATGAAGATGGAAGGATGCAGATCCTGGTGGTCTCACAGACAATAAGCATCCTTCTTCATGCTCTTAGCTCATGTTTGCTCTGGTGCCAAGCTAAGGCAAATCAATAAAGTGGATTTCAATAGGCTTACTGTCACATCCATTGAAAACTGTCCTCTGAAGTCAGCAAGTAAGGATGTAATTCAATCCATCTAACATGGCCATCTGCACATTCTGTCCCCATATGTCATCAAAGGAGCAAGACAGGCATCTCCCTGAGACACCTCTGTTGGGTTGGATGAGTTACTCTAAGACGAAGCCTTCTCTCTTGTCTAGATAGAGCCCAGACAAATAACTTAGACTAGATAAACAGCCAAAGACAGATGACATAAAGTCAGTACTAGAAGTTATGGTATGGTGATTTGTTCAGGGTTTGTCCGTATCACGGGCAAAATGTGTGGTTTCTTAAGGAATCACTTAACAGATGACAGTTCACTTTGCTGGCCTCTGACTAGCATGGCGGATGTGGAGAACGGAGTGAGAACTGTGTTGTACTCCTGGCAGGGAACTAGCCAGGCTCAGTTCAGGTGAATCTGTGGTCCACACGACTGAAGGCAATTTCAAAATTTAAGGGTCTGATTTTCAAAGAGGCTTTCTCACAAGTGGTGGGGCTGGTTCCAGGAACAGTGCTGTGACGGCAGGGCGTGGAGAAGACAATGCTGTTCCCCACGCTCGCCTTATTGTTGTTTTGATTATGCAACATTCCCCTCTGCCCACAACACTTGGGTCACTGTACCATAACTCGTGAACTGTTTTTCCCCTTGGCCGCATTTTATTGCTGTTATCCCTCAAGACAGTCAATATCTAATTGAATGTGGGTTTTGTTGTATGCTCAATGAATTCCATGTGTTCGCCTCTTAGAAGCAATTTGACAACAATGAAGACAAGAAAAATTGCAAAAATAATGAGGACTCCTTTTTAGGGAAAAGTAATTGAAATGATACAAGCTCAAATCCTGAGTGATGTTGAGTTGTACGGTGCCTAACTTGGCTTAAACAGAAGGTACTAGAGTTTCAGGCAGCGTTTGTTCCAGAAACATACGAAAATGCCCAGGAAAAGCTGCATCTGTCATCTAGTGCAGTGTTGGTTCACTAAAATACAGATACAGGTTTAATCTCTTTGTCTCTTACTAACTTGAGAAGACCAGAAAGGTATAAATTAAAGAATTCTATTTACTTCACGTGAATTAATGTGTAACAGTAAAAATCCAAAACATGTAAGATAGATACCCTGATTGAAAATGGCAATTAAATAATTCACAAAACCATGTAACTGCTTGAGCAGACTGAGAAAAGGATGTGGCATTTAAACCAGGCACCTTTCACAAAATGCTGGTTTTCCATAATCTGGGATGTTACATTGAGTTGTTGCTGGTCTTGTTTAATCACTGAACAACTTGTAATACTAAAGGATAAACACTCACTCACACACATACAGAGAACAAACAAACAAACAGACAAGGCAGGGGAAGCAATAACCTGAGAGCTGGTTGGGGACAGAATGTATTTTGCTCTGAAGAAGAAACAGTTTCTTGTGTAAGGGACGAGAAACTATCAAATTTCCCGTTACTCTCAATTACTTAATTAATCATAACTGAACACAAGCATTTCATGCCTTTCTTGTCTCTCTGTTCTTTTCCTCTAATAGACATTTTTCCTAACAGTGTCTGGCTCATTAAGCACTCAACAGCCTATTGCACTATGTTAACCCAGTACTATCTGACCACGGACTTTGTGTAGATTTCCAGTTTATCATATTTTTCTCCCTTATCCGCTCTGCTCGGTGCTTGTGCTCCACAGAGTAGCTGTGGTGATAGCCCATTCATTCCTGTTGTGTTGAAGGGCTGACTATAGAATTCTTCTTTCTTTCCCCTCTCCTCTTCTTGCAACCTAACGCCTCCTCTTGCTCTTTGATTCTGGCTGCATTCTTATGGGATTAAGGGTTTCTTTTTCCTAGAAGGAATAAAATATGGCTATCTATCTGAGCCAGAAGAGTAGGAAATCTCTCCGTAAACTCCTTAATGGGTTTTTTTATGGGGTATATTTTCACCTCATTTAGTTTTTATTTCAGTATGGCTCTTTCATCAGTCTGAGCATCTGAAGGAAATGACAACTTTATGGGAAGGCAAGGAGGAATCGTTGGATTAAAAGAAGATATGAAAACAGAACTCAAAGAATGGAAAGGTTTAGAAAGAATAAAGGCCTAATAAGTGGCTCACTGAAGTCAAAACAAATATGCTTTTTGGATGGAGAAATTCCTGAGAGATTCTGCGTTGTGACGAAGAGGCTGTATGTGATAGTCTGTAAAAGTGGGCAGATTACGTTTCTTCACAGGTTTTAATATCAGTAAAGGGGCTTTGATCTCCCGTACTGCTTTCTTCTCAGCAAGGGCCCTGGTAATCCCCATATCAAGATGAATATTTTCTTCAACCAGGTCATGTCATTATGGAAGATACCTGGCTTTTCAGACTTCATGAGATTTACAAACCTACCACTTTCCTTGGTAAGTTATTTCCACGATTATCTGAAACGATTATTAAAAATTTATATTTTATCTCACCTTAATCTAATTTCAAATTCTAGCTTGTCAGGCATTGCATGCCTTTTGTCTGCTAAATTGAGCAACTTTTTATTGTCAGAAATAATTTCCGTTCCCCAAATACAGACTGACTTCATTGCCTCTCAATTTTTTCTTAGAGAAATTAAAGGGGCTGAGCTTCTTAAGTCTTTTGTTTTAAGACAGATTTTCCAGATATAAAATTATTGCTGTAGCATTTTTCTGATCCCTTCCCAGTGTTTCAGCTACCTCCTTGGACTGTACATGTTATTTGAGTAACTGCACTGTATGCAGAGGTAATAATAACATTTCACTTTGGCACAACATGTTCTTTGTATAACCAAGCATTGTATTTTCTGTTTTACAGGATAGTACACAGCATTTTTGGGAATGCCTACTTCTGAATACGCTCTAAGAGTGACTTTGTCTTAGATGTAGGAATAGTGCTTTTCACTGCAGAGTGACGTTCAAAATAATGCAGTTTACCAAGCTGTGAGAACAATTGACCCATTCCCATTATTGTTTACTGTTCTCCAAATGTTTGTGTCCTCTGAATACTTCACCATCCTGGCTAAAGATGTTGAATAACATTGGACAAAAGGAGATCTCTGTAGGACCCACAGAAAATACCCCCGCTTTGATGACGATTCCCCATTAACAATTGCTTTTTAGGAGTATAAGTTTGGAAGAGACCTCCTGGGTCATTGAGTCTAATCCTCAGCTATTTCAAGTAACCACATCATACAGTCACTATTAGAAATCTAGTTCAATTTTAATCCATTTAATATGTGCTGCATTGGTTTTTATGTAGTGCTGCTTTTGTAATCTGAATGCCATGTGATAGTAAGTCATTAAGTCATTATTTCATTTCTAGTAATGACAAAAAACATCTGAAGTGATTTTTATGTATTGCAACTTCAGTCTAGAAACAATGAACCAAAAAAAAAAGAGCCTGAGGTTTTTCTTCTTTAGTCATTTCAAATGAAATATTTTAAAAATTGAAATAACAAATAAGATGACACCAATAATGCACTGAGACATGCTGCTGAAAAAATAAAACAGGGGATGTTTTTAGTAGGACGGTTCAAAGTTCCAAATGGATTTTTTCCTAAGGATGTTTTTTCAAGGATGGAAAGATAAAACCTGGATGGCAGAGATAATTGCCTTCCCCAGTATTTCCTTCCTCCCCTCTCCCAGAAGTTGCTCTTTTCCTTTGCAGTAATGCTGAATTGCATGTGAAGTAACTTTTGGGCTACAGCCATTTGCATCTGCTCTGTTAAAATCACCCAGGCTGTAGATGATGTTTTGGGAACTGCACCACAGATGGTTTGACTATCTACTGCAGTGCAGCAGTCTCTAGAAAACAGGCAGGACGGGCAGTCGAGGGAGGTACCTCCTCCAACTGTCCATGTTTAACCTGCCAGTTGCCATGAATGAACAGCCCTAGGTCAGGGCTTTTGCTGGGCTGATGATGCTGGAAAAGGCCAGGCAGTCTCTGAAGCAGTGTCCTGCAGAAGTCACAACCTGCAGGGATGAGTATCAGATGGCCAATGTCACCTGTTGCTGAGTTCAGTGACAGCTGATGGCACGTAGCACCTTATGGTACTGACGTTGTGCTTCCTCCTGGTGTGCAAGTGTGTATCCCTCTGTATTACATGCCGATCAGTGATCAAATAAGGTGCCTTTGTGTGTTTTGAGAGGAATTAATACAGTACTCAAGCCAGACGCCTGTGTGTTTTGAGGACTTTGCTGTATGACTTCCTGTCCATTTAGTAACTGGGAACTAGATGAAGCTTATTTGTTTATAGAGATATACTTTAAGCTCTGGCTGTCAAAGTGGATTTAGGTAACCTATATCCTTCTTAAATGTTGGAGGCTGAGAAGTTCTGAGCTCATCTTTAGAGGCGGGGATGGGAGAAGTGTGGGAAAAATCTTTTGAATGTTTTCAGCACAGTAATGGTGTCAGATTTAACCCAGTTTCCAAACTGACCACAGCACTGATGCTAAGGTTTGAAGGATTTCCCACCACGTCTGAAGCAAACGTAGTTCTGGTCTATTTCCGTGTTGCTATGAGCCGATTACTGCTTTTGGATGCTTTGGGCTGTACTTCCCTGTGAGACTATGATCTTCCGTTGTTCTGAGCAAAATTCGAGGGACAAGGCCTTTGGCAATGTGCCAGCGCATTGAATCCGAATTGAAATCCATCTTTGTGTGAACCCAGCTGAAACAACTCTTCCTGGGTCTCAGACATACTCAAGCTCATTTATTTGGTGAAGTATACTTCTAAAACCCAGCCCACATTATGCAAGACTTCCCTGCCTTAACGTCCTATCACACATGCTTACATGAGATGCTTTCATGTCAGTGACACAAGTCCAGAAAAGGAGCCAGGGTTTGGAAGCTGCAAAAGGAGAGTTATTTTCTCCTGCTCAGTAACCTCAGAACTATCAATCTTGCAACTTCTATAAATGTGTTTCATCAGGGACCTGTTCAGGTTGGGCGTCAGAGGGTATGTGACTGAGAGGAGTTTGGTCACTCAGGTGAGCTGTTCCCTGCACAGCTGAGTCCTGGTGGGATGAAGGCACTGGTGTGATGGTGTGGGACTGAAGGCAATGGAGGAAAATTGTAATCTCAGAGCATTTTCCCTTCTATTTGATGGGGCAGTTGCTGCTCCTGGGAGACAGCGAGTTTATCACAGCCTTCCCCACTGACCTTCAGTGAGTGTCTTAAGGCAGTATTCACAGAGGCTGATTAGGCGGAATTTAGGACCTGAAGGATCTTTGTGATCTACAAAGAACATGCTGAAGTGGTAAAAAAAAATCATCTGGTTTCTAGATCTGCATATTTATCAGCTGTGTTCTACCTGAATTCTGCTGGATGGCAGGACTCTCTTATTTTGGCAGTGTTTAAAAATGTGAATGTCCTGGGGAGTTTTTTATTATTTTAGATATTTCTCCTTGCTCTGTCCAAGGGGGCATGTAGCCTTTCCTATTGACTGGTTAGGAAGCTGTCTAGCTCCAGCTCTTTTAAGCATTCTGATGTGGCCAAATGCCTAATTTTTCGGCATCGCAATATCCAATATGAAGGCAGCTAAGGCACCTTATTATCCATAGCCTCTCTTATGCCTTAGTTCCCATCTCAGCATTGGGAATGGTAGCCCATCCTCCCTTCTAGGGATGGTATGAGGATAAATGCATTAAAAAAAGGTGAAGTGCTCAATTATTATGGTAATAGGACTCCTATAAATACCTAAGATATATGTGTATATTTGGATTTTAGCAGAACCTAACTTACAACTGCAGCTTAAAAAAACTACCATAAACCCCCATATAAATTCCATCTGTGAATATTTGATCAGATGCTATGTGGGTGGAAAAGTACGTTTCATTGCTATTGTGATTGCTTTCTTTCTTTAGCTTTTCATGAGTAATAAATGTGAAGAATGTCCCAACGCTTTTATGCTCTCCCAGTCAGTAATATTTTCTCTGAACCCGTATGCGAATGTTTAATTCATTAAATGGTATCATGCAACTTTATGGTGAAATCATAAATCTGTTCTGTTACATTGCTTATTGGAAAATCTTCAACCCCAAGCAAACCCCTAGCATTATAGCTTTCTTCCCTTGATTACATATGTCTTTTATTGGCTGCTTCCCACTTTCTCTTAGGTTGCTTTCTCCCTCTGCTTCCAAATTCTCATTCCGCTTTACAGTAATGAATCTCACTGGTTTGAGAAGAGGACTTGTCTTCATGTGCATATAGCTGGCAAAAAGGAAGATACAGTATGTCCTGCGTTTTACTTCACAGGGTTTTACGCTCAGTACTGCTCAGATTTTCAGGATGAAGGTAGGTGCAGAGGCACTAGAAAATTCACTGTGGGCATGAGATGCCTGTGACAGTACCTGAGGTTAAAAAAAAAGGAAGTGTTCTTTTTACTTTCTTGTTTTCTTAAGTTAGCCATTTCCAGTGTTAGCAAAACTGTGCAGGATGGTGTGCCGCCCGCAATATCATACGTTGCTGTCCTTCTCAGCATCATGCTTTGCTTTTCAGTTGCTCATGGTCATGACTAATCCTATCAGACCCTCAGGAAACTTCTCTGGAGACCTGAAGGTAGGTATCACTACTCTGAAGTGCTCCTAGGAAAGCAGTCGGATAGCAAGAACACGGGCTGCTTAAATCTCTGCAGAAAAGTCCAGTACGCAGACTGCACAGTTGATCTACAAGAGGGGCCCTAGTTTTGGCTATGATTATAGACCAAATACCTGTCTGGATTTATGATAAACAAGCTGCTGCTTCTAGACTGCTGTAGCCTTACTTTTGCCAGAATTAATCTAATTTGCCAATTAAATTGAGTCAAAACCAGCATGCCTGTGAACAACATCCCAAGGGACAGATGAAGATGCTCCCCGCTTGTGGCTCTTTGCAGCTGGCTTGTCTGAGACACCATCAGCATGAGCAGCTGTGAGACAGACAGGGCAAGTCTCCCAATGCTTGGCTCTCCCAGACTTTCTTAAAAACTACCTTTGAATCCTCCTTCCTGAGCTGCGCTGTGCTTTCTGTGGTCATAGCTGAGGTTGTGGGACAGTAATTATTACTGAGGACTTGTTGGTGGATCTTTGCCGAGTTCTTAGTGGTCAGACGTCTGCATCGCAGAAACTGCCCAGGCAATTGAAGATAGCTGGCAGCCTCTTGGCAGTGTCAGCAGAAACACATAAAAGAGATTAGTCCTTAAATCCAAAGCTGGCTCAGGGACTCGTAAGTTATAAGAAAATTGCCCATCTCTTGCTATGTCTACTGCTCATCCTGTGGCTGCGACTACCTTGGATCTCATCTGCCTCCATGCTCTCATTTCCAGAGCGGTCAGCAGTAAGGTTTCAATCCAAGAAGATACATTGCCACCATTATGGCATCATCGGGCATAACGGTACACTTCATGTCTGTGCCTAAAAGCGGCTTTTCTAAGTGCCTAGGTACTACCAAGAGCCATAGGATACAATAGTGATAAGGCATATAAATACATAGAAAAAAACCAACCCTATTCTTTCAACCCACATGTAAGTTCATGCATATTTTTATTAAATCCAACGAGTTCCTTCTCTTTAAGGTGGACATGTGCTTAAGTGCTCTGCTCTATTTTTTTTTCCTTCCAAACTTTCCTGTATTTTAAAAGAATCATTATATTTGCATCAAGGAGTGTCCTCTGTACAAAGTGTGGGATCCCAGCATATTTTCAGGAAAGTCAACCAGGCAATTATCTTGCAGGACCGCTGTGGATGCCAGCACGAGGAGGTGTGGTAAAGGGGAATGCATGATTGATTTCTTTTCTATTCCAGAGCTGGATGAAATGCCTGACGCAGCTGTTAGCTTATACTGCTTACAAGAACGAGGAATCAATCTCACCAGATGTTGTTCATTTCCTCTGTTGCTGTGTGGCCAGCTCTGTTGTACAGAGGATGCGGGGGGCGGAGGGGAGGGAGGGACAAGAAAGGGGAGAAAATCTCTGTCTAAATTACACAAGAAGGGCCCAGTGTGGGAATTTAACGTACGAGAGAAACACAAGAATGGGCCATGACTGGGAAAGTGGAAGCTGGAAAGAGAGAGCCCACTCATTCGCGAGTCTGATTCATTCGCTGGGGAGCAGAGCAGACTCCTGTCCCCTGTGGGTCGATGCATGACCATCTCATGAGTTCTCCTGAAAGCTAATGTTTTCCATTAAAAGGATGCAGGAGGTACATGGGGAGGGTTCAGTAGCAAACGAGCCAATGATTCAAGGCCACATCTGCCAGCTGCACTGTGAGCTGTGTCGGGTGAATCTGTGTAGCACTTACTCACATGTGTAGAGTCTTTGAGCAACATTCGGGGAGGGGATCACAGTGCCAGTGTGATGTGCTGCTACCACAAACAAACAATTTGGGTGCTTGTGGTCCTGGGTATGCCAGCACCATTTCAAACTACCTTCTTTCCCAAGGCTGGAACAAGTTCCTGTGCTGGGAGATGCAGCTGGTGAGACCAGTCATGACATGGGAGGCACCTGGTGCTGGGAAGCTACTGAGATGTTAGACCATTTCTTTAAGTTTTTTCACTAGAGCAGGTGTCTTCTGTAGATCTCTTAAAGGTTTCTTTGCCTGTGTAACTGGTTGACAAGGAAACAAGCAAAGAGGCAGAGGAAAGGACCTTCAAATGAGGAGGGCACTTTAAGCTAAGGGCAAATGCTTCAGGAAGAGTGATACGAAATCAGAAAAATTTGCAGATGAGCTGTAGAGGTGCCACAGGCCAGGAGAGGGCATGGTGACACCTGCTTCCCATGGAGAAAAGCTATTTAAATAAACCAGTTGAACCCTGACTTGATGATTATTTGGTCTGGAATATCCACTTCAAAGTGAATTGATTTCTGTTGGATACTTTTTGACACCTTTTTTTGCACATTCTCCATTTCTTTGTAGTATGGGCCAGGTAGGTTCCTGTCTCTGTGGCTCTACCAGCCTTAGCAGGTGTGAGGAGAAGGGGAAAGCTCCCAGAGCTGTTACCACAGGAGATTAGACCAAGCCACTGCTCACAAACAAGCTCTAGCTTGAGCTGTTTGAGGAAAGGCTAGTGCCTCACTTTGTGACCTTTTTGTCTAAAGCATCTTAAAATAAGTGCATCTGTCTCTGCCTTATAGCATTTAATGCTTTATTGGTAAAAAACCCCAAAGACCTAAAAATCAAACAAAAAAAAAATGATTCTAAAATAGAAAAAAAAGCACAAAGCTGTTTTGTTTTTGCCTGAAGTGTTTGGCCAACAAGAGGGTAAAAACTCTGTGGGAGAAAGTAACAAACAAGTTGTCACTGCTGAAGTCACTCTGGAGAGACACCATGACAGGATCGTGATGGACTGACACATTCCTCTCTTGAGATACAACCACCACCACTGAGGAAGGGATACCCAGCCAACCTCTTGCTGTTGGGCCTTAGGACAGATATATACCCATTGAAGTGGGAATAGGGATGGAAACAGGACCATAATGCTCCTAATAACTGTTGCGTTGCATAATGTATGGCCATGTCTGGCCTGCAGTTACGGAGCAAGATGGACGTACTCTAAGATGTCTTTTCATGAAGTAGTTACTTCTGCCAAGGGTGGGACACCGGGTTGTGTGGCGCACTCACTTCACCTTTGTGCCAGTTTCTGCGGTTTTGGTTAACAAAAGGAGTATAAATTAACTGGGGAACTGCTGGGCTGAAAATAACGCAAAGATTCTGTTCTCCAGTTGCAAGGATGCTAAGCTCTGAGTCAATCTGTTGATAGCAGTGCAGATAATCTAGATTTACACCAGTGCAAAATGTTGTCATTCAGATGGAATAGCTGAAGTGATTCCTTAAGGGTGAATAAAACACTCTCACAGGGCATGTTAGAGGCTCTGATGAAAGGATTTATTGTACAGTTCCTGGGAATGTGGATGAGACATTCTGATACTCTATAGTTACATTGATCAGATCCTTGCTATTGCTCAAGGCAACCTGGGAGTTATTCCTTGAAGCGCCATCAAATAGTTTCCTGTTTTGTTGCAATTATACTCAACCGAATCTTACTTTGCCACGTTGCTTGAATAGGCTGCTCTGAATATGTCCTAGCATATCAATTACTTGCTGTAGTTTGCAAACTCTTCTATGCAATCTATGAGATGTGCCAAGGGGACCTGGTCCTTCAGTGCCAATGCTGGCAACTTCTGGTAAGTCCGCTTTATGCAAACCTCCCTTTACCATCACTGAAAGGCAGACAATGCATGTGCAGTTTGAAGTTACGGTTAAAATTACATGGAAAGAAAATGACAGGAGCAGCTGTCATATTTTTAACAAAATTTGGTCACTGCGGATATGAAACCTGAGAACTTGCATAAGAGACCCACTCCACTGAGCGTTGGTTTAGTCCACAGAGCAGCTGCACACAGTGGAGCATTTCACCGCTTTTTCTGGAGCTCCTTGCCTGGGGAATTGTGGCTGCAGGTTCCCGAGGGCCCCCTGGTGTTTTGCGCAATCTGTCTTTAGAGAACTGCAAGTTAATTTCTGAGAAGGGCACTGGCTTTGAGCAGGGACTACCTCTAAACTGACAAACCACTTCCTGCAATCGTTAACTGAATTAAGAGCTTGCTGTCCCCTTCACTCCCCTGAAAAGACCCCCCTCCCGCCCCTTCACCACCACCATCCCCTCTTGGCTTGGCATCAAGAAATATTGGTAAAGAAAAGAGGGCATGGAGAGTTGAAGTGATACTAGTTCATAGGCCTCCTCCCTTCCTGCATCTTCTACAAAGAGCTCTGGTATCAGTCCCATTGTGTTTCTGCAGGAGCTAAAGCCATGACATTTCCAGAGTGTTTTCCAGTCCTGGGAAAGAAGGTAACTCGTATGTCTGTGCATCTGATGCTACCAGCACAGCCCTCCTCTGAAACTGATGCAAAAGGACGTTGTAATTTTTGGCCAAATTCTGGGAAGAATAGAGCACCTTCAACTCCTGGGATATTATTCCCTACTAAAAATATCCCAGATCTGGTCTGTATCAGCTTCCATTATAGGATATGGCAAAACCTTGCAATCATCAGTGTTGACTTCGATGGTGTATGCTTGTAGCCATTGAGAAAAACAACTGCAAAGCTACTCTGAATTCTTCCTGTCTGATTTTATACTTGGTGATGGTGGGTCTTTTATTTTGTTTTGTTCCCAGATTTGTGGTCTTCTAACATCTACTGTACTCAGTCTTTGCATACATGTGTCTTCAAAACCTCTTTCTGCTGCGTGAGATTTACAAGTGCTTACTTAATACACGTTGCTCTTCCCCTAGGTTCCTGGTCCTCCCTCTCCGAAGGTGTCCAGGCAGGCTTATTCACTGTGGGACTTATAGATGCAGACTAGTACTTTGCAAATGGGTGACGGAAATTTAAATGTTAGCTAAATAATATTTTTCAAGAGCTTTTCAATCATGGGCAAGGCAATTTATTCAAAGAATGCTTTTCTTGCATTTTTAAGATTCCAGCTTCATTGCAGAAGCCTATTGGTTCTATACCCATGAAACAAACAGGCAGTTTAAGACTACAAACACACCTTAACACATGCTCTTCTACTTAGTTTTTATTAGATAAGCTCCATTAAAACATGACAAGTTGCTTCATAACTTAAATGGTCATGAAAGGTATTATTCCTGCAGCAGATAGACATGTCTATCTCAAAAAAGATTATAAAGGCTTTGACTGTTTTCACTCACAAATAAAAAGAAAAGCTTGCTTTGCAAATAAATATTTTCTCTCAAGGCAACTGTTTTGCTTCTCCTTTGCCACAGACACGATGCCAATAAGAATTAAGGAAGAGCTAAATGGGGAACATATGCTATATGTTAGTATCCAAAGACTGGGAAATGCATGGAAGAGTGCATAGCGTGGGTAGAAAAAGCCAAAATCAAGAATATAGGCGTGTCTAGAAGAAGCCATTTGAATTTCCCATTAAACTTTGAAGGTTACTTATAGGTGTTTGTTCTTTATACTAAGGACATTGACAGAGCTGAAGTGCTATGTGTAGAAGACCTTCCAAAGGATGCTGACTTCTGTCCCAAAAAGCAGCCAGAAAAGGAACTGGAAGCCTCTACTACTACTGTCTGTGGAGGAAGAGCAAGAACAAATTACCAGGGACAGTTTGTTGTCCCTCTCCGTCTGGAATGGGGACCCACAACAGTGCATTTTAACACTTGCAGAAGATGGACTGAAGAAGAGTATAATCACTGTAGTATCAGATGTTTTGATTCAGTATTTCCTGAGTGTGCAGGGCACCTGAAGGCAAGTTGAGCCTTTAAATTAGCTCTAAAGACAGAACCAGTGAAGAATTTTTCAGCAGAACAGTTTTTTCATTGGTAAGTGACATTTCTTTAAAATAAAAACTTACCCTGGGAACACACCAGTTGGAATGAAACTCGTCATTGTCAGTGCTGACAAAGCTGCAAACTCCAGAGGTTTATAAAAACTGAAACTGCATAGGAAATACATACAGGCACGTAGCTTGAATGCGGTCTACTATATATACACCCCAGGAGGCTGGAGTGTATAGAGGCAGGCGTTTGCTCCCACCAAAAGCACTTGGAGTGTTTCCATCTTTCTTAATGGAAGCAAGATCAGGCCCTCAGTATGGAAATGCAAAGAGGCAGATAGTGTGAGCCCAAGGGAGTTGCTCATTTTTTTGGCCATTGCTGAATGTCTGTTGGATACTCAATTTAGCTGCAATATTCCTTGTTCAGTAGGAAGCCATCGATGCCAAGGTGCCATTTCTTGCATCCGTGTAAACTAGGGTTCAATCCATAAATGCACTGGAGCCTTCACTGGCCCCTTGGTAAACCTGGGAGTGAGAGTCATAACCATTTCCATTGCTGTAAGCAGGATGTAGAAAGCCTTTTGAGGTAAGTAGATAAAACATGCTACGAACACACGCAGGATTGTGTCACTTCATGGTTCGCACAGTCCTGACTGTGGCTGGCTATTGAGCTGTTTCATCAGTTAGTTCCTTTCTCCCATGTAAACTCTTGTGAGACCAAATGGCTGTGGCTCACAGCCAGTCATGCACCCCGGGGGTATTTGAACCTGCTGTCTCAGGAGACCACCCTGCCAAAAATGCCTGGAGGGCATTTGCAGCAAGACTGGGTTGCATTTTGAATCCATCACTAGGAATGGAAGGTTCACAGGTCCCTGAGAGAGTAGGAAGCTTGAGTGAGACTGTGCAGCCCAGTGGCTGTGGCTCTGAGCGGGGAGCCCTGGCCTGGGTGGTGGGGAGCTCCCAGTTCATCACCAGTGTCTGGGCTTCATGCAGTGGCTGCCTGGTGTCACAGATGGAAAGGAGCATTGACAGAGACACTGAGAAAAATCAGGCCAACAACATGCCTCTGTAAGGACTTTCTGAACGCTGCATCTCCAAATTATACATTTATTGTCCCTTTTTGCATTCTAAATTCTAACTTGCAAATACTCCATTTGATAATGGTGGTTTTCTAATGGTATCATTTTCACCTAAGCACTTAGTCGGTCATCTAATGGAAAGAGGAGTGTATTAAACAGCTGTTATGATCTCTGACCTAGGGCTACAAACCTCTATCTCAAGAGGCAGACTAAGGTTAGACTAAATGCAGGTATGCTCATTCCCAGGACTGTGTACTAACGTATTTCTCACCCGCCCACTGCCAGAGCCTGCCACTTTGAGCTTGATGTGGTGTAAAGGCCTTTGACTCCAATTCCTCAACAAAAAAGGCATGCAGAAGAAGACCTACTAAGACATTCAGACCACAAGGGAAAGCTCAGCTACCCATGATGGGCTTCTCTGGGCCACCGCAGCGATCAGCAGTGGCTTTTGAGGAAGGTCCGTAGATCTCATTTACCCTTTTCAAGAAGACAGACATAATTTCCAGCCATCTTGGCCACAGTTTGTCCCTACTGCAGCAGAGGTTGTCATCTTTCCGAGTTATACTCCCTTCTTGCTTGTGCAATCAGCCAGCCTTCATGCTCTGCTTTTTTGGCAACTCCCCCATCCTTTCTCTCCCCCCTCTGCCCCCATTTCTTTTTTCTTAAGAAAGTTCAGCTTCTCAGTGTAAAGCAATAGAAATCAGGGCCTGAAGGGATTCCGTGGGAGCTGTCTAGCCCATCCCTCTTGCCCACAGAAATTCAGCTATACCTAAATTTGTATATGAGGAAGAGGAGGAAGGAGCAGAGAGGCTGTCAGGCTGCAAGCTACTTTAGGCTTGGCTCTGATTAGCACCAAGCGCAGGTGCTAAGCACCTCTTCACTGTCAGATTTTCCATTCAGTGTGTGTCCTTAATACAGGCAGAAACTATTTTTGGTTACAACACAATCAGCTGTCTTTATCAAGGGGTTTTCTACAGTGCCCATCTGTATAGCAGCCAAGTACTTCCCAGACAGATTTGGTCTTCATGGCATGAATGAGAAAACATTTCTCTGACAAATTATTTAAAAATAGTATGGGTAGATTTATTAACACCTTATAAAAACCTAGGCAGCTGCAGCTAAGTATAAAGTCAGGCAGCAAAACGATAGGGTAAAAGCTGGTTAATGTTTTACGAGAAGTTTTCTAGACGTAAAAGATCACTTCTTTCAAAACTGATTTTTTTTAGATAAATGATGCCTTTTAAAAGTTTTGTTTGCAATTCACTTATGCATCCCAGATACACAACACACATAATAAACATCTTAAACTGGAGAGTCTTACTTCAGTTTACTTGATTCCAGTCAGTAATTATGGATACTAAATTTCTGTAAGTAACGTCTAAGCTAAGTTTACATTGTCTGCAGAAAGGTTTGCACCATTTAAATCAATTTAGAAATCTGTTAAGTAAATCTGACGCAAGTTTAGTTATAGCAAATGTCTTAGCTAATACATTTCTTGGGACTGGGTTGTATCTTTTCTGCATGCATGGATGAAACTCAAGTGCTCTCAAGGCCTCAGTGAATAAATAATAAATGATGCAAAATAGCTTTTTGATACATAATAATATCATAACTTTAAATGTGTTTTCCCAGGACTAGAAATGAGTGTGGTGTGTCCCTCTGGGAAGTTATTAAACACAAAGAAACAAGAGCTATTTCTAGTGTTGGAAGCTGGTCAATGCATCTCTCACCACACCCTGGTTCCTGGCAACCATTTACACTCATCTCTTACGCCCTTTCAAAGGGACTGTAAATTATTGCCAACTCAGTATGTAACACCCAACTTACCACAGGTGAAAATAAATTGCAGAGCAATGCAGATTCAGATCTCTGGTATATACACACGCACAGAAAGGCTGCTGCTGCTTTAGCTTATCAGATACCTTTATCTTCACTCCATCTAACCTCGTGTTTAATACTCTTAACCCTCTCTCAGTTAGTATTTGATCCTATATATCAGTAGTCTGTTTCTCCCTTGTTGTGTGTCTGTAAAGCTTTCTTGCTCAGATTAACCTTCATTCAGACTAAAAGTGTTTCTCTGCTCACTAAACTGATGTTTAGTGATCCCCTGTGACTATGTGGCTTGTCCCTGGTGCTCTTGGGATTTTAGGTGATCCAAAGCCTGGTCAAAGCTAAAATCACTTACCTGATGTGGTCAAGTGGAGTATAGTCAGTGTTACAGGTGCATAACGTTTCTTAATCTAGTTTCAAACATGTATAAGTAATTTTAAAATATCCCTTAAAATTACTTTATTATAACCCTAGATAACCACTTAAAATGCCCAATTATCCCCCTCTGTGATAAGCTGAAATGGAAGTTAGACTTAACCCTTGATTTTCCTTCTTGGCAGGAGCTGGAGAGGCTGAGCATATTATACCTGTTCCTCTCTTTCCCCTTCCATTTGCAGGGGAAATATCCTTCCTTTCAACAAACCCGATGTCCCCCACACAGCCCCCCCGCAGCGGTTACTGTGTAAAGCTGAGACGCCAAGAGCATTTTCTTAGCACCGCGCAGAGGTCTTGCCTGCTCCTCTGCTGCTAGCCATATGTCAGCTCCTGGGACGCTCCTAGGACAAAGCAGCAGCTACTGGCCATCAGCTCTGACACATGAGACCTGTGACCTCAAGCACAGTAGTTCAGAAATGTTCCTTACAATATTTGTTAAAACCTTTGAAACAGTCTCTTTCGTAAGTATTGAAAGAAGCCTACTGTGGCAGCAAATTTAAGCACTCCCAAATTAGGAGATAAAAAAGATAAAGTTGTCTAGGCAGCTCCAACTTGATAGCTTCATATGAACAAGTCATCTTTAATGATGTGTGATCGCAGACCCCTGCACCTCATGGGGCTCGCATGGACAGCGGTCATTTAACATTGGGCAGCTCAGCATGGTCAGTGTGAGGCTCATCTTACTTACCAGACCCACACAAACCACCGTCCGAGTGCAGCATCACCCATTTTCCAAGAGCTTTTCATGGTAACAGTCAAATGCCATGTCAACTCTAAAGAAAATATTTTCTCACTAATGCCAAAAGGTGAAGTTAAGTTATTATTCTCATTTTTGGTGGCAAAGAGAGATTCAGTAGCCACCAACTACAGGCCATGGTTTTTCAGAGCCCTTGGTGTATTGTGTGTGCTCAGGGTATAACTCCCTGTACCTCCAGTTAACAGCTGAGGCCGCAGCAGCTGCAAACCAGTTTTGTCCCGTGCCCTGAATGAACATGGGAAAAGCAGGCTGAGTATGGCACTATGTATTTAAAAGTAGATCTATAATATGTGAAAAAAGAGGCTGGGTATGTGGCCTTTATTTCAGCATGTATTTACTAACTTTGTAACCTCATTATTCCTTCCTATCTTTAAGTGGGTACAGGGTGCATTTTTAGGTTATATTTTCAATACATTCAAAAATACAGAAACATGACATATAACATCACGTAGGAATCTGAACTTGGTATCAGCTGGAGCAAACACTTTCAATTCACTGTGTAAAGCCCTGCCAAGTGTGTTAACAGGGTAATCCACAGCAGCAGCCGGTCCCCATCTTCCCTTCTGCCTCGAACGAAAGAGAACATGTGGCCCAGATGTTTGTGTAGAGCAGAGGAATGAGGAGATTTGAAAAAGGAGAGGCTTGGACCATGGAGGGGAAGTGGTTTTAGGACAGAACTAAGGAGAATTTGGGGCTGGAGTGTAGAACTATGATGATTCTCTAATGCAACAAGAGATCAGCAAAAAGGCATTTTAGGAAAGAGCTTGGAAGGAAGGACAGGGGATCTTTGTGTGCTGTTCAAGCCACTGACATCAGTGCTGACTCCCTCGACAGCTGCTTTCAACTCAGACATGCTGGGAGGGAGTATGTCATATTTTATCTCAGGCTTCCTACACAGCCAATTACTCTACCAACTCTTCCCCACACAGAGGCGAAATAGAGGTTTCTAATGAGGCATCACCAGGTCTCAAACAGTCTCCGAGCTGACCACCTCTGTCCTGTGGATGTCTGAAGCATCTCATGAGGTTTAGCCCTGCTTTTCTCAGTCTTGTGCCTTCCCTTGCTTTATCCCTCACTTCTGTTGATTCTGGTTTTGATGTCAAGAGTTCAGGCTCATTCTTTTTTTCCCTATTCCTTTTGTTATGGAAGCTGTAGGTCTGTCTTCTATTAGTAATCACCTCGTGGGAGGGAGGCTACTTCACAAGACACTATTGTCCTCTGATGTAATATACTAGTCCGGTGTCCTGCGGCCCCATTAAATTCATGTTATCCATGATCATGGTAAATTTTCTGGTTCACTTTTTTGTGAAAATGCCCCAGCGTTTAGCATCAGCACCTAAAATAACCTGACAGTCTGGGCTGAAGCGTTCTCTGCAGGTGGCAGTCCTGTTCAGAGGGTACTGCTCTGAAATACAGCAGCATCAAACAAAGCTCCAGATCTGACTCTGCATCTCTTTTAAGCATCTTTTTAACAGTGGGGTTTTTTAATAGCAGCAGTAAAATGCAGCTATCCTAGAGCTGAAATAATACTATTTTAAAATCAAACTTTTCTGCAAAACATTCATGGCAGTTGTGGTCTGTGACCCATTATTACTGCAGATGGTATGCTGTGGCTCACAAAGAAAGATTTTGCATGTGAGCTTGCATGTTTAGTCATTGTATTGTCTAATAATGCTGTTTATGGATAAAAAGGATAATAATCTAAGTAGTTTTTTTCCCCAGTATATACAAATGAATTGATATCAGTCTTGGATCATAGGTTTAAAGTTTTTAATTATCATTCTACTCCACTTCTGTTTGACTATTTTGGTCTTGTAAAATGGCCTTTTCTTTACAGCATTACTCAGAGCGTATTAGTCTGTATTGTTTTATTTATGGCATTTCTCTACATCCTGGATATTTTGAGTTTTCTTTTGTAATTCTCATATATTAATCTACTACTCCCTTCTCCATATGTATTTTTATTTTTTGCTTTCTCTTGTACTGTTTCACTGCCATCATCTGATCTGAACTCTCCCAGTGGCAGCCTGCTGTGTTTCAGGTGCACCTTCTCCCAAAGTAATTGTTAACTTCATCTTTTAAAGGTTTTGTTTTATCTCAGCTGATATGCCCTCATGACAAGAGTGTTTGTTTTCTCTTGGTTTTCACAGATATGCTTATGATCCACTAAGGAGATAGGCCGAATCTTGCTCCCATCCCTGGACCCTTTCCTTCTCCTTTCCATAGGGAAACAACCCGGAGCATCAACGGATAGAGAGGCTGTGGCGTTACTGAGGATGCAGCTGGACCCTGGGACTTTGCAGCATGTGCTGAGGCTGTGATGAGTTTGGTTAGGCCTCAGGAATGAACGGGAAAACCTCCCTAGAGAGCAGAGGGCACTGGGCAGTGTTTGCTGCCATGCAGCAAGTGATCATGTTGGCTGGAAGCAAGGACCCCCTGGAAGAGCAGGGGCCGTGGCCAGGGATATGGTTCTGTATAAATGTTGCTCCTTCCATCCTGGTTTACCAAGCTGGGTTTTCTAATTTAAAAAGTGAAGATTTTACTCAAAGCAAAGATACCTTTTTGGGTAGTACACTTCCTGGGAAGGGTCTGGGTAGTTCCACCTCTCCAGCCAGGCGACTGTCCCATTATGCTTACATGCCACCTCTTCAGGAGTGATTTCTCCCGGGTACAAAATGAGCATTGGTGGTATTGGTTCTGTCTTCACACTCTGTATTGTAAACCAGGTATCACACTGATCTGTGCACCCAATCTAAAATTAATAAGGGATGTGCTAGTGTGCAAGGTAAAAATCTGCTCCATTTAGGTATCACTTAAATCTCTCCCAGAATGAATTATGCTTGCTTGTGCAGAGGTAATGTACTTTACACCCACTTCGGTAAATTCTGTCTTTCTAGCAGGCTTTTGCAAAATTATTTTGCTTGTTACAAAATATAGCAGCTCTTTACAAAGGCTAGATGCAAATTTGGTTTTTGTTTTCTTCTACTCTTTGTGCAGTCCTTCATTCTCCTTCTTTCAAATTTTGTGCGCAGTTTTCTTGTTCCTTTCTGAGCTTTCAATTTTCTTCCAGTTGCTCCTTTGACTAACCCAATCCTCTGAATTAGACCTGGTTTCCTTCAGAGCTTTCAATTTGCAAATAATATTCTTCACTTACTGCCTAATTGCCTTTTTCAAACTGAAGTCAGAATCTTTTCTGCAATCTTGTTCTTCATTTTGGCTCTCCATTACTTTTGCCTCAAATTAAGGATTCTGTAAAACCCCCAAACAACACAGCTGATTCAACAGTCACAATTCTGTTCTCAAAGCCTTAAAAGCCTCTTTTTCCTTCTTTTTGAGTTCTCATATGATATTTTGTCAGACGTCATAAGATCTCTCTCAAAAATTTCATTCTATCTAAAATGAAGGGTTTTTTCAATGTCTTGATGATTATCTCATCACTAGTTTGATCTTCATTTATATGGATATTATCAAACAAGCTTTGTGATTCTCTGATGAAAAGACTGCTTTTAGTCACCTTTTTAAGTGTCTTTGCTTGCCTTCATGAAGGGACAATCTTCTAGCTTGATCTGATTACTTGCTGTGGATTGATGGGGTCAGAGCAGTTTTGGCCTACCCAGTTCCATGTTCTTTTCTCTCTTTTTTCCCCTTCTGTTTCTAGGTACACTCATTTGTAATTACCTCTAGTTCTTGTGCCACATAGCATTGCAAATTCAGCATACTGCCAGTTTGGCCCCAGAATTTTCTAAATAAAATGACAAAAATCTGCTAGTACCAGAAGAAAGGAGTTCTTGTGTTGGGTTTTTTGGTTGTTTTTTTTTATTTTGTTTGTTTGTGTGTTTTTTTTACGCAATATATGCAAGGTGTTGGTCATCTTTTCCAGATTTTCACTGGTTTGTCTCTGTATATAAAAAAATAAGCCTAAATAGTATAAGTTTCACAAAGGTTGTGAGCACCTGAAACAGTTTTTAGCGGGCAATATAAAGCAACGAAGTGCTTCCAATCCAGCATAAAGGGCACCTCTTCCACAGAAAAAGGGCCTTCGGGCAAGATGTGCTGTGTCTGTTGAAGTGTCAATAACGAGCACATTGACCTGCAATACTTCATCACCTTCCCAGCTTTTTACCTGTGAATTCTTGATCCTACATCCCTGCCTTTAACTGTTACATGCTCTGATTTCTATATCACAGTATCTGTAATGAAAACTGTGCTGGGCTTTATGTGCGTGGTAGTTGAGTGCAGGAATAGGCATCAGGATGCTTGGTGTTACACCCTTGTCATGGCACCCCTTTGGCCCTGAGCTTATTCCCCTACCTTGTGCTGAAGTGAATTGGGGAAATAAAGGGATGCTGATCTAATCCCAGCCCCCCCTGGCTGCAGTCCCTGGATACTGAGGGGCCAGGTAGCTCTGCTAGGGCAAAATCGTCTGAAGGCCATTATAAATTTATTGTTCACTTAGAGCATTTTAGTGTTTGTAGAGCTGTTTCGCTTCTTTATTTTGCTCTGCACAGGCAGAAGGGGGAAAGAAGGAAATGCTCTCAAGCAAATAGCTGTGCAGTAGGGTTAAAGGAGGACACATCCTCAGTGTGAAAGGTTGTGAGAGTTCAGACTCATTTTGAGATCTAACGCATGCATAATGCATTTCTAATACTGTAAACAGGTAGCAGGTCATGAGAAAAACTCACATGTTTAGAGCTGGCTGCAAACCAAAGCTGTTGATCATATACAAGTAAAGTGAGCAAGGGTCACCATTTGCATGCATTAAGATAAATCCAGAGCTGGTTCATTGTGGATCACTGGGCGTTTCTAAATTTGTACTAAGAGGATGAAGAAGGCTGTGATTCAATGACATTTCACTCACTGAAGCTAATGAGCTCTTCCTATCCCCACACTGACCACAGGATATTAGGAGATGAGGACATGAATCTAAGCCTAGGAAAGGTATGAAATGGAAATGAATTTGTCAAGCATAACTAAAAGCCAGGACAAAAGTTCCTATTCAGAGTTAAGGTGACCTTAATTCACATTTGTTTGACTAACTCTGAGTGCAGTAACCACTGGCTCTCCTGTGGGTAAGGACATCCAGGTTCAGCTGTTCCGTAAGGAATAACATGTTGAGGACACATGGGGTAACTCCAAGTTGCCTTTTAAACAGCCAGAGTTGTATATTAGTTACATCTATCCATAAACATACTTTCTTCATCCTTCAATAAGAACAAAGAACAGCTGTACTGTTGCTGTTAGTTGTAACGTGAGTATGCACACATCTCTAGAGACTACCCCCTCCCAGGCCTATGTGCTCATCTCAGATCTGACTTTCTGAGACAGTTTGCTCTGTTTTTCATGTTGAAACTTTTCCAGTTCTCTCTCCCTCTCTCTCTCCCCCCCCCCGCCTCTCTCTCCCTCCCCCCACCCCCCCAGGACCAGCAGCATCATAAAACTTCCCTGACACAGCTGGGTGGCCAGACCATTCCTGCTTTGGTCAGTGTTGAGTATTTGTAATTCAGTATCAGCAAGGGGCAGTGTAAAGAAAAGTAGTTTCTAGATGAAAATGGCACTTTTACTTCCCACTAGACTCTGGCCACATGAAGTGAGCCCTGAGATTGTGCAACTCATCCCCTTGTCCTTAACACTTTGCTCTGTGCTGTGACAGTGGCTCAATGACGTATGCTCTTTCCTTGGGCAGATGCCCTCTGAAATTTGTCTTAAATTTTTTACTGTCCTCTGTTTCCTACCTTTTACCTGCTGGTCTTAACCTTAATCTCTTCTTGCCATGACAGACCTCTCTAGCAGGTGTTTCTCTGTAACTGTAACTTTGACACAAGGGAGTTACTACCTCGTTTGTCACAGAAGATGTCACAGTTGGCTGTTAGTGAGTGGGAACCAGGCTGCTCTTGCTCTCCAGTGATGGTCTGGAGTCTGGAGGACACAAATTTGGGAGTTATTACCCAAGGTAATAATGGATAAGGGGATCAAGTGCACCCTCAGTAAATTTGCAGGCAACACCAAGTTGGGCAGGAGTGCTGATCTGCTTGAGGGTATGAAGGCTCTACAGAGGGACCTGGATAGGCTGGATTGATGGGCCAAGGCCAAATGTATGAGATTCAACAAGGCTCAGTGCCGGGTCCTGCACTTGGGTCACAACAACCCCGTGCAATGCTACAGGCTTGGGGAAGAGTGGCTGGAAAGCTGCCTGGTGGAAAAGGACCTGGGGGTGTTGGTTGACAGCGAGCCGAATATGAGCCGGCAGTGTGCCCAGGTGGCCAAGAAGGCCAGCAGCATCCTGGCTTGTATCAGAAACTGTGTAGCCGCGTCTTGAGTGCTGTGTTCAGTTTTGGGCCCCTCACCACAAGAAGGACACTGAGGGGCTGGAGCGTGTTCAGAGAAGGGCAACGAAGCTGGTGAGGGGTCTGGAGCACAAGTCTTATGAGGAGCGGCTGAGGGAGCTGGGGT
>JAVKLA010000027.1:43755166-43775847 GCA_034782735.1 Sagittarius serpentarius | reverse complement strand
CTTATCGCTCTCTACAACTACCTGAAAGGAGGTTGTAGAGAGGTGGGGGTCGGCCTCTTCTCCCAAGTAACAAGCGAGAGGACAAGAGGAAACAGCCTCAAGTTGCACCAGGGGAGTTTTAGATTGGATATTAGGAAAAAATTCTTCACTGAAAGGATTGTCAAGCACTGGAACACGCTGCCCAGGGAAGTGGTTGAGTCACCATCCCTGAATGTATTTAAAGGATGTGTAGATGTGGCACTTACGGACATGGTTTAATGGTGGACTTGGCAGTGTTAGGTTAACGGCTGGACTCGAAGGTCTTAACGGTCTTTTCCAACCTAAATGATTCTAAGGTTGACACAGAGGAGGTCACAGCTGGCTGGTATTGGTCGAGGAGGCTGGAGGACACAAGTCTGGGCAGACACACTTGACTAGCATCTGTGTGGGGTGAAACATGGAACTTCCATTCCCCAGGAATGGCTGAAGTTTGTTTTGATTTCAAATGTAATGACAAAGTAGAAAAATAGTTGCTATATAAATATGTGACACTCAGATAGAGAAGACAAGTTGATTACTCTTAATGGCTTAAAAAGCCAGACCAAAAAGTGACAATAGCTTTCAGCTTTTCAGTTGTGTTGTGATACGTGAGCAGTGGTAGTACAGTACATCATTCTGGAAAATTCTGTAGTGAAATTTCAAAGTTTTTCCACAATGAAACTTTTTTAACTTTAACTTTTAATAAACTTTTTAATTTTTCCTGCAGGAAAGTGAATTCAATTTTCCATAATTGTACAAGCAAATTTGTTTGATTTTGATATTGTTCCTTTCCTGAACTAAAGCTCCCAAACCCAGACAGTTTTGATGAAAATCTTCCAGTATATTCCAACCTTAGAAAAATGACACAATGACATCTGCAAAATTTTGAGAAGATTTGGTGCAGCCAATACCACTACTGAAACAGAATGCCCCAGTCCTCGCACAGTCAAAGAAATTTTTTATTGCTGTTTGGAGTAGTGTGCACTCAGTGAGGTGGTAGGACTTTAACCACTCAGATTTTGGAAAAAACGTTGTATGCTATCAAACCCTACCAGCTTTATGTGTTTGCACTCATACTACCACAAGGAGATATAAATCTAAGTCAAGTCAAGTGAGGCAAGACTCTGGTTTCTAAGGAATAGCGTAGGAGCTTCTGGAAGGGGGTGGGTGATGTAGCAGGAGCATTCTTTCTGCACTGCCTGGCACCCAAAGTAGAAAGCTGATAGAGTTCCCAGTTAACATACCAGAGATAAAAAAGAGCCCTGACTATTTGTGTTTATAAAAGATGTCCTGGCATTTTGCAAAAAACCCCTGACATTTCAAATCTCTGCATCCTGGCTACATTGCAACTTATATTCTCCTCCCATAGACACCCCCACTTCTCTCAAAAGGAGAAGAGAGTTCTGCTTCCCATTTGCAACTTTACCTTTTACTTTGTCTCAGTAGGAGCATACACAGCAAGAGCAGTGTGAGCGGCAAAGATCCTCCATTTTGCTGATGGTGATGTGAGCGCATGGCACACGACCTAGAACATAGGTGCCATGGCTGTGCGTGTCAGAAGTTGAATGCTATAGATTTATATTAGTAAAAGCATCAGGGAGGTCAGATTATCTTCTCTGCTTTTGGTCTCCAGGCTCTACACAGGGTGCATAATGCACTGCAGATGCCTGTGGCCATCCTGCCCAGATTATTAGTAAATCTTAACACTTCTTGGGTCCCAAATCAAACATCTGATTGAATTTCAACCTGTTATATACTATGTATGGGTTTTGATGCTTTTTGCTGTCCACCTTCATTCTTTTCTAAGTTAAGATGAGTTGCAATGAATAGAAGAGATAGCGATATTGCATGTGTGTGAGACGTGAGTACGATCCCAGGGTTCACTGGCTGTATGGTCTCCTGCTGTCTTTTCCCAAACACTACACTGCACTTCTTGAAGGCATTATCATGTAGTCTTTTAAATAGCACAGATTGGTGTGATTTACATTATTTTATATATGGGATTTGTTCAACAATCAAGTTTAGATAGAACTGGTTATAAGTAAGCAAGTACCTATGCAAGAAGATGAGGTTCTTTGCATCTGGATTGTAAACCTGTGTGTGGGTGAAGCCCATGTGAGAAGTGGGGGAGACTGAAGAACACTGTTCCAGTCCATCCATCTGCTTTGAAGACTGTTCGGGCACTGCAGGCCCTGTGGCCACAACAGCTATGCTCCCCAGCTACAAGTCACACACTGTCTGTGGCCCTAGCGGGGAGCTGAGCCTGGTGATGTGGAAACCAAGCTTTATTCTCTCCTGTGACATTGGTTTCATTTTTGATCTTGGGCAAGTTTTGATCTTGGGCACTAGAAATGGAAACACAGTTGGACTTCCTTTTGGAGCTGGGAGCAGGGAGGGGGAGGGAGGGAAATACAGAATATTCAACCACCAAGATATAAACCAAAAAGGAAATAAAATAATTATATACAAGTGGTGTTTTCTTTAGTTTTACCAATTCATAAAGAAATCATCAAAAGTTCATGCCAATCTTTCAATCTACTCTGTCTGCTGACCGATATTTATTTTGAGTGATTAATGGAGGTGAATAAAGATAAACCACAAGAGCACCTGTGTTTTCTTGATTATGTCTTATGCATTTGCACAAAAAAATTTTCACATATTCCCAATTGTAAAAATACCCATTGCAAAACCAACTGAAATTGAAAGCATATTTGACTTAATCCATTTTAGTTTTTCATTCTCCAACTGCTTTTGAGTGTTCTTTTTTTCTGTTTCTTTTCAGTTCGCATTAACACCCTTTCTCTGCCTGGCTGGGTGAAAAATAACCGAATTTTACCTCAGTACTTACTGCAATCCCTCCAGTGATCAGCAGGGGCTCCTCTTGGACTGTGACTAACTTCGCTCTCTGCTCTCCCTCGCCATTGACCAGCCCACGATGTTTCCACATTAGCTACCTGATGTGGACCCTATAATACTGGGGAAACACATCAGTGCAATTTTGTGTTCACAAATTCTCTCTAGTTTTTCACCTCACAAATCATCCAAAAAGGAGAATGGGTGGATCACCATAGATGTGTTGTCAAAGGACACTTTCTGTCTTCCAAAAGCCAGGCAATGGAAGAGCATCAGCACCACCACGTTCAGGACATTATTATCACTAATGGATATGGACAGACTTTGATATAGTTTTGCTACACCTGCAATTAATACATGACAAGTTTCATATCTGGATAACAGGAAAAAAAAAAACCCACCACAACCACACAGACATCTTCTCTGATGAAGTACTATGAAGTATTACATGTTCACAAAGGTGAAGATGAATTTAAGCATATCTTGAATCTAATGCTCTTGTTTGTCTACAATATGTTTAGTTTAACTTCCACTGAGTTTAAAGATAGTTGGACTCAGCACTCAGGCTTCACGTTCCACTGGGAGCTGAAGAGTTTGATTCAGATGGCAGGGAGGATGTTGATGCCTGTAGGGGCCAAGGTGGCTCGTGATAGGGTGACCCGCAATATCCAGGGTGATATGAATGACTCAGGTGCTTTCCTTCACATGCTGCAAAAAACAGGAACAGAAAGAAATAACTCCATTCTACCAAAAAGATTGGCTAACTGGTCACAAACCTGTGTTGCTGATATATGGATAGCCTAGTGAAAATAGGGTGCAAATGTACAAGTGCTAGACCAACTCCAAAAAACCTGGACAGCTGGTAAATCATGTAATTAACTCAAGTGGGGCTTAGGAGGGAGCTAGCTAGAACTGAAGAAGATGGAAAAGGTAAGTCTTTTACTAGGTTATGTTGAATAATTTATTTCATTACTGAAAATCTGAGAGGATAAATTATTTACTTCCTATTTTCCAGCAGACAAAACCCAAATCTAGTAATAAGAAACATTCCTGGAAGGTGTTGTGGTTTAACCCCAGTCAGCAACTAAGGACCATGCAGCTGCTCGCTCACTCTTCTCCCTCCCTGGTGGGAGGAGGAGGAGAATGGAAAAAAAAAAAGTAAAACTCATGGGTTGAGATAAGAACAATTTAATAATTGAAATAAAATGTAATTTATTATTATTATTATTATTATTATTATTATTATTATTATTATTATTAAATATAAAGATCATGAAAAGGAAGATAACAAAAAGAGAGAGGAATAAAACCCAATAGAGACAAGTGATGCACAGTGCAACTGCTCAGCACCCACTGATGCCCAGCCAGTCCCCCCGCAGCCATTCGGGCCATCCAGTCAACTCCCCCCAGTTCATATACTGAGCATGACATTCTGTGGTATGGAATATCCCTTTGCCTAGTTCAGGTCAGCTGTCCTGGCTATGCTCTCTCCCATCTTCTTGTGCACCTGGTAGAGCATAGGAAACTGAAAGATCCTTGACTTAGGATAAGCACTGGTTAGCAACAACTAAAACATCAGGGTGTTATCAACATTATTCTCATACTAAATCCAAAACACAGCCCTGTACCAGCTACTACGAAGAAAATTAATTCTATCCCAGCTGAAAACAGAACAGAAGGCTATTATGATTTATCATGAAGAAAATAAGACACTGAGAGCAGTGGCTGTAAACTGAGTTGTGGATATGTTATACAATGGAAATTAATGAGATGCCTTTTCCATCTTGTCACAGAAATATGAAGAGCAGTAATGATTGCTGGCTCAGTCTTTCCTAGTGTTTAGTAACATAAAATTCTTGATTTTTTGGGGGGGAGAGGAGGGAAGAAAATTTTTGGAAACCAGCATCCATGTGGTCTTGCTTTCTCAATCTGCCCTTCTTTATATTGTCATTGTTCACCAAGGCTCAAATGAGCTAAGTTTTTAAGAATGAGTTCCATATGTTCTAACTTTAGGTGTTCACAATGTAGGTGTCTGGATCTGAGATGGCTGGCAATAGATCTCTGTGATTGTGGAGATATATCAATGCAGCAAACGGAGTTCAGGGTGAGATTTGACTCACCAGAGTCAGGGGTCTATCTAGGTTAAGGTGTATTGCGCCCCAAAGAGCATACACTCTATTGACCAACTCTCCACTGACTTTGTAGAGATGTGCTCAGGTGTATATGCCTACATTATAAGCAACTACATTTAACACCACAAATCCTAGCACTTGCATTCCAAGTGCCACTTTGGGATCCTGGGCTCTTTGGAGGCTGCCCAATCTGCCAGGGTGGACCTGGATACCCTTCCCAGATGAGTGTCAGTGAAAATTTTGGATAAATTTCTGGCTTGCATGACAATTCTCTATGATTTGCACTTACTTTTGGTGAAGGTATGATTTCATTCCAAGTCATATGGACAACCGACAACTATGTGTCAGCCATTACCTAGGGCAAAAATAGTGGAGACTTTCATGGCACTGTACCTAAAAGTCGATTTTTGGTTCATAAAACACCTTAGCAACCCAGGCATCTGCTATCAGCTCATCTGAATGAAAGTGATGAATTTATTTCTAGCTGACTTAGCTTGAGTGTTTTATGGGCCAAAAGTGAAGAGGCTTTTCTATGGGTCTGGGAGGTGAGTTTGAGGTTGGCTCCGGGCTTGCTCTGAAGCTCATTCCTCTTGACTTGCAGGTGTGATAAAGCTCACCAAGCACCCATCTCTAAATAAACGCCTGTGTGTCGGAGTATCCAGACCTTGCTTTGTGCACCCTCAGCTATGTGTCCTGAGGCCTGGGCTTTGCCAGGAAGAACATAGTACCAACTGTCTAACATGCAGAGAAAAAGTGGGAATCAGAAGCACAGCCAGAAGCAACACCAGTAGATTAGATGTGGCTGACTGCTAGAGTCAGCCACCTAACCTGATATGGCTAGTTCTGTTTGTCACTGGCTGCATAGGTCATTGCCATAAAAGAATCACTTATCCTGTCCTGGCTCCTGTAACACCTCTCATGCCACAGATCTTCTGTGGACTTGACTTGAAAACAGTTTGGAGGAGCTTGTGTCTCTTGCAGAGTTCATCTACAGTTCTGCTCATGCTGTGACATGTAGACATTACAGCTATGCAAATAATATCTGGCTAATAAAAGCAATCCCAAATGTTGTGGTTATTGCACTGAGTGCAAAACCGTTGTATTCCCTATTTCTTCATACTTAATATATGCTAGTATGATGAATATGAATTACCAGGTAAGGATCTATTTTGAGTACGGTTATTGAGGAATCAGCCACGGTATTTTCCTGACAGGCGATAGGATCTGCACGACTAATTCTCTGAGAAATGAAAGGACAATGTTCTTTGTTAATAGTAAAGGGAAAGAAAACATTTGCATGGTGAATGCAATGAATTTCTGCATAAATGTAATCAGCTTTGCTCAGTCTATTGCACTTAAATGATTTCTGTGTCTAGCATGCAGAGCAAAAAAAAAAACATTTCACAGCTCCTCATGAAAAGTGGCCAGTCATTACTGCAACCCTTGGGACTGGCTTGTGATAACATTAATAATGATGAATTGGTGTGGCATCTATGGGACCATAATATGCAGCTCTATGAGAATACTACTGGGTTGTGTTTCAGCATACTGCAGACTAGTTCATATTTTTCTCTTCAGCCACAGAGAACTTTTTCCAGTCACTAAAAATATCTTATTCACAACAACATCGCAGTTGAATATTTGCTACAGTGCAATGGTTGGATTTTTGCTTTTTTAAGTTTGGAACCATGAACTTACCTCTTCTGACATAAAATGACTTAACCATAAGCAAACTCCAGACTATACAATCACTGAAAAAATGAGAGTCCTGAAATAATTTTTAAAATCCTGCAAGTGAAGTTGTTCACTCTAAAAAAAAAAAAAAAAAGATCAAGGGAAAAACTTATCTCTTCCTGTGTGATTGATCTTTTTCTCTTGCAATTGCCCTCTGACCTATGTTAAATCATTTTAAAGTGTGTCAGGAAAATCTCTTCAATAGCTTTAGAGCTGGGAGGAGAAATTTTCTTTTGTCTCTCATAGTATTATCACACAAAACATCCAAACAATTGCAGCTTTTCTGTTATTCTTCCCACATCCAATGAGATGATAGGGTCCCCGTGTTGATGTGAGTTGATAGTGTCTAATGAATATTGCCATCTGAAATCCATATACAATTTTAATGCTGTAGAAGATATATAGAAGACTTGAATATCCTTATGGATGAGGAACCTAACAGGAAAGAAAAACGCGGGAGAAATTATAGCCCTGTTTTATGGAGCTGGTGCTTATTTGAAAATAAGGTTATTTTCAAAATAATTCCGTATTAAAAAAGGTGGATTGCAGAAACCATTACCACAGTTGGTCTCCGGAGGCAGGAATGGGTATGAAGGCTGACTCTCCTCTGACATGTTTTCAGATAGTCTGATCCCTCTTGGTCATTTTTGTGGTAAGTTGCTTGTAGTTCTTCCACACAGAAAACCACTGTATCTGCAAAACCACCTGAACTACATCACAGCCTTGCTGTGAAACCGATGTACAGTAACTCCACTGTGAGGGGTGGCAATGCCTTCTGACATATGTTGGCTTCATAAAACCTGAATTTGGTGGCATTTGATGGATGCATCCTGCACAAGGCATCCATTTGACAAGCAATTTGGAGGTGGCTGTTGCCTCCTATAATGACAAAAACCTGGAAAGGACTTGCTATAGGAAGCTGAAGTAGTTCCCATTAAAATACTGTTCAAAGTTATCATTATTATGTTGTGTTATTAAACATATGTTAGGACATTTGGGGTGGGATTCCTGTGGGTAAATACAGGCATCTAGAGCATAGATATCTACATCTGGGCTAGTAATCACATACTCTCGGTAGCCACTGGAGACCAGAGAACAGTTTGATGCATCCTGAAGAAAACATCTAAAACTGTCATCCTAAGAACATCTTAAAAGTGCCTGTTTCTTTTAATGGGCTTTTAATTTCTTTTTCTGGAGCTCTCAGAGATTAGTTGAGAGGTAGACATCAATATTTCAGATGTGTGATGTTAGGAGAGATGGATCCCTATGGATCCCAACTAATTTTATAGGCATTTTAAAAGCAAAATTCCCAGTCTAAATACACTAATAGTTTCAATAGGACTTAAATACTGACTTGCTATACTTCACTTATACAAATATATATGTTTGTTGTACATTATATATTACATGAATTTGTTAAATTGTTCTCCCATTTAAATACAATTTCTTGTGGTTTTGCTATCCGCAACCCCCATCCCTCCCTTCGAGGAGGCCCCCCACATCTTTACAGTAAAACAGCCCAGAAATGTCATTATGTAACTCCGATACCCTCCTAATCAGTTGAGCTCTGGCTGGGTGGGTAACCCCAGAGGCAGCGAGAATCTCCCGCACCTACGGCTTGTCCAGCTTCCCGTTCTCAGAACTACCGACCACAAGAAACTCCTGTGGTTACTAACAGAAGAAACAAGTTCCCTCCAATCTCCCAGTGCACCTTGTCAGTTGTGGTTTGTGAGAATTACACTGTGCTCTTATCCAAGGCAGTCAGGACCGGCACAGGCTTTGAGCCCCTTCGTGCCACCAGTTCGGGGTCCTCAGTCTACTGCTTCGAACTTTCCGGCACGGTGGCTCCATTCTGTGGGAAATTGTTCAAATTAGTCCCACAAAGAAAACCATTGCCTTGTGAAAACTATTTGTGCTCAATCACAACTACTCTGTGGGAATGAAACAAGGCTTCCCTTGAGATTTTTTTTAACTTATTTTTCATTTACGTTTCTGCTAACATGTGAGATGATAGTCTGTGGTGAAGATCTTGGTGTCTTCTTACATCTAACACTTTCTGAATAAAACTGAGCAGCCTCTGTTCATTTACATCATTGCTCTGACATCACCTTTGCTGTGAGAACGATAAGATGAACGATTTATTGGCGGTGAGACGGGAACAGGGTGATCCGAGATGACATGCTTCCTAATTAAACCACTAATGACAATAAAAGGTGCCACCGAGTTCTTCTATTATAACACATAGCTATAGTAGGTAAACCTTTGTAATATAGTTAGTCTCTCACTCTTTCCATTTCCTTGAGGCTTTTGTGTACATTTGTTTCTCAACACGACCCGAAAGATCGGGCATTGCAAAACACCCTCCTTTTTAAAAAGTTACCCTGTCAGTGCATCTCTCACATTGCTGCTTTGTCCTGTGACTACTTGGCTGTGATCCTGATGGGATTACACCAGCCTCTAATGGGCATGTTTTCCCTGGTTGCTCCTGGCTGTTCTGCAATAGCACCACTCAGCCCCATCAAGGAGAAAACTGCAATTTTCTCTTCCCTAATGAATTTCATAACGTAATCAGTGGCAGGCCATGACTGAGAATGAAACTAAAACTTGATGTAATGGTCAGGCAAGCAATTTGACTTGGAGCTTTGTTTAGACCGGGTCCCAAATGAGGAGAGGCATTGCTGACAGCTCTGCATATACTCTGTGGATGCTGATGGCTCCAGTGGCAATAAAAATGTTCACAGTTTTTTTGGTTTTGCCTTGTCTTCATTACCACTGTCATGTTGCTTCTTTCTGTGAAGTTTGGGTTGCCAGCTAATGATCTGGTTCCAGTGGCAGGAATGGCCTTTGGCTTCCTGCAGAGATTAATTAAAGAAAATACAATAAAAGCACACTGGGAGCTACTGTGTGGAGGCTCAGCCTTCACTGGGTGCTGGCTGAGAGCAGGTAGGCAGCTGAAGATGTCACCAGGCACCCGGGGGTCCTCAGAAATAGCTGTTGAGTGTACTCAGGATCTTGAATATGAGTTATTTAGGTGTAAATCATCAGGGGCAAACTCATGAAGGACCACCAAGCTTCACCCACATGAGGACACACCTCCGCATTATTTTTGTACTCTTCAGCGTGATCCAGTTCAGATTTGACCTAGCATGGTAAGCAACAAACAGTCAAGCACTGACTCCTGCTCCCTTCCCCCCTTCTCAAACTGCTGGGCAAATTTAGCAGCAGCTGACCACTTCAGCCAGGCTGGGGCAAAATTCAGTTTGTACCTGCCCGTCTTTTTTAGCTTTGGCCAGGACAGTCCAGGACTCCCAAACCAAACATCTGTGGGAATCTGAAGACTTTTAAAGTCCAGCTCCAGAGGGTTTTAATGTAAGAAGCAATTTGGTTTAGTCAACATGTGGGCATGGGCGACAGCTGAATGATGCCAGATCAAGAGGAGGCCACCCCAGCAATGAGTGGGTAAAGCAGCATGACTATTCCTTCATGGCGTCAGTCCAAGCACATGCCAAGTACCACCGTAAGTGCTGCAGCTTCTCTAAGTTCCCTTGGTAAGCCTGGGCCTGGTGGTGAATCACCATGATTATTGTCCCTCTGCAAACACCAGTTTCCCAGGCGGTGGAAGAGGATGAGGATGACTGTCTGGGGGCCCTTGCAGTTTGCAACTGGAAGAACAAAAGCCACTCAAAGTTTTATTGCCCTCAGTTGTGGCTGCAGTCATTGTGCCAACCTTCCCCTCTGCGGAGCCTGGTCCAGACGCTGTGGTTCCTTCCCCTGGGGCTGGTGGCTCAGGAGCTGGAGTGATGTGAGCCTTCTGGAAAGGTAGTTGGGGTTTCTCCTCGCTGCAGGAGAAGCGGCTGCTGCTTTCACACCACTGAGGGTGGTGTGAACTTTCCTGATGGGCTTTTGCTGGCTCATTGTGCTGATAAGAGGAATCCCACCTTCTGGAGTGCTTTGGAGGGGCAGGGTAGGCTGTAATACTTTAGGTCAAGTGCATGCAAGGCTTCACAGGCTCAGTTATTACGACTGCTGTTCCACTGCCAAAATCTCTGCTATGGTCATTTGGCACCTGTCTGTGGAGTTGAGTGCAACAGTGCCAATTGCCACCAACAGAGACTTGGCCCTCTCTGCTGGAAAATCCCAGCCTTCCAGGATACGCTTATCTTGCTAGAGCTATTCTATTTTGTCTGCAGTAAAGCTGGACAAGCAATTTGGCATTGCTGGGCCAGACTGTTAAAAGCATTCATAAGCATGAAGAGTTTCGTTACTGCAGAGGACCCAGCTCCACAGCCTGCTGAGGACAGCACTCTCACTTCAATGAAGGCAAGCAGTCAACTGTGCTGATCCCTTTGGTTATTGCACCCCAGAATGTGGCCAATCTGCCCTGCTCCTTGTCCTAATACCCTTTATTTTGGGCATATTTAACCTGACACCTTGCATTTCCATACCCTGTGGCTCACCCATTTGGGAGTATCTGCCGTCCCCAGCGCTGTGCTGAACAGCTTTCCTCCCCTTGGCTGGGATGTTCTGATGCTGTGCCCCTGGTGACGTGGCCTCCCCTTCTAGGTCATGGCTCATTGCTCTGGTTACACCACGGGTGCCACAGTGTATGGGCCTGCACATAGGGAAAAACCCTATGAAGCTGCTGATGTGCATGAACTGTTTCTGGCTGAGTCCCAGGCAGTCTCTTGGGTGGACTAAACTCATAGCTGGTCCACAGGACATTTTGGGAAGGTGGTGTTCCCACAGACAGACACCCAAAACAAGGCAGGAAAGCCAGACAGTTCTGTCTAAAATATGCAGACCATGGTATACTTTCCCCTGCTTCTGAGATGAAAAGTGAGTAGTAGTGCTAGGTAGTGTTCAGGACTTCGCTATTTTGGGTCAGTGACCAGAGAAGTGCATTATGAGACTCACTTGGTGTTCCCCCGAGTTCAGAGGGAAGGAGGGAGGCACTCGTGCTGCTCAGAGCTCAGCATTCTCAAACAGGTAAGGGTAATATTGATGAAGGCAGTGTGTGCTGAAGCTCCACATGTCTTTTTTAGGATGGCAAAACTGCTCAATACTAAGTAAGTACAATGGGAAACAGCAAATGTTGTAGTAATGGTAAAGGTAAGCCTTGCAGGGCTGTCACCTCCACATAAACGTTCTCCTGTGAAGAGGGGAGCTGAATTGCTGAGATGAATGATTCAAAATAACTGCAAAAGTTGTGGGTTGTTTTTTTGGTTGCTCTTTATGCCAGTGTGATTACTTCAAGGTACATGCTGCCTTCACTCCCAGGACTCCAGTCAAAACATGGCTTGTGGAAACCAGTTCCCTTTTACAGTTCAACTGCCTGGTATTTACATTCTCTGCTCATTGTTTGTTCTCACTTTCCTCTTGCCTCCGTAGAAGTGCCTGCTGAGAATCGTGCCATTTGTTAGGGACAGGCAGAAGATGTTGACTCTACCGCTTTCCCCGCAGGAGTCTTCTGTGCAGTGGTGCTTACCGCAGCTGTGTCTGATTTCCTGAACGGTCTGCAAGGTAAACATGCAATCAATTAACTGTACTGCACAAGTGATGTGATCACATTTGCTAGGATTCGTTGATTTTAAAAGCAGAAAGGACTGTTATCATGTAGCCTGACCTTGCATTTTCAAGTTTTTTTGCACAATTTATTAAAAAACCTGTCCCTCCTTTGTAGTCTGTAGGACTAGGCACTACTATATATAAGGCAGATGCCCACATCCCAGTTTCCAGAGGCAAGCCGCAGGAGGAGACATGAAGTTGGAAACCAGGTGAATCAAGCTGGTGTTTAGCTGCTATAGCACTTCAATGCTGATTTCAGTAACTAGCTAGAATATTTGACCATCCTGTTTAGACACCTTAAAACCTGGACATTTTGCACTGCAGTTTCCTGGCACTAAATTCTTGACTTCCTATAGATCCTTAGTTTCAGACCTATATGCGTTTTAGAAAGATTATCTGTATGGTTTATTGTTAAGCATATTTTTGCAAAGACAGAAAAAAATTCTTTCATACACAGCAAATTAACTAAAAAGGGGCACTTACTTAAATAGTATTGAGAAGTTTCTACACTTCTTAGAAGCAAGCATTCCCCCTCCTCCATTAACTTCTCTGTAGGCAATTTACTAACTGCAATTAAATGCCCACTCTCGCAGTTTCTCTACAGTCAAAAATTCCTATTAGTTAGATTTGGTCCAAGGTAGACGCCATGGGGTCTTCATCAGACTATTTTTAACTTCTTTTGCTTTCATAAGTTTTCAAATCAGGCAGCAGTTGCTCAGGAAACAGAGCAGGTGGGAAAGCTTGTTGTTTTGGGTGATTTGCAGAATAAGCTGTAGCTGGGAGAAGAGGACGGTCCCCACTGCACTGCACATGGGGTGTGAATCGTCAGTGCCCAAAGGGTGCGAGTGGATGTTATGTTCTGCCAGATCAGAGCTGCAGCATTTGTCTTCCCCTTTGGCCTGGTGTAAAGGACCCTACATACCCTACAGCAGTGCAGACCACACTGTGTAGTCCAAATTAAGCTCAGGTTACTTTCAGCACTGGACTAAGGAGTGCAGTTGCTGTGGACTGCTCTTAGGTGATGATCTTTCCTGGCTGACTGAGGACAAAACTTATGGAGAAAAGTTTCTTGACTTAGTCATCTTAACTGAGCTCCTGCAGGTGTGTGGGCTGATCCTGGATAATCTAAACGATTGCTAGTCACCATACAGTACTTACTAACATAGGTAAAAGTAACTAGTGCTGTGTAGCTGGGAATCTTGACAGCTCCAGAGGGTAGGAGTTCAAAAGTCTTCGAGAAAAGGAGCCTTTAACCTACCCAAAGGCATTACTGAAACAAAGACTAGAAACCAATGTGCATGTGATAAATTATGTGGGGCTTTTTCCCTAGCTGTGTGAAACAAGAACTATTCTCAACACTACTCTCCCTGAGACCACCAGGAAAACTCTTGCTGATTCTGTAGATGTGAGTTAAGACCTTAAAGTGTTGCCCCAAACAGGCAGAGCTCAACAGGAGAAAAAAAGCTGGAACAGTGTTAGGCAGCTGGGTCAAAAACCAGCACAGCCTGGTCAGAAATGCCCCTGTCCATCCTACGCTGTGGCCATCCCTTCAATGCAACCACAGTAGCGCTTGGCTTTTCTTTTATTGCACAGGCAGCCTTGCTGCTGGTACCTATATATGGTTAGTTTTCTCTGTGTAGGTGAAGGGGGTGCTTCCATCAACAACTGAAAGAAAGTCAGCCCGAGCTGCTAGGGCCACCATAAAAAAAGTGCGCGGGTGTGACTGCAGTAGTTTAACCCCTAATCTGTTCCTCCTGTTAAAATACTGTTTATTGCTGCTTGTCAGTAAAGAGCGACCAGTAAATGGAGATGTCAGCTCCATCTGGGTGCCAGGTTACTGGGAGGAGGAGCTGCTTCCTTTGGACCTTCCTGACACATTTCCTAAATTGAAGCAAGGATCTCTGCTTCCTTGAGACTGACTTCCAGCCATCATTAGAGGGAGCTGTTGCCCCAGCAAGCCCCAGTCTCCCTTCGTGCTCTTCTCCAAACTTGCTCTGAACTGCTGTGCAGTGAAGAAATTCAACTGATTCATGAGTTGGCACCTTTCTGTACAGCACTGTCAATCATGTCAGCTCTTGAGGGTGCTTCATAAATAAATATCTTCATTTTCATTTGTTTGGCTTTCTGTACGCAACAGAAGAAACATGTCTGAGCTAAACTCGTGGTGGCACTGTGATCTTCCACTGCTGGCTGGGGGAGCCAGGGAAGCCTTTTAGCCCTTCCGTTAAAATACATTAAAAAAACAGGGGAGAGCTTTGACATAATTTTCTTCTGTCATTTCACCAGCCCTTTGTTTGAACCATTACGCTTTTCCCTCATCTTGACCCTGTTCTCATTTCCATCACAACTGGATCAATTCAAACCAAGCCAGGGAAGTTACATGGGTGCAAACTCCTGTGAATGAGATCAGAGCTGGACTTTTTGTGAAAAAGGACAAAGGCCGGGGACCAAAATCTTAGTGAAGTTGAGCATCTGACTCAGCAATTAACCTTTGCTTTTAACTTGTAACCATTTTTATTGGAAACAAATGTCAGGATCGTGGCTCGGGGTACCCTGTCTTCGTGCATTCCATGCTTGTTTTCCTAATTGGGGATGGGTATGTTGTTAGGTTTTGTTTTCTGATGAGAAATGTGTGGAGATTAGATACACGGTGTCACTGGTGTTATTCCAGGCTGATAACATCACATGGCGTATTTCATACTAAAAGAGGGTGTAGATAGAATTACTGCAGGCCCAGCATGGGTTGTGCACGGAGTATATTTCAGCCACATGAAGCAATACACGGGGTATTGTTTTAAATGTGCATGGGCCGAATTAAAAATGTCAGCTATCACATGAGGGTTTTTTTTAACGGACAGGAACAATTGTGTAACCAGATCCCCATGCTTATTAAACCAAATTCAGATCGGTGGATAAAATTTAAATAGGAATGAATTTGCCTGTTTACTTTTAGTATCTTGAAGCTGGGAGCTGGCTCACTTGCAGCAGAGGGACTGTCCCCTGTATACCTGTAAACCACCGTTCTTAAAACTATGTAACTCATTTGAAGCAGATAAGGTTATCTTGGTATTTGCAGTTTTCCTTCTACTCTTCTGTTTTTCCTATGGAGAGCACTTGGCACTGTCCCTGCTCTAAGGTAATACTATTTCATTTTCCAAAGCAATTTGTCAGGTTTCTAAGTGTGGCCATTCAGCATGTAAATTCAATGCATAATCCTCGTGCTGTCATCTTACTTATTTAAATGGACTGAATACAAGGCATATTTTTGTAATCTGCCTGTGCTCTCTCGGGACAGCTTTGTAAATGACATGTTACATTCCCAAGTCTCAGCCAGGCAAAAAGAGGTTCATTCAGTGCCAATAAAGAGTAGTTATTTCCTAATAAGTATATTAACTGCTCAAAATCTGGTTGTGAAGATCTGAGAAAAAGCTCTGTCACAGAGAAAGCAAGCAGGAGCGGAGCAGCGACCGCCTCTGCCCGGAGCAGTGCGTCCGTCAGGACGGCGTCCAGCATGCTGCCGGCAGATCTGGTGTATTTGCCTCAGTGGGATGATCCAAGCGCTGTGAGTTAAGCTGGTCTGCGGTGAAAAGGCACAACACTAAGGAGATGGTGCCCAGGAGTCAAGCGCTGTGTTTCCAGGCTCGCTGTAATCTAGCAGCTGCCACAGTTGCCACTAAAGGAAGCAGCTCTGCCTTTTCCTGCCCTTCCTGTAGCCATCACTAAGAATAGGTTTTTCTCAGCTCTGCAGGCAACTGGGTCTTGGAAGTGACCTGGTTTAAAACTGTTCAGGAAACAACGACAAAAAGTAATTTTAACTGATCTCCTTTATTGTGCAGCCACAGATGACTGGCCCCAAGGCATGGTGGTACCAGAGCAGAAATAAGTTGCGGGGAGCAGCAAAGAAGACCAGGACTACTTCTTCTCTCTGCAGTGCTGGTTTATGGTGGTTTAAAGTAAATATGAAGCTCCAGGTTAAGCTACCTATGCAGCCAAAAGCTCCTGCCTGCCTCAGCTCCGTAGTACCAGGCCATTAACTCCCTAAGTTAGGGAGATCTGCCCTGTCACCCCTCCCCGGATAATAAGCCCTGCCCGGCTTTGTACCTCCATGCTGTCTTGGGCGGTTTGGTTCAATCAGTGCCAGTATCTCGTCCAGTGAGTTTCCTTTGCTGCTTCTCCTTTTGCTGCCTAGGGCTGTGAAGTCATGGCCTTACATTTCAAGCAAAGAAAGGAAAGTATTATTTTTGCAAGGTGCAGAACTGAACAGTGGAACTCACTGCCATGGGATGTTGTAGATGCCAAAAGCATAAAAGAGTGTTGGGTTTTTTTTAAAAGGCTTAGATAAATCATGGAGGAGGGCTACAGTGACAGCTATTAAATATGATGATCTCAGGAAGTCTGTTATTAGCTAATTGATGTGAAAAGGATCATTCCGTGCATAACCTGCTCTACTCTGTTCCTCAAATCTTACTGTATCCCCTCAGTCCCACCCTTAATCTGGCAGGGGCTAAGTTTCAGGACAGCAAACTGGGAGGTTGGACTTCTGGTCTGATCCAGCACAGCCATTCCTACACTTCATAAACAATATTTTCATAATCTGTGAGTGGGACTGAAGACATGAATGTGCATTGTCACACTTTGTGCACAAATTATCACCTGCAAATGTAGTAGCTTATCTGGCAAACTGTATGGTCATATATCCTCAAGGAAGAATAAGATCTGGGTGTTAGCTTACAAACATGAAGTTATCCAGTCCTGCGCGGCAAAGATAAAGCCAACTATGTCAAACTTCCGGTGCCTTTACCCCAGCTGGTATTCTGCTGCAGACACCGAGTGCTTGGCAAGAAAGGAGGAATGTGAAACTTCCTCTCTTTGGTATATAGCTTTAATTATAATCAATTTTTTATCCCACAAGCGTTTGTAACTGAAAAACTGCACGGAGTATTTGGAGACTGAATTTGCTTTTATTTGCACGGGGATAAATAGAGAAGGATTCCTTTGCAGTTGATGGATGTGGGGCAGTGTGACAATGAGCAGGACTGGGCCTTTAGTATTTCATGGGTACCTTGGTGCCCTTTCTCCCTGCGTCAGGCACAGCAGCCAGGGAGAGCTGCTTTTATCTGTCCTCTACCCGTCCTGCTGGCAGTGCCAGTGTAGCTCTCAAATGGCAATTAGGAACATTTGGATCAGTGTGGTTTTTGTTGCAAATGCTCTGTGAAAACTACCTCCTTAAGTAAGAGGAAAAGACAAAAAAACTCATCGTGCCTCCACCCCAGATTCTTTGCAGTTGAGAGGGTCACAGCATGGTTGGTTGTGTTGCGTTCTTCATGGTCGTTTCCGGACCGTGTGAGAGCTTTTCAAACCCGTGCCATTACCTACTGCTGGCCCCCAGTGTGTCCTGTGTGCTTATCAACACTATCACCCTTAATGATTTTGGAGCTCTATCAGGTGAGAGAGGGTTTCCTCCCTTCTGGGAAGCCCTTGGCAGTAATGCCAGGTGGCGTGTGAGGAAGGGTGAGCTTGGGCCTGGCTCCCAGGCTCCCTTGAGCTCCTGGGGGCAAGGAGGAGACCTCTCAGGGTGTGCTGCAGATGTCTGACCTCAGGTCTACCTGGCACACGGAGGGCCTGCAGGATTTACCAAGAAAGAGAGGGAGGGCCGCATCCTTCCACTGTGCGGTTTGGAGGACACGCACAGCCCGGCGTCGCCAAGCGAACCTGGTTTCCAACGCAGTGCACAGTGCAAAGCCCATGGGGCACGACAAATATTTTTAGTAGCAAAATGCACAGAGGGCTCCCAGGTCTCCTGTCACAACAGCCGCCGACAGAGACGCAGGAATTTCAGCGCTGAACCGAGCTGCAGCAGGGCACACAGCAGAGTGGGGATCCTGGCTGCTCAAACACAGCGAAGTAAGAAGTGGTTTCATTCAGAAAGGCAGTTTCTGCTTTTCTTTCAGGGTGGGAAGCTTGTGACAGGATCCAGCAAGGTGACAGAGGGAAGTAACCTTTACACGCAGTGGGAAACTGAATTCATTGAAGAAATACCTCCCCTGTCCCTACCCATCTCTTACACCAGTCTTCTGCCCCGGGAGAGATAATCTATCAGATCCTGACCACGTTCTCATTTTTCTCAATGAAAAGTAGGAAGCTCTACGTGCCACGCAGGCAAGCCCTGCTTCCTCGTGCTGGCCAGGACAGCGGGCCCTCACAGGCACGCTTGTGCGGGAAGAAACCGCTCTTTGTGGAGTTTGGCCTTCTGGGCGGCTATTGCTCTTGTCTGGGAGTCATGTGCCTTAATCCTCCAAAGTGGACTGCCCTGCAGTTTAACATTCCCCGAATTCCTGCCGCCTGCTGACACGCAGCCCATTCAAAGGCAGCTCCAGAGGCCGGCAGGCTGCGGGAAACTTTTGCACCAGCTAATGGGGGCGGCCCGCTGCTCCCGCTCGTGTCCCTTGTGCCAGGCGTGCCTTTCTATTCAGAGCTGCTGGGCCACCCATGCTGGGGACGGATATAGCTGGGGCGCGGCGGGGGACGGTGTCTGGAGAGTCACCGCCAGCACCCACGGGCTGGATGCCCACGTGCCCCCAGAGCCCTGGTGCAACGTAAATCCGTAAATCCCGCTGACTGCTGGAGAGTGAAACGGAGGCAGGGATGGGGAAGAAGTTTTTGGGAGGCTGGATCTCCGAGCACAGGGGGACAGGGAGGTGGAGCTGGGAAGGGAAGAAAGGTCTAGAGAAGAGGACAAGCTGTGGTGGCCCCCTGTGCCTCAGCCCCACTAATGAGACCTAGCAAGGTGGGAGGGATACTGCTCCTGTCTCTGGAGTGTGCTGTGAGCCAGGTCTCACAAAGCCTTAACATTCAGGAGAAAGTGACATTTTGGCTGTCCCAGGAGGGCAGAAAGCTTTCATCCTTGTCCTGACCCTGGGTGCCTGGCAAACTCCTGAGCAGGGCTGAAAAGCAGGGCTATCCTTCTCTCATTTCCCTGTTTCTGAAGTGGAAACAACAATAATAATTAGAAGAATTAATAATTCCGTCACATAAGGAGAGTTTTAATGTTAGCTATAAATAAAAAAGTCACCAAGGTGTCTGCGGCCTTTGGAAAGACTGAGAAATTTGCTTGGCCATCTGACCTTGCAAACACTTAAAGAAACTACAAGTCTTGGAGTATCAATAAGATGGCTCTGCTGAGTAAGGATTATGCTTGCAGGCAAGGGCTGGGGACCCAGGCAGTGGCAGGATAGGAAGGATCACAGTTATTTTTTCTCAGTCTGTTATGGTTTCTCATTTTCTAAGAATTTCAGTGACAGGTAGGAATTTGGAAGCTTTTGTGTGCTGATAACAATGGCCGTTACGATTTGACAAGTGTGAAAGACAGGCATATGTTGTCCCCAAAGATACGCAACACTAACCATCCATGCATCATCTGTGGACGAGTGTTTACATTTTACAACTTTCTGAATCAACTGTCACTTCTTCTCATTCTCTCTCTCTCTCTCTCTCTCTTTTTTTTATGAATGAAGTCTGAAGCAAGTCAGACAGAAAGGAAGGCTGCAGCATGTTTTATAGCTTGTGTTTCCTTCTGGTGAGGATGTTACATTTGCTGAAGCGAATTTCTGAAAGAGATGTGGAAGGGTTTTCTGGTCAGGGTTAGGGGATATTTCATTCATGCAGGAAGTTTCAAAAGCTGAACAGAAAGTGTATATTCTAGAAGTTTCAAATAAAAAAAAAAGTAGGCTGGAGGGTAAAATTGCAAAATACCAGCTGAGGCTCAGAAGCTGAGTTCACTTCACAGTCCTAATAAAGTTGAATGTTAAGAGCCATAACAAAATTCCTTTAAATCCAAGACATAGGAAGACTTTTCCATCCAATCTTCTAGTGTAAATTTTTGAAAACGCTTATTTCTATGATATATTTCTGTGACAAATAATAGCTGCCTCTTACATAAGCTGTTCCAATGCAGAAACTTTGGACTGAACATGGGGAATTCTTCAGAGCAGGGGCGGATGGGATGGACATAATATCACCTGAGTTTGAGTTTAGGGAGTTTTAACATGTTACTGCCAAGCAAATAACCAACACAGCAAGAAACGGGAATGTTGCTGTTGTCCAGAGGGGATGCACGAGCTTATTTTAGGGGGGATTGTGGTTCAAATGCCTTTAATACTCCACATACCAGTGCATCAGGGAGTAGAAGCTGATGTGTTTTAGCTTTGTTCTGCTAAGCAATTATGTTTTCCCATTCATTTGTCCTAGACCCATGGCACACAGCTTTTCTACAGACATGTAGCCTCAGTGGGCCAGATGCCAGGGGGATGGGAAGGGAGTGTTGGCACAGGCAGTGAATTATACCTTATTGAACCACAGGGATTCGTACTTTTATAGGTT
>JAVKLA010000027.1:43710815-43740289 GCA_034782735.1 Sagittarius serpentarius | reverse complement strand
CTTTATTGTTGTTATTAGTGTCATTGCTAGTTTCTTCCTTTCTGTTCTATTAAACTGTCCTTATCTCAACCCACAAGTTTTACCCTTTTCCGATTCTCTCCCCCATCCCACTGAGGGAGGGGGGAAGTGAGTGAGTGGCTGCGTGGTGCTTAGTTGCCGTCTGGGGTTAAACTGCGACAGTTGTTTATCAATATTCCATAGAAATTAAAGCTGTAGATTATGTATTATCTGTCAAATGTAGTTATCCAACAATTAATCTGGGTTTCAGAAGCTGGGATGTGGGTCATGCCTGCCATGGGAAAATGTGAATGGGCAAAATGACTTTTCTTCCACATTCACAAAAGGTTTAAAAAATTGCTAAAGCTGCTGCCAGGTCACCTGTAACAAGTTCCAATTCCCAGAAGCATGTGGGAGAATTTTCAAAGTCAAAAATCAATGGCTATGAAATTACACATTAGTCTAGGGGAGTGCACTACTTTGCCTGTTTTCACAGCTAACATTCATCTTCCTATAGTAATAGTGGTGAAGACAATTTGCCACGGTAAAGTTGATCTATAAGTGTTTTAATTAAAGTTCTGACAGCAAATTGAAATCTTATTTTACTTTCAGAGCAGACAGAATTTATCTCCTTCTCACCTGAGAACTCGGGCTTAGAGGAGGACCCCAGGACCAGCACAATCTGAGAGGAACGTTAGGAAGACACACGCACTCATCAAGCTCTAAGTTAATGCTATTATGTCTGCTCTCCCGTGACAGAGACGGGGGGCTATAAGAATGGGGTTGTTGTAGCTTGGACGCTTCTTGGACATCATGACTCATCAGCACTTTAGCAGAGGTCTCTGGGCACGTCAGAGTGCTGGTTTGTAGGAGGTGATGGGGATTTTTTAGCTGGCTAACAGATAGGCAAGAGATGAGGCACACTGCCCTCTGTGAGCGAGGCTTGGAGGCTGAATGGAGAAAGATGACAGGGAACAAAACGTCACATCTGTTCTGACAAATGTCTGATATCTTCCCTCATGCCAGAATAAGGTGGCAGCAGAAAGGAAGGAGAGGATTATCACAGGGCTTTGACAGGCCTCAAGCAAATGCTCAGAAATGATGAGGAAACTGAGGCAAGAGTCTGTTGCAAATTTTATTGATTTCTATGGCTCTGGCATGCTGTGTAAGACAAAGAACAAGGCTGAGCAGGCATAAGACAAAGGCCAAGTAGGTAGTTGCCCAAAGTGGGAAAGTGGAAATGGCAAAATTACAGTTTTGAGACACAATGAGAGAGACCTGGCTTCGCAGCAGCGTTAGCATCTCTGTGAGAGGCATTTACAGTGCGGTGCGGCGGGACGGAGTGAAACCCCCAGCCGCACTAATAAGTGCTGACGTACTTGTCCCCCAGGGCTGCCGCCCTCCTGGCAGCTTTTCCTCTTCCACCGCTGAACAAAAGTCTGCGCGTGTTGCAGGGTTCCATCTACTGAGAAGGCAAAGTGTGCGAGACCCGGTTCCTGACTGTGTGCATCTTTCCTTCATCGCGCGGCGCGGTGTGCACGCTGTCAGCTGTGGCAGAGGAATGGGTTGGGGACAGGCAGTGCAGGGCCATGATGGGCTGCTGCAAAGACAGACCTCTGATTTTTGTCCTCCTGGGTTATTTAGGTGATGCTGATGCCCAGAGGAGCTGCTCTGCTTCTCCTTCTAACATGAACTGTGCCTTCACTGATGAGAAATCCTTTACTCTCTGAGTTTAGAAATGCCACCTTTTACTGATTTATGCACGAGACTTGTCTGTCCCTTTCCACTGGCTGCAGAGGGGATCTGTAAGGGCATGGAAAGACTATGAAGAGTTCAGGGTTCTGAGAAAATGAGTAACCAAAGCTTTGCAGCCATAAAGAGGAAAATCTTAACTCCTAAGAGTCCAATGAGAGAATTAGGTGATCTAGAATGTCATGTATAATGATCTCATACCTCGTCAAATAAACCTGGACTGGGATCAGCTGAGATAACTCAGTTTTCTGTGTTCCCAATTTTTCCTATGCAAAAGCAAGTACAAAGCCTCACAAAGCAGAAATCTCTACTGGGGTGGATGCTAACATTTTGATTAAGCTTCGATTTGAGAAGTGACCTGAGAACTGGCAAACTGTAAGACCATACACCTTTGCCTTCAAAAATACCCTCTGCAGATTATATATATATATATACAATTTTTTTCAGCCAGGGTAGAAAAACACTAGAAAACCACCAAAGCACATGCTTAATTGTCAGAAAGTGTGAGACCATGGAAAAGATCCATGCATCTTTCTTGTGGGTTAACCACTAAGTCTGGCAGCTCCTTTTGGGACTCACATAGCAGCTTGGTTTTGTAATTATTTATAGAACATTAATTTTCAGTCAGGAAAGAACTAATTGTTTACTATTAGCATAACACTCAATTTGAAATAATTAAGGAGAACTCTGTTTTGCACTAATCTTAATCTAAGTCTGAAATGTATCCCCAAAGTCCATTAAAAACAAAGCAAAACCCACTGTTAATTAGCGATTTACTCCGTTACAATAGCTGGGAGTTTTAACAAGTTCAACCAAAGACTATACAACATTATAAAATAAATCTCCTGGTTTGTCACATTTGAGAGTTACTAATAAAGAGGGTAATTCAGCATTATAAAAGTGCTTACTTTGTCTGGGGAGGCCTCACAGTATGTCAGTATTATATAATTCACATGACAGTGGATCAGAAGAGAGATATAAATTGTTTGGTTGGGGAAATTAACTGAGGATTGATTCTCTCTGTTTTAATTTAACATCAGAATGCTAGAAAACTCCTAAAAGCAGATGGGCTATTGATCCAACAAGAGGATAATCAGTGCATCAAAACAGGGGGAGGACAAGAAATGGGAACTCTTGAGGCCCTTCAGCGATTGCTGCCTTAGACAGAGAGGTCTTATTCACAGTGAGTGAGTGGGGCGAGAGGCAGCGGGGGCAGGAGAGGCTGCTGTGGGACAAACCCTTACCCATTTAGAGTGAAGCTGAAAAAATACATCTAGCAGGGGAGGAAAAGTAAAATCGAAGAGGGAAGATCTTAAATTGTAAGAGGATGGGGGAAAGAAAGACCTCACAATCACTCACTGAGGACACAAAATCCATCAATGTCCATGCTGTCTGCAGGGTATGAATTGTCATGTTCATGAAAGGAACTTGAGAGTCCTGAGGGTCTGGGCTCCCAAGAAACCGAGTGTCTTCTGCTACGTGAGGTCCAAGCCCTGGCATGAGCTTCCATGACTATTTATTTCTCTGTGAAGTTTCTGAAGGGATGGAAATAATTAATGAGCTGGTTGTGTCTCTGCCTCTGGGAGCAGAGCATTTCTGTGTCCGTGTCAACCACACATAAATGATGCTGTCTGACGGGAGCCTGCATTACGGCCAGAGTCAGGACGTTCTGACTCCTGGCATGGCAGCCATGTGCAGTGTCCTAAAAGCAGCACGGGAGCATCACTGAGGAGGAGAACAGGGAGGAGAGGAATAAAATTCTCATGTTCAGCCAGCAGTAGTTAACACAGATCCTGGAGGGGATCCAGGTGGACTTAAAGCAATATTTATGATACCTTGACCTTGGTTGCCTTCCTGACACAGTTTCTCTCTGGCAAAATTTCGATGACTCAGAAGGGGCTCTGTCTTGTGCACACCCTTGTAACCCTGTAGTCCTAATACAGCATCTGAGAAATAGTTGGGTAAGGGTGCGCCTCTTTGCCAGAAGGTGCACCCTACTATGGGGTGTCTGTGCACACAGAGTGGGGCTATGGGAGAGTGATCTGTTTAATGATTCACCAGAATGAGACTGGTCTATGAACCATAGACTTCCTCAGTGACTCTAAGCAAACCATTGTCTCTTTCTGCCTGTTTACATAAAAAAGGATGACAATTGCTTTCCACTTAACCTTCACATGGCTGTTTTGGTTATAAGTCAGTCTAGGAAGATATGCCCTCTCATTGTGCAGAACACCTCACACAAGATAGTTTGTTGTCATTTAGTTGTCTCTCAAGTGGGGAGTTAGTGCCATGACACACGTCACCGGGTATAGTGCAGGTCATGGTCTGCTGAAGGTCCTGTGTCGGACCTGACAGCCCCCTGTGGACATCCTGGATGCCTTAGGGCACCTCACCGTGCAGCGACTCGTGCCCTGTTTGCTGTGGTGGATCCATCAACAGTCATTAGTTCACTTACTTGTGTTTCTAAACATTTCTGAGGCACAAATCTGACAAAGCAATATCATCCAGAACTAACTGACACTTCACTCTTTTTATGATGTTGAACTTATTCCAAGGTATTTACTGACTTGTTGATGCTTTTACACAGCTTCCACCAGGTTCCAGTGACTCCAAAAGTTCATGGGCTTTCTTTTAGTAGTGATGGTTTCATATGGCTATTAACTCATGCCCTGGCATTGGTGTACGCTACTTCTCACCAGAATACTCTCGGAATGGATGCAGTGGCTTACACTCAGCACATTGATATTAGGAAGGTTGCAGAATATTTGCAGTCCTTTTGTACTCAGGAGCATCCCAACCCCTATGAGACAGTAACTGTGCCATTGACATCAGCCGCCATCATCATACACATGACTAAAGTCTCCATGGACCACCAGCAAGTGCTCTCCTGACCACAAAATTCTTTGCTGGAGCTGGGCAGCCATAAACCAAGTACAATTTGTCCTTATTTTGATATTCTGAACCAGTTGCTCTGATATTGCTGGTTCAGAAATGGCTATGTAAAGAACAAGTGGGCAGGATTGGAGATACTCCCTGTAATTCTGAGGTTTACCCCTATCTGGGGCCGTTCAGTTTGTGGTATCAGTCATAAGAAGAAGCGATTTCATATCACAGCGACTGTGGAAAGAGCAAGCAAAATCTGCTGCCTTCTGTGGGCTCAAGCTAAATGCTTCTGCCTGAGAGACACCAAATAGCTCTCTGCTATGCTGCTCTTTAAGCAGCAGGAGTGCAGTTGGTTGTGTTGAAACCAAAATACTGTGCTTGTTGAAGTCTTGTGGACTTGAGTCTACAAGCAAGCCACAGGCAGAGGGGATGCTTAGGGATTCACAGAGGAGTGGAAAAGACTTTCTGACTCATCATTTTTTTTTCCTGTAAAAATCTCATAATGTTATGATATTTTTAGAAGTTTTAGATGTTTGTGACAAATTGAAATTGTATTTATACCTACATTAAAAATGCCAGTTTCAGAGTCTTCAGGGAAAATTTGTGTATTAACAGAAGCTGAAGCACCTGAAAGCAGAAAAATCCTTACCCTAAACCCCCAACACTTAAGAAAAAATCTTTAGATTTTAACAGGATTTAGGACAGTAATAGCTTTGAAGTAGGTTGATAATGCCATGAGGTAGTAGACAGAATGTAAACCTCTTCCTTCTGCTGGTCACTGCTAACTAACTCAGCAGCTTGCCAATCGACGTTGGTTTCTTACACGACAGGCTCTTCCCTTTCAATGTGTTGACAGCCTGGGTGCTTATCTTTGCTCTGAAACCTCCACTAGCTGGCAGGGAGATGCTCTTCAGAGAATGGCACTGAAATACCTGTGGTCCAGAGTGATTAACGGGGAAGGTAGATGTTACTACTTTAATTTTAAAGGTAGTGAAGCTAAAGGACACTGAAAAAGAAACCAGTGGCAGAGACAGGGTTCAAAACCACATTGCACTGGTTCTCCTGCTCACTGATGGTTGCATTTAAATGTCCCTGACACCACTAGTTGTTATGAAGTTTAATTTTCAGTTGTTTTAGCTGTCAGTAGAAGATGTTTGAAGAAGTTAAAACTGCAATGATGATTTTAAATTAAAGGGCTTTTTCTGAGGGAAAAAAAGGAGCTTGTGTTAATAATTGTATTATAATGGTAAGTTCAGGCTCCATGCAAAAGCTGCCTGTACCAGGGAAGAATTCAAGATCCTGCAGGGTGTAAATCCAAGCAGACTAGACAGACAAAGAAATTATTATCCCCCTACTTATCAATGGAGATTTGAGGGATTAAAGCTGAGTTCCAGAGACCCGAATATGACCTTGAAGGAACTAAACCCAAATCATCTAAAACCCTGTTCAGTGCTATCAGCTACTAACATTATTCCTTTTGTCTTAATAGTCCAAAAACAAACAAACAAAGAAACAAAAATAAGCACTGTACAACTGGTCAAAAACAGTGAAAGAGCCACTTATGGAAGCATGATGATACTGCATCAAGCACTTTGGTTCATTACTCAGAATAAACCCCAGGGAACTGCTGTTGCCTCATTTATGAAACTGAGGAGTTGATTGTTATGGGTGGGTATGAGAGATGTGAGCAGCACATTTCATGGTGAGGGGTAAAATTTTTTCTTAGACCAGCTGAGACAGCTAGAAAAAGCAGACAGTATTTTATGCAGTCAATCCCTTCCACTGGTCAGCATGTCATAATTAGATGATAATGGCATTGCTAAGTATTCTTTAATGGCTTTTAAAACATCACAAGTCTTTCCCTCCCAGCTAAGCAGTTTGTTTCCAGCAATTATGTTGGCTTTGTTTTCAAATGGTAACACAATCCCAGTGCAAGAGACTCCCTGAATATAAAACCTGGCACTGCAGGAATGAGTACTTGTGGGTTTGCACAGGCTCATTGGTGTGAAGACTGAAACACTCCTGGACCACAAAAAAAAAAAAAAAAAGTATTCTGCTTCTCTCGAGTCTATTTATATGGCCCAACCAGCTCTATGTGGGTGGGTTCCTGAGGTAGTATCATCAGTTTAGCATAATATTCACCAGAGCAAACCAGCCTATCAAGGAAAGCACATCAGCATAGGAAAAGATGGTGTGAGTGTGACTGCACTGTTTCTGATTCAGCACTGACTTGACCGTCTCCTCCCAGCTCTGCACAGTGTGGGTGGGATGGACATCCCCTCTGAGGACCAGAGTTGTCCCAGGGCCCTGAAGGCTGCCCCAGCAGGTCACATCAAACCCTCCTGCAAAGGAACCTATTTCTCTTCTTGGGCTGGTGTTATTGCTAGAGGGGCACAAGAGAGAGCTGGAGGCACAAAGCTCAACTACATTACAGGCAAGCGGACCCTAAAACATTCTACAAGATCAAGCTGTCTCTTCATCAAGTTATGTACATGGATACTTTTGGTCTTGGAGCCACCCTAGGCCTTCCTATACAGTACTGCATGTAGGGACAGATAAGTGTATGGATAAGGTAACTACAGGTGACTTACTGCACACTGTTCAAAGAAGAGCATTTTCCCTGGTGGATACTTGACTTTGAACATTTCCTTCTTCTTGGCCCACCTGAATCATAGTATATGAACCTTCTGCCTGAAAGACAAAGTGAGCCCTATGTTACACAATAACAGGATGAAGGTTTATGATAGTGAAATCTCTTGGTTCAAGGTCTTGGTGCAAAGTATCCTAGACCTGACTCAGCACCTGAACTTTAGAAAGGTTCATTGGAAAATTTGTCCATTTTCACCAGAAAAAGTTATTCACGTGAATAAAAGTTGTAGGTGTGCTCAAACACAGGAGGTTTCTTAAATGTCTCATTGAGGTAGGAATAGCTAAATTCCTTTAAATAACAATTGAATGTTTGATCGGTATTGCTGTTAATTTGTTTTTTTTAATAATTTAGGCACATTATATACAATTTGGAAGGGACTAGGACACATCTGAAAGAGCATAAGAACTCTGACAGCAAAGATCCTGAGTTTTTGTATACACCTCAGGGAAGAAAATTAAACATTTCCAGGTAAGAAGCTGACTCTGTGGGATTCTTGCAACAGTTGTTTAGGGAGTAAGAACCTCCTAACACTTACCTCCTTTGCTATCTACTAGCCTGTCTGTGCTATTGCCCTGCGAAAAGAGTCTGCTGGGCAACCAGAAAGAGAAAGGAGAAGAGAAGTTTGGGATCTTCCAATGTTATAAATTACTTTTTCAGTAGATAAAACTACAGAGGATTATGGCAGCCAAAATGGTAGCTCCTGGCATCTGGTGGTTTTTGAATGCACTACCCACTATGCATGAGTTAGCAAGTAATTTCCCAGTTTATTGTGTTCAGCTCTTCAGTGTTCAGTGGCTTATGGAAATTTATGTGACATGTTCACAAAGGAAATAATACTACAATTGGCTTAATGCATCTAACGTATAAAGTTTATAGCAGTTCTTTCAGTAAGTAAAAGTATGAGTTTATTAGCCAATACTGAAGTAAGAAACTGAGTTTGATTGCTAAATCATCATGCATCATTCAGTCTGATTACTTTGAAGGTGTCCTGATAGGTGCCACTGTAAAACAGTGTAGAGCTTTTCTGGTGTGTCATTCATATCACAGGCCAGTGTTTTAACTGACGCTGTAGTCACCTAATTATATCTGTATCATTACCATGTCTCAGGCTTCGAAAGAAAGCATCCTAATGAAAGCTGGATGGAAACTAGTCCACCTATAGAAAACTTTGGTTTCCAGATAACAGCATGCTTTGTTAGAAAGCCATTATGGTCAGCTCTGTTTGTGCTTTTGGGCTTTTATTTGCAGTTCCAAAACAAGACTGCTTTAGGGCAAGTGAGCTATCAAGTCTTACTCTATCCATGGGACGGGAGTTACCACTCCTGACTAAGGATTTTCAGCAGCAGCTGTGGACTGTGTCACACTTCCAGAGGTGAGGAACACCATAAACGAGGAGCATAGGGGTGGGGATGTATATTAATCCCAGTTTGGTTCAAACTGATGACCTTCCCAGAAAAAAAACAAAACCAAAAAACTGAATGCAGACTGTAAGATCAACACATTTCAAGAACCAAACAAAAGCAGTGCAGTGTAGTGCATTTACATCTTTAGGGCTTTCGAAAAGCATGCTTTTAAAGGACAAACACACTAATGGAACTCCTGTTCCTTCATTCTCCTTTTCTGGTCAAGGGCAAAACTAAGAGTTTTTTACCATCCTCTTAAGCAAAAAATGTCTTGAGGGAGACGCTTGTTAAAATCTGGCAGTGTATCATTGCAATGCACCTTTACAAACAAAACCACAAACCTTATGATTGCTCCATGGTGTTTAATGTGTAACAAGGAGTTCTGCTGCTATTGTAAAAATACCAGCTGACTTTTAACAGGACCATTAATTGGTACTGTATCTTATTAGAACTCTTGTTTAAATGGCAGTAAAATGTTAAACATTCTTGAATGTATTAATAAAGAAGGGCAATTAGACATGCTTGTTTCAAGAGTCTTGATAAATTAATAAATCTTGAGTTAATTACAGTGCTGGGCACTGAGATTTAGCTTTCAGAGGCTGCAATCAGTACATTTCAAAAAGGACTCTTATCACAGTTAAGTACGTGTGTGCAACAATGGTTAACTGGTATAGTAAATCTGGCAGGAATGATTGTGAGGAATGACAACTCTATAGTTTATTATCTTCATTATCTATCATTAATTTTTTCAAAGTTTTGATGAGATCAAGTTAACACTGCAATCTGAACATCTCCAGAGGTGTGGGGTGAGGTTTAGCCACCTATTTTTCTTCAGATCCTTTGGTACCATTTGTTACCAGAGGATTTTGATCAGAACTAAGTCACATGAAATAATAGGTGACACTGTACATAAATCAAAGCCATTTCCCACCTACCATTTTCATCTCACTCTGTCTTTGAGGTGGAAGAGCAAAGAGATTAGACTCATGGCTGAATATAGACCTGAAATGCTGACTGCTTTCTCAGTGGAACCACTTTCTCTAGAACTGTATCAGTACATACAGGAGGTGTTTGCTTAAATCTTGGTATATACATGGTGACTCACTTTTCATTTAGCACTGTTTTTAGTAAGTACATGTACTTTTATGCATAAGGACTTTGACAAAATACACCCTTGCTAACATTCTTCAAGTCTTTGTTCTGCAGTTTTTATGCCTGTGTGCCTGAACACCTGGTCTGCTGTAATTGGTGACGATGTTCTAGTTGATTTTTAAAGGTGCTTATTGATTTAATCTATACATTTATGGGTATCCTATATCCAGTAGTAATGCTTAGTAATCTTTCTACTTTTACGACTGTTTCACTCTCTTTGAAATGTTGAGTTATTCTCTTGAACTTTGCCTGTACTGGCCAAGACCCGATGGGACTATTCTGCACAGTACAGGGTAACTAATGTGTGGATTATTTACTTTTTTATTTATCTGTTCAGTAACACCCCACTCTCCCTCTGATCCCCATTAAATTCTCCAGAACTCATTGCTTTTCAGACCTCGGTTTCTAAGGTGGAATTTAAATAAAACTTGAGGGGAGAGAATACTGGCTCCAGCTGTAGGACACAAGAAGCCTGGTTTCCATATTACTATTCCTCAAACTCAAAAGCAGGAGAAGTAATGTTCTGAAAAGATGTGTGTGATTAGTAACACAACAGTTCCAGCATTATACTTCTGACATGATGCAAACTGGAAATGACCCCATGCTGAGTACAGCTCAGGGTGTAAAATCCAATTTAAGAACACTATTCTGCCATGGTCATGCAATTTAAATCATAGATGTTAAACTGTCTTTTCATACTAAGTATCATTTTTTGACTGACGGAATGTGGAATTGAAGCTGAAGAACAGTACAAGGGGCAGAACATAAACAGAAACCTTTCTTTTAAGACTGTGTGAAGAGGAATGAAAGACTTTTATTAACTTAATGTAACTCAAGACTCAGTGAAAGCAGGTAAGCTGTATTCCTCAGGAATAAGCATGGCAAAAATTGACCCACAAGCAATCACATGGAGTTCACATTTTATTAATACTGCTCTTCACTAGGCAACTGGCAAATAAATACAAAACTTTAAGTGAGTCTTTACTTCAACCATTTGCTAGGAAGATAAGACTCTTATATGAGCTCTGGTAATAGAAACCCTTACGAAAAGCGATCAAAAGAAAGGTTGAAAATCTAGTTTCAATTTTTCATAGCAACCTTTTCCATCAGTTCCTTTTAACGAGATATTTATTTGTGTTTGTATTCAATAAATCCAGTGGATACACACTATATTTTTTTCTTTTGGTAAGTTGTTCCTTTACCTGGGTATTTTTTTATTGATGCCTCCAAGCTGGCGATTCCCTTTGCTGGATTTCTGCAGTAACTGACAGTCAAGTCTGATAATAAACTATTGGTCTGTGCCAGCTATTACTAAAGAAGGGCCAATTGTCTTTGAAGCCAGCAGAGAGATTTCTGCTCCATCTCTCACTCTTTGAACACAAAGACTTACTTCAGTTTTACAAGTCTCCCTGAACCCGGGGGTCTGTACCAAGAAGTTTACCTTTGAGAGGGGTGGATGAAGAATGATGATTATGCCTCTAAATTCTAATTGTTATAGCCTAGCCTAGCAGAATGACAACAGTGTGGATAGCAACAGGGTCATTTCTGTAATGAGAAAGCCAGTGCTATTTGTATTGTGTGTTTTTTTATGATTAGAGAAGCAAATCTCAGCAATTTGTAAGGAAGTTAATTACTAGACAAATGTGCTCAGATTTGCTCATCTGCAAAGCTGTATGCCAAAAGATATTTACCCAGGTCTTGCTTGGATTAATGGCGAGAGACTAGGCGATCAGCGCAATGTTGGTGCAGTGCAGAGCTGTGGGAGGGAGCCCTGGGCTCTCCCCACATGGGCAGCTGCGAGTGTGCTCTGCAATACTGCCTCATGCAGAGACATCGGAGTTCAGTTTAAGTTGGCGTCTTGTTTCTGTGAGCGATCACACCCTCTGTTCCCCTGACTTTCTAAAAAGTGTGATCAGGAAACCTTTGCCTCATTTTGGGGAGGATACTACCTGTGCTGTATTTGCTTTGTTTAAGGCAAGGATTCCCCCTCCTGTTCCATTCATGATCTTTGTGTCTTGCTGGCTGTCTGGCTGGGATGCTCTTCTGGTCTCTGCTGTCCTGGGCAAAGAGACAACCAGACCCCTCAGGCTGAAGAAAAAGAGAGTCAGCCTCCAGTTCATCAGGCATCACCATGTTCTACATCTACTTGTTTCTATCTGCTTGTGTGCATACCTGTTTAAACACCATTCGGGAGGAAAAGTTAGAGTAGTGATGATGGAGCTTACTGTCCAACACACTGTATTTAAAAGCCACAGTCCCCTGTTGGAAGCAGACCTGTGCACAGTGTGGTGCCTCAACACCACCTGCAAACTAATGGGTTGAGCCTCTGCATGGACTCATCCAGGTACCAGGGCAGCTTCCGCACTCCTAACCAAAGAAGTCTGCACAATGCCAGCACACACCCAGTGGGGCTTACTTGTGAGGCTATGGTGCATCTTCATCCATGTTCATCAGAGGGTCTGGTGATCTGCAATTGAGGAGAAGAGAAACAGTAAGTATCAGAACTGTTCAGCTGAAGTGAAACCAGCTGATGCCTCTCACAGATCATAGGACATAAACAGGTCTTACGAGGAGCGGCTGAGGGAGCTGGGGTTGTTTAGCCTGGAGAAAGGGAGGCTGAGGGGAGACCTTATCGCTCTCTACAACTACCTGAAAGGAGGTTGTAGAGAGGTGGGGGTCGGCCTCTTCTCCCAAGTAACAAGCGATAGGACAAGAGGAAACGGCCTCAAGTTGCACCAGGGGAGTTTTAGATTGGATATTAGGGAGAATTTTTTCACTGAAAGGGTTGTCAAGCATTGGAATGGGTTGCCCAGGGAAGTGGTTGAGGCACAATCACTGGAGGTATTTGTAAGATGTGTAGACGTGGCACTTAGAGACATGGTTTAGTGGTGGACCTGGCAGTATTAGGTTAACAGTTGGACTCGATGATCTTAAAGGTCTTTTCCAACCTAAATGATTCTATGGTTCTACGATTCTATGATGATCTTCTCCTTCCAATTAAAACAGGAAAGTGCAAACACCTCTGTCTTGTGAACTCAGGTTGTCCCCAACAGCGCTAGGTTTTAGGTCCCTCCTCCTTGGAGCAGCATCAGCTCAGGGCTTTCCCACCCTGTCACCTGGCCTGATCTGAGTTGTTTTACCCTTCTTCTTTCCATTCACTTCTATTAAAAAGGGAATTATCACTTTCAACCCAAATGCTGAATAACAATGTCTTTAGCAGAAAAGTGAAAGAAGAAAAGTTGTCTTCTATATCCAATGCCATAATTACCTGCTTTCAGAGGTGAAGTTTCTCTGACCAGCTCATCATACCATGCTCCTCTTGGAGTTAAATTAGCAATTCATTTTAAAACAGAAAGGACTGAGCACTGATTTTCTTTAAAGCCTGTATTCCTTTATACAACACCACTTCCCTTGTCTAATGCTTCCTTGAGCTTAGCCACCAAGGTAATGGCTCTCTGGGACAGTTTTCCAAAGCTATGACAATGTTTTTTCTAGCAGTATGCCTGATTTCCATGTCAGATCTGACCACTTCCCCATTTCAGATGAACCAACCTGCTCATAACCGAACAACAAAAGTGAAACATCAGTAAACGCATGAGAAAAAAAAAGGTCACAAGGGTTCATGCTTGAGCACATTTCTTCACCTCACTTATGTCTTTGTACTGGCTGTGGCCTCAAAACTGATCTCATTTAATTTCTGTCTTAGAAGGTAGTTTTTAAAATGAGGTGACTGGCCAAGAAATTTTCTGCCTGCTTGGGAAATATTCCCAGGCAAGTGGCCCCTTCTTCCAGCTAAAGTTAATGTAAAAATGGACCTGAAGTGATGCTTTTTATGTTTTACCCAAGGAAGTAGGATATGATCAACAGAGACAGTGCTGTCCCAAGCACTCACTGCTGTCAGGTCCTCCAGACTGTGCTGGAGTGATGGTGCCAAAGTAAAGGTTAAAATTAAGAGCTTCAGAAACAAGATAATTCATGAAGGGCCCTCCATTTCTGAGGCACTGGGAAAGAAATGGAAAAGGAAGATGATGATGGATGTGCATGAGGAAGGGAACCACCTAACTAGGAAAAGGCCCCCCTGCTGTCTGCAGTGAGACCTGCATGGCTGCAGATCTACAGTGGACTTATGCTACATGTGTATGGTGTATGCTGCCCATGTGCCACATCTGGGGCTTGAGATTGAATCTGTGCAAGCCCCCATGATCTCCACATCCTCTTACCCGGATTACTAGAACAAGGACAGAAAAGTGTGAGGGCCATACTGATTTGAGTGGCAGTGTTGCTTCAGCCATTGTGCATTGCTCTGTTGTGCTGCTCCGTGATGTTGAACTTGGACGCTGGCAGAAGCAGAACTGTCACAACACTGGGCAAAGAGTTCCCTTGCCTGGCTGTGAAGGGCAGTGCCAAACAGCCATCACAGCTTCCCCTCCTACATGTGACACATGGCATACACGGTGCCAGATGGAGCTGAAAGGAGATTTTCTTTATACAGCCTCAGTAAATCTGCCCTCTAGGACCTGTGTGCATCAATTCTGGAGTCTACAAGGGAGAATGCAAACCTTGTTCTGTGGTCAGAGCTCCCTCAGGTTCTGCAGATGTGCCACATCTGGCTGTCAGGCTGACGTACGGGACACTCACATATGTGTGTGACTGGTTGTAAGTGTTTTCTGCAGGTATTTTCTTAAGTACACCAGTGCAGCTGTGAACAGGGCTGAGCAGCTTTGTGCCACAATGAACGAAAGTGAAGCAAGCCTACCTACTACATTTCCAGCAATGTAGCAGAGGCATTTCTCTCATCTGGGAGAGCTCCCATGGGACTAGTATGAATTCATCGGCTTTTAAAAATTGCACTCTTTTGTGCAGTTTTGGAAGTGTAAGTTTTGCTGGGCATAGAGTCCAGACTCCTAGGAAAACGAGCGATAAGCCCTAATAGTTGCATCCTCTTAGGAAGACTGGGTGCCAACTAGGGAAGTTTTCCCATTAAATAATGAAGCTGACACTTACAGCATGCTGTGTTAGACAGTAATGTACCTGTCAAAGCAAAGCCAAATTGAAACCTGGTGGAAGCTGGTGTCTCCCATACATTAGCGGACTCGTACTCACACAGGGTCACACTGGTCCTGCCTGGAAACAACTTTAGAATTCCGCAGTCATCACATATAATTGCAACAAGTGAATTCACTAATGTCCCTAAAACCACAGTGGATGCTGGCAAAACAAACAGACAGATGTTTGATGTAACAAAAGTTAAGCTGCCTCTTGTCATCTCTCTGTCTGTAAAAGGTTTCTTACTCCACATTCTGTGGGAGAGCCATTTGAGGTCTCCACTTAAAACCAGACTGAAATGTAATCTCTCTACCCTAGATAGCCATCAGCAGGAAGGTCTCCAGACAAATTAACTAGGTTAAAAAAGGAGAACATTCACCTTAAAATCGAATTCACCATACACTTTTGGTCCTGCCAACAAGCTGGTTGGTTGGAAACAGTAGCCAGGAGCAGAAGAATCTAGATTTATTTCAAGACATCTGGAGTTATTTGTCCTTTTCTTTGGGTTATATTTCAGAATTCATAGCCACTGAAATTCAGGCTTATGCACATAGTACATGTAAGCTGTTTTGTACCACACATGGAGAACAAGGACCAATCCCATGCACAGACACTATCCTTTCCTGCAAAAGTCGTCAAACTAACAGCTTTATTTCTCATTTTATATCACCTAAATATTGCCAGCTACTCCTTAGAGCTGAATTTCACCTCAGATTTCACCGCCATTATTAGCTGTATAGTAGCCAGGCAGCAAACAAAGATGTTGATGATCTTCTGTGATGCAGATGATAATAGTTTCCTAGGTATTTAGATTAACAATAACTCATTGATACTTACGCACAAAAAAATTGATGGGATTAAATATATGAAGAAAAACACAGTTCTTGAATTCAAGGATTTTCTTTTCCTTTGAAAAACGGCCAGCTAAGCATTCAGAAAAGAGCTGTTGTTTAAAATTATGTGTCTGTCCTAGTGTGCTGAGAAGTATGAAGCAGTGACATCTGCAGGGCCATGTCCTCTTCCTTTGCTGGATAACCAAGCTGTAAAATGTAAGGCTTCAACCTATGGGGCAAGATTAACCTGAAGCTTAGAACAGAGCGAGGATGGACACAGAGAACTGCATTTTTAATATATCATTATTTCAAGCTGCATAGACCTAGGATTTTGATTCATGGCCACTGCTGGTTTCATTGCTATTGAAAAGCAGTCAGGCTTTGAGTGTAAGTATCTATTTACAAGATATTGTAATAATGTTATCAATATTCATACTGAGAATTTATAACTACTTTCACAAGTTTCCAAACCTTTAAGAGTTATTTACCTTCTGGATTGTGCTGTTAAAAAACTCTGAGAAATTGCAACAGATCTTCTAAAAACCCCAGCCTCTTATTGGTGATTTTACATTGGCAGCAAATTCTCTGTGCTATAAGCCTTCTGGACATTAGAAGTTAATGGCTGAAACTGAGTAGCAGTAAAAGAATGATTAATGGAAAAATCTCATGTCTCCCTATCGAAGCCGACTCAAGAGCTATGCTCATGTAGCAGCAGTTACAATATTTCTCAGCTTTGCAATCTCCAGACAATGAAAAATGGCATCTTATATATTTCTAAGACAGATAGTTCCCTTAATATTGACTATCATATGAGAAAATTGTGCTTTAAATAAGGATAAATATTGACATATTTTATTATGGAAAATAAACTCACATTTGAGTCAACATGCCACAACTATCTTCTTTAGTGAATTATTGTTTAATCATTATTTAAATTTGGGGTTTATTTACTAGAAAAAAAAGGCACTTCAAAAGGAGATAGTTTAAGAAGCCAAGGCAGCACAGAAGTAACAAGAACCCAAACATTTAAGAGGCACAGAAAGTTAAGTGACACAAGTGGGAAAAATACGACCATGGGGTTTTAAGGAGGAGGAATCATGACATGTTAATACCTCTCAAATCACATGCCATCAGTTTTGGGTTTGAAATGCTTCACACAGGCAGTTTCAGAACTGATGTGCATGACGTTCCCAGGGAACCACACCAGACTTTGTCTCATCAAACTCAGGCAAGCTTTGAAGGGTTTTAGCACCATGTAGTTGTCTCAAAATGTGTCACGGCCCTGGTGACTGCTTTGCCACAGCCTTGATGACCTCTGCAGTCCCGCACCCTGCTGAAGACAGAAAAGGGGTTTCTGGTGTGGGGTATAGTGCTTTCCATGGGTCCTGGATCCAAATGTAAGATGACAGAATAAGGGGTCTTCAAACTTCGGAGACTTTGTGTTATACTGATGGTATTAGCTAGACCCTAAGTTTCTGATAATACTGGGATCTTTTCCATTGTATTATTGCTCACCAGATTTCTCTTCTTTCCCAGAAAAGAGAAATGTTGTATTTTATTTTTTTATTTGTGTTAGCATTGGAGTTGGGCTGGAAGTGTTTCTTTCCACCACACAAAACACTTCATGGTTTTGAAAAAAGCCCTGTTTTATATTGAAAAAGATCCTCGATTTCTTGGTGTTTTGTGTGCAAAAAGTGGACAACAGGTACTGTGCCCATATCCTATGGATTAAGGCACTCAGGATACAGGAGTTCACTGCTCTTGTGATTACTGGGCAGATGACAGTTCTGAACTGGCTTTTTCTAGATTACTCATTTGTTCTCAAACTATTTTCAGTCTCCTACTCTTTGAGCAGAAATAGGACCCTTGTCCTGATCTTTGCCAATAGCTCTTTCCTTGGAACTAGCACCTCTGTAAAAAGATTTTTTTTTCCAGACAGGTACTGTCATTTGGACAGCATTCTGTCTCCTCAGTTTGTTAAAAAAAAGTTTAATTAAAACATTTTGAGCTCCTTGGAGAGCACAAATACTCATTCCTAGCTGGCAGCATCCTTGCTCAGCGGAGACGACTGACAAAAGAAAGAAATGGCAGCAGCAAAGCAAAAGGTAAGCTTCCATGTAAGGAGAATATACCTCTGAAAGGCTTTGAATTTCAACACACAGACCTGAAGCCTGATTCTCTTTAACAGTGAGAGGACCATAATATTCTTTTTTAGGACATGTCAAGATCTACAGCATTTCCTCAATAAATTGCAACAGAAACCTGGACAGAGAAATGAACTCTGTGGTGGGGGTTCAGGTGAATATCCAGATGGCAGTATCAAGTCTTGTAATTGCTACAGCCTCCAGTAAAATTAATTTGTAAGCCATTGGCTTTCTAAAGGCCACATGTCTACAATTACTTTCTTTTTCCCCTTTGTGCCAACATACATTCTTTCAAGAAAAACGTATTGCTAAGCAAAGGGCACCTGTCTAAAATTACTAAGGCTCAAGTAAGAGATTCGCAGATCAACTTTGCTGCCCTTTTCCCCTTGCGGTAAAACTATATGCTTTGCCTACTGAGAACAGGAGAATATGCCTTTGCCTTGATTTGTGAACTTTAAAAAAAGTTGAAAAAAATATCTGGGAGGAACCAGAATGCAAAACTAGCCTTCAGCTGTGAAGGCTTTATTTCTCCTGGTTTCTTAAAAAGAAAATGAGGATGCCATAAACATACCTGTCTTTGTTTATTCTTGTGGTCCTCTGTTTTTCCTCAGAATAATTATTGCAAGATTTTTTTACACCATTTTTTGATTTACACTCTAGGCAAAACCAATATATTTCCAAAAGAAAAAAAAAAAAAAAAAGAATTCACAGTTGAATTTGTTTATTTCAGTTGTATTTAGACCTAGTCAGAAAACAGAATTTACAACCTACATGGAATTGTGGAATCTCTGTATTTCATTTTGGTCTTCACCCAGTATAAAAAGACTAACTATCACTGATGGAGTTAAATGCTGCAGAATAGTTTGATTTAGAAATACCTAAACATTCTTTATTTTGACACTGAAGTTGAATACAATTTTCTGCTGTGAAGTAGCCATCTGCTCACCTCCTCGCCACTTGTGTTTCTCTTTTGTGACTTTAAACTGAAAAAAGATTACGTGTATGACACATTTTTCCATTGAAAATAATAATTTTATTAAAACAACTTCCACCAAAATACATGATTGCCAAATGATGCTCATTAAGCACCTGATTATATCTTAGAGATCTTAAAAGTAAATTTTTTTCAAGCTAATTTCCTACAACTGGTGTAAGAAATCCAGGAAAGACTCTGCTCAGATGGGCATGACCCATCTTCACTCACATCTCAGACCTTTACCATTGCCAGTCTGTGATACGCCTCTGCAACCTCTGCGATGTCTCATGTGCCAGATCTCAAATGACCTAAATCACAGGTCACAGTACAGCCATCGTATTTGCTGCAGTGTTAAACCACCAAAGGACAAGAACAGCTGTGCCAGGCCAATGAGGGTATTTTGGTGTTCTGGATTGCTGCAACATCTTTTTTAACCTATTAGGAGAGGATCATAAAAACAAAAAAAGAGTTTGATTAGTTGGCATTATAAAACCTATGACAAAATACCATTTCCTACTACCGATAAAACCAGTCATAAAATTAAGCAAATGTTTTGGGCTTTTGCAGTAGATCTGCAATGATTCAAGAGTGCCCAGATTTGGTCCTTACCTGGTGCATAAAATGCTAAAGAGCTGGTTCCTGGAATCTTCTGTAATGGAAGAGATCATTGAGTAATATTGGCTCCATTTTTACTACAGTTTATTTTGTGATAGCAAACATTATTATGACACTGCTTTGTTCCCATAATAATGCCAGCAAAAACTGCTGTGCATTATTGTACATTACAAATCACTTTTCCAATAAAAGTATCTTTGCAATTGGAAATATCAGGGAAAAAAATGCAAGAAGGTACACGGCTTAGTTGTTTTTAGGGTATGTTAACCATTGCTACTCTATATTGTGCACGAAAATTAAATGAACAAAACTGAGGACTGAGGGTCAGTGTTTTAAGTGTGCAGCATTGCTCCACAGTTTAGAGACTGTCCAGTCTGCTGACATCTTCAAACCTGTGATAATAACTCTTCAGCTACTGTAATCATCTGAACTATGGCAATACACTTTATTGCAAGATTTCTGCTCCAATTCAAATTGTTAAATTCCTCTGGGCTGGAGATAGCTGTGGATCAGTCTTTCTCTCTCTTGCTAAGACAAATTCTGTCATGGTGCAAAATGGTGCAGCTTTATGCACATGAGTACTTTCTCCAGACCAGCTGTTCCACGAAAGCAAGCAAACAGCTTGAAAATCCAGAAGCTGCTTTTCTCCCCCAAAACAAAAACAAGTTTTTCTGTTCATCCCTGTGTGTGCATTCACCTGAAGGAAGAATTTATCTCCAGTTAAGTCAAAATCAGTCTTGCTTTTTATAAGACCAAAAGGTTCCTGTGGGTAATATTCTAGAACTATATGTACATGTTGCTCTTGCAAAGTGTGTGTGTGTCAGGTAATGGTGTATATACTTGTACCTGCTTGTTTTGGATGCATAAGAGTCAAACACATGTACTTGAGAAGCTTCTGAATTTTGCACAAATACAGGTTCTTCAAGGAGCTTAGCAGCCGCATCAGATACATAAAAGTGGTATTAGGGCAGTACTGTTACCCGGGTTTAAAACAAACCAAAATAAAACTGCTTTGCAGGTTGTTTTCTTTTTCCTTCATGCACCCTACAACTCTGTGCGAAGTAACCAAAGGAGCAAAACCAGGCTACAGCCACTGACATGAGAGATGGCTCAAAGTGTGACAATCAGTGGGGCCGGGAAGCATTTCTCTCTCATGAAGTAATGTGTGCTGATAATCCTAGATACACTTCAGCAGGAAGAACAGCTTTTTATAGGGCTCAATTTTCTGCTTTGAATGAGATTTGCTGAGTGTCTGGGTTACTGTGAACCATGGGAGACGCTTTCAAAGGCACCTCAGGCGCCATGGAGCTCAAATCTAAAGAGACTTGGTGGTTCCTGGATTCTTGAGCTGCTTCTGAAATGTTCTCATTTGAAAAAAAATAAAAAAATATAGAAAAAACTAAAAACATGAGAAACAAATCCAAGCATTTACATGGGACAAGTGATATGTGGTGTGGGGACAAGAGGTGCAGCACCAGGAAACAGGTCAGTGTTTTAAAGCACAGATTGAAAGCATCACTATTAGTGCCATTTTCTTTACAGTGACCTTTTGAACTGGAGATTGCAGGTAATTAAATAATACTGTTAAAATAAGTTATAAAGGATCTCTCCGTGTAGAGCGGCAGTCACTGCAATGCTGGCAGCAGCAGACTGTGCCCAAACCCCATGATTCTGAGGGAGCCCTCTCTCCCCTTACAGCACTCTGCCAAAGCTGCTGCAGGTCCATGAGCAGTCTGCATCACACCTCCACGCACTTGGATTTCACTCCATTTTCAGTGCGTTAGCTCAGCTTTACAGACTCGAGCACTGGCGCCTGGTGTGGTTATGACTCTGACCTGGCAAACTCACCCGCTGGCTTCGGGCAGCGAGTGCATTGCACCCAGAAGGAGACAATAGCTGATCCAGCAGTTGCCTGCTGTTTATAGGAACTGCTCGTGATCCCACAGTAAATTGCCAGAAAGCTGCTTTCATGACTGACCACATTCCTTTCCCCCTCATCGCTCCCCTCTCCACACGGCGTAGCTGGATTTCCAATTATGGTTGAATACTTATGTGTCTTTTATGCCCCTTTTATTTTTGTTTCTAACCTCAGAAGCCATTGCCAACCTGCTCTTCTCTTAACTAACCATATTCTTCCCTCATCAACATGAACAAGTGCGGCACCATTGAGCCCTGTGTAAATAGCCACAGTGACATCTGAAACAACAGAAATGTTAGTATTCGCTTGATGAGGGTTTTTAACAACATGCTTGGAGATGTCGAGGGTTTGCTTTACATCTGCAGCAAATTCACTATGTGATCTGTTGATGGGTTGCAGATGGCACCATGAGCCACTGCTTGCAACAGAAGTAACAACCCTGGTCACATTTTACCACATTAAACAATTTACTTGGGTGGTAATTACATAGCAATTAACTTTGCTGCCTCACAAATGCTATGCGAGCAGTCTGTCTTTTTCAGTTTTTTCTTCTCTGTCAGCTTCAGTCTTTTATCTATGGCTGGGTACAAGTGTTCCTGCCAGAAGAAGATATTAGGAAATGAGGGCCAGCCATGATCTCTTTGAGAAATAATGTCTGCTCCTCTGGGCAGGGCTGAGAGATGAGCTACCAGGGTAGTATTTTAGCTACCACTGGATTACTGTTACCACTTAAAGGACTGGCTCCGTCTTGATCAAAACATTTGATGTGTAGTCAAAATCTACTGCCCAGGGTTCTTCTGCAGTCACTGGATAGACTAGTACTTCAACAGGGTAATTCACTCCAGCTATCTAGTGGTGAGGTGAATTTCTCGAGCTGAACACAGATGTGATGTGAATACGACGCTACTTTTAGATAACTACGTGTTAGGTGAAAGGCGCCCTGTTCTGCATGGTTATAATCCTAAAAAGTCTAGAGTATATGGGGTGTGGAGAAAGTCTACAATGAGAAACAGCTTGACCTACTTGTCTTAAAAAGAAGATTTGCTTACAGGTGATAAGACCAAGTGGCTCTCTGGTATTACTAGGCTTTATAATCAAGAAACATTTGTGTGGAACTGAGGGTGGTATCAATCACTGGGACACTCTGTGGTGCTCTGCCGTGCTCTGTGGTAGATTCCTAAATGCTTGACATAAAGACTGGGCATCTTTCCAAAAGATGCGTTGTAATACATACAAACGATGTGCTACATATTAATGGACTGAATACTGTGTGAACATTTTTACATTGGATGGCCATTGTAATCTTTCTGGAGCAAAGTCTATGAAAAATTTCTTACATATATATTTTTTGTCTACAAGTTTTTCTGTGCTTTTTTTTTTTTTTGGCATAGCTTGATGTCCTGGCAATAATAATACATACAGAACCCTTTGGACACATAGGCTATCCAATGCTGATCCAACCATAGGATCTCGTCCTTAGGTTGTAAATCTTTAGGGTATATGACACATCTTTGTTGTGTTAACATGTTTTCATGACTAAAATTATTAATAAGCATCTTTAAAGAAGAAAGGTGATCATGGAGGAAGGCACCGCATGAGGATAGAAGTGATCAAACTTCCATTCTGCCAGGGGTTTCCTTTGTGATTTTGTTTGACTCACTCAGGTTCAGCACTTCCAATGCTTTTAAGATTCCTTTGAAATCAGTAGGAGGCTGATTCATAGCAGAGCTTCAGGCTATATAGGCTGCATATAGGCTTACTGCTATAAGAGTGTAACAGTGCCATCGCTACTTGTTTGACATCTACACTCAACGATGAGCTACTGTGGCTGTTATCCAGAGCTGCCAGACCTTTGCTCTCTAATCAGTCAACAGATAATTAGTCTCAGCTCATAGTTTGGCACTTTCAGTAGGAGGTTTGAATGTGATCTTTTTTTTTCTGATTTTTTTTCCCATTCCTCTTCCCTTTCTACAGAGACTGTAATCACATTATGTGTAGACACTCCTAATTGCAGATGCAGCTTTAAGTGCTACTTAAGCATAACTAAAAGCCAACTACACAGAGCAGTCACACTTGATAAGTTTCTTTCAAAGGCTTTGCCATTTTGAGCAATGTTACTGGACATTGTGGAATTGCCTACATTGTACGGAATGGACTGTAAATTGATAAAATTTGTAGTATGGAGAAAAGATGGCATCTGCAGAAGACAGGAGTTTAAAGTCCATTAAAAGTCAGTAGCATTGTTGTTTTATAATCTCCTCATGTTGATTTTACTATCCCTGCCCATCTGTTCTGACAGAACTTCTCTATGTTCTGAACAAAACCCTGAACAAGATATTTTTCTAGTGCCATAAACTTAATATAATCTAAGCCCTGATTATAGTAGTGTTGTGCGTTTTTTACCTGTGTTTAGATAATTATTATGCCAAAACTGCTGTAAAGCAAATGGTGTGCTGACTGGTTAGAAAACTAAACAACTTCCATTTTTCTCCCTTTATAATATTTAGCAGCTGTCATTAAGCTCTGTGGCATCTGGAAAAGCGCAGTCCAGCAAAAGCTGTTAACGTTATTTTGATGATAAGTTTCCACCCCTGACTATCTTGCTTGCTATAGCAGCTGCTGGAAGCACTAAAATGCAACTTCTAACAGTTTTTAGAGTTCCTATTATTATTATTATTATTATTATTATTATTATTATTATTATTATTTTCCTAGTGTGACACACACAGCAAAAAAAGTTTTGTAATAGACAATTTAATCTGCGGCTGGAACTTCTGTTGTGGCTTATTTCTTCCAGAATTACAAGAAGCTTCTCAGATCTGTGCCAGACACAGGTCTGGAAAGGGTCTAATATTGTTGAGACCACTACTAAGCTGCCTGAGCCATCATTACTGATGGCGATCAGAGTTTTTCCTAGTTTACATACAGGACTGGACAGGAATTTTTTGTGGAAATAACTGTGTTACAGAAAATCCAGTTCTGGCAAAAGGGACCTTGCTACACTTTAGTTACAGAATTGATCAAGTAAGAAAATTCTCATTTGTTAAATTGAACTGAAATGTTTAATGTTGAATCATTTTGAGATTAATCCATGTTCGCATAATGTTGTGGCAACATTTAATAGATGTTAAGTGGTAGGTACTTTTGCTACTTTCCTTTTCTTTACAGACCAGTATTTTCTTCCAGGATAGCACAGATACCCTAATGTACAATGAATTAAGGTTTGTGTTGTCTTAAAGTAGTCTGGACTTGCGCTAGCTGAGTATCTAACCAGGCATCACTTAGGCCTTATACAGTGAAAACCAGGAGATTTCCTCATCTTCTACATACTTAGGTGTTCTTCATTAATAAAATGTAAGGTCACATCACTTTGTTCCTTCTCAACATTCATGAGAGGCAGCAAATTGTTAGTATTACTGTTTTACATATGCGAATCGAAGGCCAGTTCACACACTTGCTCTCTGTAGAGGACTGAGGTCAGGAATAGACGGCAAGCTATGCTGCACACTCCGCGAGCTGCTTAGGTGCCTTCAAGGAAGGCAGGAACTGAGAGGCAGGTTTGAAATTTCTGTGATATTAAAATGTTGGACTTTTTCATCTAATGGCCTGAGGTCAACCTGAAAATTTAATCAACCTGCTTTAGAAGTTTGTTGGTTTCTCATGTTGCTGGTTAACACCTTAAATGAAAAGGCCTGTAACACTATACTTGTCTATGGCCTTTCTGGAAACACCCCAGAATGTGACTTTGTCCCATGACTGTACACTAAGAAACTTTCTCTTCTACTGTGGTCTAACCACCTTATGTGGCTGAGATTTACAGACTGAGCTAAAACATTGGTGTAACTGCTAAGGTGTCAGTTTGGAGATGGGGGCACAGAGCCAGCCATAGCGCAGAGCAACCTGAGATGCTTCCTGCACCAATGATACCAATGCTACACCAAAGGGGGGCATGGGGAGCAGAAATGAGCATCTGAGAATTTGGCTCTCCTTCTCTTGATTCCTGACGACTGAAGGTGGAAAATCCTCAACTCCACGCAAGGAAAAGCTTCATTCTTTGGTTTTCATGCTGCAGTCACCCAGCTTAGCTGTTTGTCCCCTAAAATCATAATATCATAAATCACAGAATAATTCAGGTTGGAAGGTCTACTCAAGAGGTAATCTGGTCCCATCATATGTGTCTTACACCTCATTCAGACATTCTTCTGACCTACGTGTGGCAATCTATGGAATAACATCCTTGTTATTAGGTGTCACATTATAACTACATTGCAGTGATTTGCACCTCTCCAATCTGAGACATAATGCGGAGGATTTTTCTGCTCTGACAGAGCAAATACAGCCTCAGTATTCATAAAAAGTTAGACACTAAAATATTGTTGAGTCATCTTTAACTGTAAACAATGTTGCCGTGGGATTCTGTGTGAGAAGAACAGGGAAGGGCAATAAGGATTCGTATCCGTGTCGTGCATGCTCCCTATTGCACACATGGCCAGAGGAAGAAAGTTTTCCATGGATGACTGCTTAGTGGCTTCAGTTCAGAAACATAAAATGCACATGTGAACTGTAAACACATGATTAATTCTGTTGGCCTTAATCCGAATTTTCTCAGTGATGCCTCCTATTATATCTATATAATTTATGCCTAGTATCTCTACATAATCTGCATATAAATAAGAGGATACATCTCACAGACAGAGTAACCATGTAATTCTAAACATCCGGTAGCAGGTATTGCATGTCTACGTATGTGCCCGTACGTTTTGTGAGCGCAGGCTGCTCTGTAAGTGTGTGTTATTTCATGCCCTCATCTGCTATAGAACTGAAGGTACTTTAGAGACCTGGTAACCTTACACTCATGCCATTTAGTCTGAATAAATCCCAACAAAATAATATAGAAAATTATGCAGCACTGGAGGAAGGACAAGCTGGCTGCATTCCTTATATTCCTTAACAGGCTTCTGTTCCAGGCTTCAAAAATGTAAATATGATGAGCTCTCAGAGGAGTCAGTGAGAGTCAGACTGCATGCAGGGTCAAAGTAAAAGCCTGTCTAGCTCAGCATCCCTCTCCTGGACATCTTGTGCTCAGTGTAGGACAAGCAAGATATTCTTGGGACCATGCAAGAGGTTAGGGAGAAACTCCTTATAAGAAAGGAATCATTCACTGGCTCGGTCTTTTATGTGGTACTGGCTGAAGGAGTTAGTACAGGTCATTTTCGGGTAAGGCATGGAAGGAACTAAAGGGAGATGCCTTGAAGTTCTCCTCTTGTTCTCCTTCACCCTCTGGCTTAGTTTTCAAGCAAGCTCCTTCTCTGAAAAAAGCAAAACCAAACACAAGAACAACAAAAAGAGCAACCCAGATAGGGCCTTTCCTCAAAGTATATCTGCTCTGCTACTTCATTTCTTCATCATATTCCTTCTGAAAACTCTCCTTGCCTGATAGTTTCCAAGACCACGGTTTCTTTGTTCTTATACTTCTGAGTCTTGACTTACTTTGTCCTCTGCCCCTTTGGATACAGGGCTGTTTTTTTATTCTGTTTGTACCGTGCTTCTGATTAGGGGATGCCTAGACAAGGTAACCCCCAAGGCCCTTTCTTCTTTCCTTGTCTCTGCCTTACAGCTCAACTGCTCGGAGAGGCCTTGAGGTGAAAGTAGCCTCCTGGTCCTCCTGAAGATTTCTGGACATGGTCCCTTCCAGTCTGAATTACTCCCTGATTTTGTGGGTTTATCAGGGCTGGATTCAGCAAGGAGAGAGAAGAAATTAGCTGTATCTTGCTCTGGTTTCTGCACCTCAGGACCAAGCACTCCAGCTTGTGATGAAGCACAGTCTCATCACGTCATGCCAGAGTCTACCATGTGGTTGCTTACATCTGCTCAAATTAACATAAGGTTGGGTTCAGTTGGCCAGACGCTGACACCAGCTGTATTTAGTTCTCACAGCCTTGGCAGGTGCAGTAATTCGATGAGGTTAACCACCAGTTAAAGGGATGCAGAAACCACTTCTCATGTTTCAAGCTATTGTATTTTGTGTGGTAGGAAATGTCCCTTCTATCTATATGGTTATTGATCATATCATTAAAACGTAACAGTGGCTGGAAACTAGAACTATGTGAAAGTGTCATCAGTTTTATTTCCCAGAGATATTATCAAGAAATATCACCTCCTGTGCCCTCTCCATCAGGTTTGTATTCAGGTGAACCCAATATTTCAAAATTTAAAAAAAAAATGCATAACAACTGATATGCATTGAATTTTGTGCTTTTTTTCAGGCACAAATTTAGCAAGGATGAAGGAATGATCAAAACCACAGACTAACCAAAGTCAACTTGAAACCCAGCTCAGGTACGTATTGCTTTTACAAATGCTGGCCAAAGTTTTAGATCAGAAATGAAGCAAAAAAACAACCCAAACAGCTCCATTGCATCATAATAATAGCAGGAATGTGCAGGGAATCCTGAGCACAAACACTGCGTATTTCATTCCAGTTGTCCCTATTGGATATTTCCAATTTTAAGAGTAGCCTTTGAGTCTTATGTTTCATCATTCCTTTACAACTGATTCCAAAACATGTAAAACTCTCACTAGAGTTGATATTTGGCAGAAAGGATCCCGATCCACAGACCACTGCACTGTTGGGAAAGCCTTTCTCATTGGCTCAAAGCCTCTGGAGGTGGCATATGGAGTTCACTGTATAAACTCACCACTTAGCTCCCTGATCATGGGTGTTTCACTCACAGCGTGAGGTCCCTCAGTTGGCCTCACCTCCTTTTTCCTACTCTTGTTAGGGGAGAGCTACCTTATTGCCTCTGGGTATAGAACTTTGCTCAGCAGTGCCTTATAATGTTGTGCTACATGTGTAGAGCATCACTCACGTGATGTGACCAAAAGCCCTTTCGCTGGATTCGTAAGTTCTATGGTATGCAGCTTTCCCAAGGTGTCTTACGTCTCATTTATGTTTAATTGTCTTTTTTGCAGAAATTTGCCATGTTCAATTTCTGAAGTTATGATTAAACAAATTAATAAATTTCTAAAGGCTACTAATTGCTAATTAACCCAGCATGGGAAGAGTCCTGGTGAAATGTGTGCTGTGTGTCCCCATACATGCCAGAGCTCTTATAGAGTTCACACAGTTTGATCACTAAAACCAGTCCTATGAATCTTCATTAAGCCAGAAATTACAGGCGCTATCACAACTCTAATTCGGGCTTTCCGCATCCGTATGTGAGATCGTGCATAGCAAAGACACCACTTCATTTCCAAATAATTTACAAAGGGTGTATTTTTCCCCACTGAGAAGTTGCATTGTAACAGCAATCAGCAATTCAGAGCTTTCAATTAAACATTGTGCCATTTAAGTGGCAGTAAAAATGAAATGGTAGAGCAGAATGGGAAGGAATCTAAAAACAGGTGCAATTACACTCATTTTTATTTCAGACTGTTAAATTTTAATACCTTTTACAGGCACATGAATAAATGAATTATGCAGGACTCACAACTGTTGGGAATTAATTCATACTGTTCCAGAAAACTCTAATTCAGCAGAGGTAGCAAATGGAATAATAGGTTCTAAAGGTGCCAGCTGTTTGCCATAGGTCTTCCAGTGATTCCAGGTACATGCCAGCAAGTTACAGCACCTGCTGTGCAGCTAAGGATCAGAGGGAGTGATCCCACCACATCCTGACAAAATCATTTCCTACCAATACCAGTGGGAGATAGCTGGCTTCTTACTTTGTCTCCATGGAGAACTGTGGTGTCTCTTAATATTAGGCACACTTTCCCCCCATCCTCAAGTACTAATGACAATATAAGTTGCTTTCTCTTGACAAGCAAAGTCCCATACTTGTGACCTTGGTAACTGTCATTATTAGCTCAGTTGCCTCTCATGAAGATCCAAACTGATCCATACTGCATAAGTGTATCTGTAACTTGGGACCTGTCGTGGTTTAACCCCAGCCAGCAACTCAGCACCACGCAGCCGTTCACTCAGTTCCACCTCCCACCCAGTGGGATGGGGGAGAGAATCTGAAAAATAAAGTAAAACTCATGGGTTGAGATAAGAACAGTTTAATAGAACAGAAAGGAAGAAACTAACAATGACACTAATAACA
>JAVKLA010000027.1:43692093-43710715 GCA_034782735.1 Sagittarius serpentarius | reverse complement strand
TCAACATTCTTCTCATACTAACCCCAAAACACAGCACTGTACCAGCTACTAGGAAGACAATTAACTCTATCCCAGCCAAAACCAGGACAGGACCATTTCATTTAGGCTCCTTGTGGGTTGCAAATTTCCTTCAGTTCAAGGCAGCTTACACCTAATGGGATTCACACTTGCTAACTGTAATTCTGGAGCTGAGGCTGCTGCTGTGGTCAATGGATGTTTGAACGTTTCTCTGAGGATCTTTGATGACATGATTACTCCTCCTTTATCTTTCTGAGGCAAAGGACACATGTGAAATCACAGCTCCAAAAAGAAGCACTAATTTGATTAAAATGAGCACTTCATTTTTCTTCTAACGGTCTAGTATATCCATGAAAGAACTGGAATAAGGAAGGCTTGACCTGGGTTATTTTACTGTTTTAGGCAGGAATCCAACCCTTTGAGGGAATACCAGTTGCTGATCTGAATCATACCACGCCCTTTTTGACATGTTTTGGGTACCTGTGTTCTCACCGTTCAGTAGAAATGGAAGAAGCTGAGAAGCTTCTGGCTGCAAAACTAGGAGCTTACAGCACCATTGATCCCTCCCAGTTTCTGCAAACAGCTGCAAATGCCCAGCCTGCCTTTCTCCAGCACTTCTTCTCTGAAGTGAGCCAGGGTTGTCAACACAAAAACCTATTTTCCCGATGCGTTTGCAGCATATACATGTATTCAGGTACCTTTTCTCCGGTGTGAAATAGCAACATAAGGTCAGATGGCCACAACACTAGTTTGCAGTGTGTCTTGTACCAGACATGAGATGCTGCTAGGTGTCTCTTGCTCAGCAGCCATCGCCCTCCAATTGCATCGAACACTCCACGTGCGTCTGAAGGTTGGCTCACAGTGAGTGTCTGGCACAGTGGACACACAGCATGAGCAAGGCCATAGCATGCCCCATTAAATTTTGCCCTGGCTGCAAAAATCAGGGATGGCACACAGACTCACGCATGTAAATGCAACTGATTCATGCAGGTGATGGATTCAGTGTCTGGTCATCTTGATCTGTGTTAAAAGGTTCGCACAGGAACAAACAGGAACAGAAACAGGAACTCTGCTGTTCAGCTTTACCTGCATCCATTAAGTTAGTAGACTGGGTTTCACGATCTCAATTATGGGCTCTGGAAAATGCAGCAAAACCCCCTCTCCCTCCCTTTCCCTTCCCAAGTTTCTACAGTGGGTAAGGAGCTGTAGACCAGCTGTGGTCACAGCACTGCATTTATTTGTGTTACTGTATTTTTTTAAACCTTCATTATTATTCTTCAGGGCATTACACTGACATCACTGCCACTCCCATCACATCAGGGGAAACTGTCTAGATAAAAAGGCAATCCTGTCTGTCCTCTGTCTACACTGAAGACAACAGTTTTAGAGAAGAATTACAATATGAGGCTATTAAAGTTATTAAGAGTATCAGGTTCTAACTTTGTTAACAGCAGTGTAACTTCACTCCCTTTTTGCATGGTGCTTTGTAATTTATTCTCATCTGAGAACATCCTTGATTCTGGGGCTAGGAACACACACAGAGTTCACATCATTTGTCTTTCAGTTAAACTTGTTGCTGCATCTCAGATGAAGAACTAAGATAGCGTTAAGAGGAACAAAGAGTCCTCGCAGTACTTCCCTCCCTTCCCTCCCTTCCATTCCTTGCAGTGAGTTCAAAGATCCCTGAAGTGTGACAATAGTTTATAGAGGAGGGAAAGGCAAACCTTCATCACCCTCCTGCTGAGGCCTTTCCCTGCTTTCAGGCTGCTTTCTGCTTGCAGTCAATACGATCTGTAGGGCAGGGTGCTCCTGAAAGATTCCCAAAGTCTTTGATCCCTGACTACTATGGTTTGGCTTTTTTGAGAGCCTTGCAGTCTGCGTTTGCATCCCTAGCCACAGCACAATGTGCACCTTTTAACAGGAGGCTGGCTGATGCCTCAGGAGTTGTTCTCCCACTGATAAGCATTTGGTTAAGGTAAATATAAACACGGAAGATTTTCTCGAGTGATAAAGGATTAGTGCCAGCCAGGGACGCAGCTTCTTGTTGATCATCCACTGAAACGTATCTTCTGTTATTGCAATGGGATCTCCTGCAAGTAATTCTATGCCTCTGCCAGCTGATACGCAGCAACTTTCTCCTTTGTGTGCATTTGCAAAAGGGACAAAAACCAAAACCTACCTTGCTTCAGAAGACAAGCTACTCATCCGTATCAGCTCCCTGTCACTCTCGTCTCGGAGTTAAGCTCCTTTAGCAAAGGCTTAACAAACTCTAGCTCAGACTTTCTCTTCCAGAGCCGTCAGCTCCTCCCCGCCACCCATCCGCGTTGTCCAGGGAGAGCTCTGCCAGTTCGTACACAGCCAAGTGACACGTCAAACCTACCCCAGGTAACCTGTGGGAACCCATCACCCAACACCTCTGTCAGGGTAGGCCAAGAGGAGCCCACTGCTCTTTGCTCTGTCATCTGTGGGCAGGACTGGATTCCCTCTGGGTAGAGAGCAGGCTGTGTCGTGAGCTTCACTGGGAAAGAAAAGTGCTCTGAATAGAGACTGAAGACCTGCTTTGGTAAGAGAGATGAGCGTATGCCCAGCTCCAGGAACTGCTCACGTGTTTTCTGTCAAAATGTTTCAAGTGTAAGATTCCAATAAGTGTATTTTTATAATTTCCAAGGTACAGATTTTGTGAGTCAATACCTGTGAAAATCCTTCAGCTCAATTGTATTCTGGTGTTTTTCTCACGCGGAGAAAAGTGGTTTTTTTATCCTAACAGTTTCACTTATGTAGATTGTGCTGAAGCTAGTTAGGAAAGATTTCTTTTTATAGTTATGTCCTCACACTGCGGACCTGTTGTCACAGCCATATTATTCCTTCTAGCACATCTGAGTTACAAAGATTTTATTTATGGAATTTTATCTCCCTTCCCAATAACAGTAATTTTAAAATGTCAAACTTTTGGAAGCACTCTAAAATAAAAGGAAAGAGATAAAGGTAACTCTGTGTCTTGTTTAAGAATAGCTCTTTCTAGAAGAACAAAGCATATGAAAATAAGAATGTATAGAAATCTGATTTAGATCTATATACTTGGTTGGTAGCTCATTGACCAGTCACGGCACATAAGTCTCAACAAGACAATCCATGAAATAACTGCAAAAATATAAAAGTGAAACAAACACCCCATTCCCACAGCTGTGAACAAAATAGGAGAAATAAGAGCACTTTCAGTGTTCAGCCTGATCCTTATTTGCTTTTAAATGACATGCCACTGGGTCAGCATTGCATAAAATTGTCTTTAGATGTCCTGTAAAAGGTGGTGGTTTTTGATTCAAAACAGTTGGAAAAACACATGTCTAAATGAAAGTGCACGCAGAGGACCAGCTGTTGAGATGACTGTGCCACTAGAAGTCTTGGAGAATATAGTGGAAAACTGTCTCAGAACTGGCAAAGAAACAAACTCAGGACTGATCTTCCAGTCAGGAGTCAGCGTGCCAACAGGAGCGCAAATATGAGGGTGGGCAAAAACCTGGATGTGAAGCTACAGTCATAACAGAGAAGTAACAAAGACCTATAAATGTGACTATTTCTTGAAACATTCTGATTCTGGTGTTTTTTTAATTTAGAAAATTTCACTCGGCAATGGCCACCATACTAAGGGAGGTAAACAGGGCAATTCAAAGAGCAATCAAGGGCAAAAATAATGTGATATCGGAGAGATGCCATAGGTTAATTATGCAATTATTCAACTCCACTGATTTATATAGGAAGTCATGTAAAAAATCACTTACCAAAAGTGTGCCATTGCTAGCCTTTAATGGACGTAAGATGAAAATGTGTGACTGGAGGCTGTGTGCAAACAGAAAAGAAGAAAGAGAGAAGAAATCCCTCTTTTTATGGTTTTTGAAGGTAACAGGAGACATTGAGAAAACACCTGATAATGAAATGCTATCAGACTGTTGACTAGTCTTGAAGGAAAATCTCTGAAAACCACAGGAATGGGAACACTTCTGGAGACTTGGAAGAAACAGCTGAAGGATTAGGCCACCCACCCCTGGCTCCTTAGCTGCCTTTAAGCACTTATCTTCTGTTTCATTCTGTGAAAGTTGGCGTTTGTCTTCTGGAACTAGCTGACATGTAGGAAAGTACCCTAATGCCCTTCTGTTCACAGTCAGGATGTGCATTTTCACCCAAACTTTTTTGGGGTCTCTTTTCATCCAAACTATCAACTACATATACAAGATCCTGGTCCCTGTTTGAAAAGCTTATGGATGTCTGCTCCTGACATGCACCAGTCTAACGCCTAAATTTCAAAACCCCGAGTGACGATATGCACATGCATAGCAGGGAAGCGAGAGGGAGAAATCATGCTACAGCCATCCCTTTTGAGCTTGCAGAAAAGCAGTGCTAATAAGCAGGGGGAGAAATGGCAGCAGTGTCCGGGCATTAAAATCAGAAAGTCACCATATCGCTGGTTCAGCTGTGCTCTGCACGCCAAGGAGCTGGGAGTGCCAGCTCTGAGAGAAAGAGGCAGTGAGAGATGGAGGAATACAGCTGATGTAGTATGAAATAACCAGATGTGGAATTTTAAGGCATGAACAGGTGTGGACATCTCTGAATGCACTTTTGTCTGGGTAAGTGCCCTGCAGAGCCCGAAGATCAAAGTTAGGCTCTGGTGGTGGAGAGAGGTTTGTCTTTTGAAGAGCTGGGGGAAAGCTCATTTTGTGAGCAGACGATAAGTGGATAAATGCTAGCTGGGAGGGTTCAGGGCTGAGAAAATCAGAACAATGAAAAGTTTGCCAGGATTAAAAGCATCATCCTCTGCATGTTTCCTCATTATGTTCTTTCACTCGGCTGGCTCTGATCCAGCAGACGCATGGATAGAGCTCACGGTTACATAAAGGAAAGCACCTGAAATATCTCTTTTTCATATGTGCACCCACACACGTATAGGTATATAACCTCTAGATGTAAAACTTGTCCTTCTGGGAAGTGAGGAATTGCCACTGAACTTGCTTGTGAGGCATCACCCTTCCCTTCATCTCTGTCCAATTGCTTTGTCTGTGACATGACTGAGGTTGAAAAGGGCCTCGTACATTTGTGTGTCTGCCATTAGAAACAAATATAAAATAAAAAAAATGTGGTGGAAGGAAAATAATAGGCTTTATTCAACTCCCAGAGCCTCTTTGTTTTCCTTCTGGCCACATGCATGGGCTCTGCTACTATCCTGCTTTCCACCAAGTCAGTTCTCTATAGGCCCCTTCTTACTTGGATAACACGAAGTTCACACAGATCTTTCTGCACATGCATTCACTGGTGATTTCTGCAGGAACACAGGCTTTCTTGAGATGTAGCAATATTAAAGCTTCACATTTAATCCTAGTATTGTTACTATTGTTGTGATAGCATAGCGTGGCTGCGGTCTTAAGCACTGCACAAGCACAGAGGGTAAAACAGTCTCTGCCTAGAAGAGCTTGAAGACAGACAGACATAAATCAGCAACCACCACCACCACCACAACAACAAAACAATCAGAAACGGAGAGAGCAGAGATCTTTTTCTCCTTCACCTTCTACTAACCACCCCTCTCACCTCTGTCCAGTGGTGAAGACACGTGCTCCACCCTGCTTTGTCCATGCAGAATGCTGCTCTGGCAGAAAAGGGCCTCGTGCCACATCTGCATTGCACAGTGAAGACAGAGGGAGAAGAACAAGCTGGCATGCCTCTGACTGACCTGTCTCATTGATGTGGGTAACACCAGCACGCACGGACTCTAGCAGGCGGTAACTCTCAGATGCACGTGTGCACACGAATGAGGCTGCGTTGCTGCTGCTTTCAGCTGCGCTCAGCGGTGGATTATGTTGGCACAGGCTCAGTGGCATGCATTTACCTTTTGGAGGAGAGAAAAAGGAAAAACGGAGGAGGAATCCCCAGCCTACTCTCTCCCAGGCTCACTCGTCCCTAACCCCATTCTCCCCTGAAGTAACTCCCAGCAGGGCAGAGGTGGGAGCTCCCAGTTCTCATCCCTCTGTCATGAAACCCACTAGGGATGGACAAGCGTGTCTGACCAGGAGCTGTTCTTCTATGTATACAGGAGAGTCTGTAATCTGAAGGCAATGTTCAGCTTTTAGGTGGGAGGCAGTGACTCCTTTCACCTCCTAGCAATGGATGTGAATGGTATGATGACACAGAGGCAGGAATAATTTAGTCTGAATTTGAGGAAGCCAGTCCTCGGTTACTGATGTTCATATTACATTGGGCATATGTTTTGCAGTCTTTGCATTGCCATTTTCCAACGTGCCACAGAGTTTTGCACTGACTGTTTTTAAACTGCATCAAAGAAGCTGTCAGAGGTGAAGCTACATGTTTTGACAGCTGGAGAGTTGACAGCTGATGCTTTAGACACCTGGGGAGGCCTTGGGAGTCAGTTTGCAGCTCTAGGATAAGCACATTAAAAGTGGATGTATTGGCAAAGTAGCAAAGTTATTAAGAATGGTGGGATTTAAACTGTCATCAGAAAACCAGCACCATCCTGGCTTGCACTCAATTATTGTGTTCCAGGCTACCTGTGCAACGACACGCCGTTTCTTGGTACCTGGTGAATTCCACGGTGGTGGAGTCCCACAGTATCACAGAGAGCACGTAGCTGGCCTGCTTCACCTGTGCTCTCAGCACTTACAACTCTGGCCTGGATTTTACACTCTTCAGCACGTTAAAGTTGGAAGGGTCCCATTTTGCCTTCTTCCTTAGCTAGTCTTCTTTCCAATTCTTCTCTGACTAGCCTGCAACCCTGGTTTGCTAAGACTGCATGTAATAACTAAGGTGATTTAAAGCAGTTGAAGATATCGTTAGCAGTACCATTTCACTGGATTTGAAACTTCAGCACTAAATCTCCACCAATGTTGTTTTGCTGGGTTTTGACAATTCAGAATTCCTACCTGAAATACATAACATTTGTTGCACAGATGTAAGAAATCCATCTGTGGTGACACATACACACACAACCCAAACTCACTTTCAGTGTAATCTGTCATCTTAGTGATTCTTTTCCTTTCCTTGTTTCCCCACAGAGATAATTAATTCACTTCAAAACTCATTCCTTCATCTTGAGAGCTAAAGCAAGTCTTGTTTAGGAGTAGCTCTAACAAAGACACATGAGGACGTTTGTAGCTGAGCCAAGAGGCTCTGTTCCAGCTCCAGCCAACATGCAGCCCTAACAGCTGATCCAGACATCTACCAAACAGCTGGCAGGATGCGGCCCACAGCTGTTAGAAAAAACAACAGGGAACAGTGTCTGTTTAAAGAGGCAGAAGAGATGGTTTAAGTCCTATGACCTAGGGACTAGCAATACACAAAGGAAGACGTTTTCAAGCACACTGTGTCATACATATGTGTATGTGCATATGCACACATGCTTAATTGCAATGGGCTATAATAAAGGAATTTGGGATGACAGTAGCCTCAGTGCAGCTAGTCACATCAAGGCTGTATGTGCTGTTCAACTCCCAATAAGAAGATCCCCTTGGAATTCTCCCTCCATGTGAGGGAGAGAAAAGCAAGGGGAAGTGGCAGGGTCTGTGTGTGGCTGCTGTAACTTTTTAGGGTGTGGAGTTGCACTAATGAAATCGTTTCCTTGCTTCCACATGATGCAAAGCCATGCCAAGTGCTTTAATAGATCCCTCGTACATCAAGTAGCAAAGGATACTGAGGCCATCTGTCTTGCTGCTAAATAAGATCACTGTTTAGATCTCAGAGTTGCTTAAGGTCAGATTTGAAAAGAAATTTAGGAGCCTAGAACTAATGTGCTGCAATGCTTGATATTTAGGAGCCAGGTATCTGGAGTGGGATCCAGAAATTGAGAGTGTCTTTGCTCCTTACACAAAGTCTGAGGAGTACGGGTGTCTCCAACCTGCTGCCCAGACAGGGAGGATACGCAGCTACAGATACTGAGGAAACACTGAGGACAGTAGTGTGGTTAAGGCCCAGTGCCTCCAGGTGCCCCACTCCGGATAACAGTGAAAAGCCAAGAAAAATATTGTATTCACTTGATTTAGTACCTGAATTGATTTTTTCCAAGTGAGGTCTGACCATACACTTGCACTGGGCTGACATGGGATTGTACGTAGGTCATATGTGGAGATACATCCACCCGCAGCTTGCAGTCTCCTGTCCTTTTTCACATAAAAGCTTGAGGATTAACTGCAGTCAGAGATGGAAAAGCCCTCGTAGCTGCTGAACCCCAGCCCCTTGCAGTATGGGATTATCCTCTTGGTAGATCCTGCTGTAGCGCAGTCAATAGGGGAAACAGAAAACCAAATGAAATGAGATATTTGGCTTCATGGAACTCAATTTGTAAGCTCCACTTTTATGAACATCTGGTAATGCTGCCTCCCACTCATAAATATCAAATGCAGAACCCTCTGTGTCCCTTTGGTCAGGATCTTCTCCTTCTGCTGCAACACTTTAACCAGGGAAGAATTTAGAGCATTTCCTCCTTCCCAGCAGGTTAGAAACTGCAGGCTTTTAAGGAAAAAAAAGGTTTGTTTCCCACTACTTTATTTTTACTTTCATCCAAAGGGACCATTTTATATCTTCTCTTTCATTGAAAGTCCTCATGCATTTTCCTGGTCTTTGTGTCAGAAACAGATTTATCTTTCTGTATTATATTCTTAAATTTCAATTTAGCCTGGAAGTTAATGTCTTTATGTAAGTAACTGTAGGTCAGAGCTTTTAATTCATTATATAGCAATTATTTATTTAACTGGAGCTTTTTGAAAGGTCTAAATCAGAAAGGCCAGCTGGAGGCCTGCCGGAGGCCTGCCATTTGGCCTGTGGACCAAATCCCCGTGGAGGAGACAGGGACATCTGTTTTGCCAGTGAATATTCTGCCATAACTGTGGCTTTCTCCAATGGCAACCCTTGGTGGACTCATGAGCCCAGCCACCATGATGTTGCGTGGACACGGGAGGAAAACACAAGGACCCTTGTGTACGAGCTAAACCTGGCAGTTAGCTCTAGACTGGGCCTCTAATTTGGCTTCCAAAAGAGAGCCATGAAACTAGGATTTGGGTCCTATGGTTGGCAAAGTCAGACAATCCAGGTTAGGTCATTTGTCATCCTAAATACCATGAAAATTTAGCAAGTGTTGGCACATGGATCATATTGGAAACCAAGGATGGGCTCTAATACTTAGGCTACAATGGACTAAACTTAAGTGGTTATAGCCATAACCAACCTTAGGGCAGCCTGTCCTCTTGCCATGCTTTGTCCTGCCAACGTGTGCAGAATATCTACAAGATTTCCACCTCAGCACAGGAATAGCAGAAGACAGCATGTGCCCCTTCTTCTGTTGTTGGGATACACAGACAGTTGCCCCCAGCCCCAAATTCACTGAAATCAATGTTAATCGCCTTCCATCGGCTTTAGTTTAAAACTGCTGAAGATAAAATATTGTTCAGGGGAAAAAAAATGCAGCCATAGATTTCTTCTCCAAGGTAAAGAACAATAAAACCATGTAAAAGAAAACAGCCACAGGTACAAGGGTTCCTAGCTTGATGCTAGTACAGTGATCCCTGACTGTGCGGGGTTGCAGTTCCCAAAGGTATTTTCCTTCCTTTTGCATCACAAGCAGCCACCCTGTAAGACCCTAATGAACTATCTTGTGAGGTCCCTAATGCAGTGGGTATAAGTGAAACAAATCCAGGTGACTAGACTGTCCACAAGGGTTTAGCTTCACATTTAATGTTTCTCCTTCTGTTACACAAGACTACCTGTGCAGTGCCTCTGGTTGCTCCCTGGAGGCAGTTACATTAATGGCAATACAGGCCTCCACTGGAAATTCATAACCTCCATTAATGAGTTCCTGTGTATGAAAAAGGGAAGATATTCTGAAGGATAAAACATTAACTTTCTTACTAATAAATTTATGCAGAGATAACCCAGATGAAATGGCTGCAAATCAGCTTATCCAAGAATCAGCATCTTCTGCATTTTTTAATTTCACTTGTCTTAGTGTTCAGCGGCCCTCGCCCAGAAGGGAGAGTACTTAATTAGAGACTGCCCGTGACTGAAAAAACTTAAAGACTAAGTTCAGATGGTACACAGTGTAAGAAAATCACTAGAGAGGTCTAGTAAGATAACCTTGCTGCAATTCTGTAACTTAAAAAATGGGGAACTGTTTCTTCAGTCCTCCTTTCTGTGTTCATGAGCAGGGCTCTTCAGAATCATGTTAGACAGTGTTATTGCTCTTTCCCTTTTCCCATTCCCCAGGACCGGCTGTAGCTGTCTAAAAACTGGCTTAGGATGAAGATATGTTCCTCCTGGACCTTTCTCTCAAACAATACACCCACTTAGCTGAAAACCCCCTCCCAAGTACATACTAAACTGCTCTTACTGTTCTCTGAAAGCTACCAAGGGGCTTTCTGGCTGATGCAGCTTCCTTTCCTTATGAGGAGTGTCTGTAAGACACAATCCTGGCACACCATTAAGAAACTCTAGTGGCTAATCATTCTTCAACCATCAGTCCACCTGCTTAGGTGAAATTTCTTGTCTCTCATTGCTACTTGCAAAAATGTGGACCAGAACACGCAATTGAGTGTTACTAAATTTTAATGCAAAAGATTATATTTTTAGACAAGAAATTCAGCAGAGTTTACTGGCTAAATTCAAGGAACTCTGCTGAAATATTTTATTTGATTTTTCAATGGTTCTTTTCTTGACCTTTCTTAAGCACACATCAAGAAACTTCAGTGTTTCCCTGGCAAACAACCCACCCCAGACCTGCAGTAGAGAACATAGTTCAGCCCTGTTCATCACATTCACCTTAACAATGCAGCTGTGCTCAGCCATAGACCATTTCCAAAGATGTTTCCATGGACTAATTTATCCTCCAACTACTCCATGGCAACACTACATGACAAAAACACAGGTGACTGTGGATATTTTAATGGTGGCCAGTACAGCCAATGACATACCTTTAAAAACTTTCATGTCAGCAAAGCACATACTGATTTCTTCAAAGCATTTTGGCCTAATAGAGTTATAACTGTCTACCAGGCGAAGTAATTTTGTTGTTCTGGTGTAGTTTGTATGTTTGCTTGCCTACATCTATCTGACTTCAGTCTTCTAATTTAGACTGTTGCCTCTCTGGGATCTGGACAATCCACTTATTCCCCACCACAGAATAGTCACGACCAAGACCAAGATGCTTAGGCACATATGTTTATTTAACTAAAAACAGGTGAAAAATTGTCCCATGTTCCTGGGACATCCTAAAAGAGAATAGGAGAATATTAAAGAATTCCTCATGACTGCCAGTGAAAAATCAGTCCTTTAAAAAATGCATTAAAAGACACCCTTTAAAACACAGAAATTGCCTAACAGCCGACCATCCCCTCTAAATGCCTATGGCAAAAGTACTAATAGTGACATATATATAAAAGCTTATAAGCATATATTCATATAAGTTTTCATTATATCATTATTGCTCAACAACCACAAGGGACAGAATGATTTTTGTACACAGGCTTGTGTGAAACAGCACTGAGATGTGATGACCTACACTTGATGTTTCTTCCTTGCCACCAAAAAACCAGCCCTTAACTGGTTTGCCCTTACGCACAGCATGGTGCCTCTGTAATATGTCAGCCTTCAAGGCTTAAGTATATCTTCTTATTAAGTTAGTTAAAGTTGCATAGGTTTAAGGTCACAATCTGCTAATGGAAAGACATCAGGTGTTATTAACCATAAAACATGGAATTGATCAGAACTGACAATATTTTCATGGAACACAATTTTGGTAAGATCGTAAGAAATTTCCTGCTATCATTTGGACAACATTTACACTACCTATATCATCCCTTTTCAAACTATAAGTAACCAGGGAATTATTTGGCTGGGCTGATTGAGGATGTGGGGAAGTGACAATGTATAATACTAGACTCTCTTTGGAAGGGAAAGGACATGGTCAGACTTGCGGGAGTAGGTGAAGTTCCTGGGCTACACAAGTTCCATTGAATACAGAGAAACAACTGAGTGGTTAAACACTTTTTACTAATTTTTTTATTTATGTTGGACCTTACACTGTCCTCGTGCAGCTAAGAGCTGTACATGTCCCAGACAGCTCGTGAACAAAGGATAAGATTGAAAACAACACACGAATGCAGATAGCATAAAGGCCTGAGGCAGTGCAAGTTATAGAACTAGACATAGTAGGTGACTTCGTGCCATTTCAGTGGCAGATTCTTAAAAAATTAAATATTCCTACAATTATTTCGATGCACTGCATGGTAGCAAGGTTCAATCTCCTCCTTCTTCTCCCAGTATTAGTCTGGAATATCTGTGTAATTCTGCTTCTTGTCCCAACAGAAGACAGAGCATGAAGACCTGCAGAGAGATGCTCATTTAGAATATCATCAATTTTGTAATTTCCACAACAGAATCAAAGTTGGCATGAGTTCTATAGGAAGATCCTATCTGGACTGCTGAAACTCTTTCTGACAGAGCTGATCTGGCCATATAGTTTAAATCTAATCTGTGATATCACAGTCAGCCACACAAGAGCACCAGTTTGGAGAATGGATGATAAAATGTATGGATAGCTCCTGTTGGGTAAGTACTAAGTGATCATGACTCTTCAGCCCAGAGAACAGACAGTAATGATAAAAGTCTGTAAAATCATAAGCAATACAGGGAAATTGAAAAAGTAGTGATTGTTCACTGTCTCTTGCAGAACAAGAGGACGTCATGTGAAAGTATCAGGAAGCAAGCCCAGAGACAGCTCTTCACACAGCATGTTGTTAAGCTGTAGGACTGCTCCCCACAGGATGTGGGGGATCTCGGTTCAGGAAGGAGCTGGACCAGTTCATAAAGGAAAAATCCATTGAGGCCTATTAAGTACAAAAATTCTAAGTCTGGTTTAGAACATCACTGAATTACAAATTATTGGCAGCTGGGATAGTATTCTGGGAAAGTATCCCTGAATGCTTTCCCTAGCTCTTCCACGGGGATCTACAACAGGGCTAGACTGACCTTTGGTGTGAGATGGTGTAGCTGCTCTTGTGTACTTACATCACAGAATTAGTTTAGACTCAAAGGGAAAAGTGTCCAGCTTGTATGACAATTGTAAAACTATACGTTTCAGGATGTCTATCTTGTGTTCTGCTTCATAAAGCTAGTCAAGGTTGTAGGCAGCTTAGCTCCATTGAAACTAATGCCAAAGTTAAAGCTCATGTTTAAACTAAACTGGAACCTAAAGTCCAGTTTCAAAAACACAAGTGGAAGGGTCTGTGATGGAAAGTACCATTTTCAATGTGGACACTTGCAGAACTGTGTGGTATTCAGCTACATACAAATTAAAATATAACCAAGAATTGTTCTTTTAAGAGCCTTGCTTCAGCCCCACATATTTGTTTTGAAACTTAGAAGACTATTTTAAACAATGAACCTGGAAGATAATGTGGTTAATGGTTGGTTTATGTCAATGTCCCTCACAAAGCTTCTCAGGTAAAAAAGCACCAGTGGGTTTCTCTTCTTTAACTGAAAACTGAACCATGAAACCCAGTGCAAATCATCATCAAACAGATTTTTCACACCTGTTCGGAAAAGGTAAAAACCACCAAGGGACCATCTGGGTGTCAGAAGCAGCATCTGGAGTTGTGGGGACTGCTGATTCACCACCCAACTAGGAAGCAGAGGAGTTATTTTTTGCCTAGGCTACCAACCTATGTTCCACCACTCCTTTCTTGTGCAGTTGAGAGATTAGTCTGTCTTTGCCCTCTGCTGTATCTACCAGGAAGAGGGCTGTGCAATGTGCAATGACCTGGGTGTAGTATGGCTAACTGAAGATGGTGGTAAACAGGCAGGTTGTTATAGCTGGAATATGAAGCAGAACATTTCCTTTCCCTTGAAGCCAGAGCTACTTAGCTTTGGGACAGGCGTGAACAAAGAGATTCACCTTAGAGAAAAAACGTGTGAACTTTTTTTTTTGTTTTATTTATTTATTTATTTATTTTATGCATTCCAAACAATGGCAACCTGTATTTCGTATGCTTTTTATCTCTCTTCAGTTGAGATGTTGACACTTTTGAATTAATCTTTGATTAACCCGAACCTGAACCCATTTTCTCAAGCACGGAACAAGGAAACACTCTCTCTTTTCTTTTTTTCCCCATACCTTTTTGGATGGATGGTAATTTCCTATGTCATTACTGTAACGTTTTTAGCATGTGCAATCTTGCAAAATCACCACAAGCTTTTAATTCTACTCAGAAAAATAGATTCAACTCAGTGAATATTGTGCCAGATAATGTCGCTTTTCACAAGGATAAAAGAATAGCAAGTGCAAACAAGAACTTAGATTGTTTATTTAACCCTACACAGTGTTTAATGCTACAGTGCTCATTATAATGGGATCCTGCAGACAAAAACATCATTGTATTTTGAAGAAATCAATGGAAGGCATCAGATTCAGGAAAAAAGTCAAGATCCGTCAGTCAGTGCTCTCAATGCAGAGTTATTTGGAAAGTATGACTGTAGTTAGCTAATAAACTGTCTAATTCAAAGGCCGCTAATTTAGGTGCCTAACCTCGGTGGGGAGAGGTGGCAGTTAGGAATCTACCTCTGCTAACTCTCTGTCTTGGGAATTCCAGATTTTAGGGGGGGAGTTAAACAAGCATTAGAGGTTGTCCTTGAACCGTATAGAAAACTCAAGTTGGGATCTACAGTGTAAGATATTCTGCTGTGAAATAATAACCAAAAAAACATGTAACTTTGGAGTATTAATCCACTTGCTACTGTTATAAATCTACCACCCACTGTCATCAATCCAACCATTGATTAATTATTATTACCTCGTCAGTACCCCAATTTGTATAGTGATGGGCTGTCTGGTGAAGCCTTCAACTTAAACTTGGGTGGTTTCTAGAAGATTGCTGTAAGTTATCACAGACAACAGGGCTTAATACACCAGAGAGATTGAGTGTGGTATGTATGTTTGTTATAATATAATGTATTCATTTGCATATTTTGTACTTGTCAGAGTAGATGAATTAATAATGAACCTTTCCATCATATTTGCAAGAGCATCTCTGTGGAACAATCTTCATGTAATTTCAGTCATTCATCTCTAAATTCAACTCTAAATTTTAGGCAGCTAACATTGTGAATCTTGCCCATTGCTTCCCCCCCCCCCCAGTATTTTTAGAGCAAATAGTGCTGCTTTTGTTGTTTTACCGTTTTTTTTTAAAGCCTTTTGTTTGCATGCTGGAAACAAAAAGCTCTGCTTGCATCTTTTCCCTGCAGAACCAGTCATGCCGTGTTGTAATAATATCCAAATCCCTCCCCACATCAATGTCACAATGTTTGTTTTAGCAATCTTAAGTTCAGCTGCCAGCTGTTCTGTTCTTTGGATTTTATTGCAGGAAGTATAAATTCCCCTTGGTTTGGCTGGAGGTGCTTTTAGAAGCCTTTGAGTGGGGGGGGAAGGGTAACAGAGGAGGGACGGGAATGAAGAGAACAGCATGTCTATTTTTGTTGGGGCGGGGTGACAATCAGTTAAGGACTATTAAGCTTAATGGCCTTGATGTTATAGCATTGCATCTCTTTTTACCATTTCTTAATCACTACAGAGTAATAACATCTTTAAAATTTATTGGGACAATTAGAAGAAAGCACAGTTCCTTTGACCCCAGCTGTTTCAAAGTCTTCTATGGCTTTCTTTTCTTTCTCCCTCTTCTTTTTTTTTTTTTTCCCCCAAAGAAAGAATAATCACTGGACCGAACTTCTTCTCAAGCAGTTTCTTCCTTGAGATTTATGTCAAGTTCCAAGTTGCTGATAACATGATTATTACTCAAAAAGAAAAGAGGAGGAATGTATTCATGAATAACATAGCTACCTTCATGAATTCAAACTTGTGCTATGAACGAGCAACTCAGTTGGATAAAGAAAAAAACTCCCTCCGGTTCTTTGCCTGAAATTTGACCCAAATACTTTTTTAAGAGGTTGGAAGACAGGGAGGGGAATTTAGTTAACACTTCCCTTTGTTTACATTCCTAGTGGCACTTGAAGTCAAGTGATACTGAAACATGGTAACAGAGGTTGCTTCTTGTCTTTTATCAGACTAAGTGTACTGTCCCATGTCTATTCTTTATTTCATTTCCTCCTTCTAGTTCAGTTTTTCTCCTTTTCAGCACTCTCTTCTATTTTGTTCGAAATCTGTGAATCTTGTAGCTCTGAATTCCTCTCTCAATTTTCTTTTTTTCCCTGTGTCCTATGTGAAAATAATTGCGAGTGTTTATTTCGGCTGTGTTCCCCACGCTAAAAGATACTTCACTTCTCTGCTTTGGTACCAATACAGAACCAACTGCATCTATCATCTGGTTTGTGATCATTTTTACATTGTTTATAGCTTCCATGTCAGGGAGAGGGAGAATTACACATTTAAAGAGGAGAAGTGAAACTCAATAGTTGAGAACGTTAAACGCCTAAATGAGACAACTAAGTTTTGAATGTAGTCAACATTGCTTCACTAAATAGCTAGCAGAAAGAGATAATTATCTCCAGAGGACTACTCAGCCCAGCTAAATCTTAATCTAACTTGTCAGCTACTGTCTCTTTCCGCCATCTATACAAAATGCCTACAGAAGAAGTAGAGGCTGTATTTGACCTCAGATATCCCAAAGACAAAGACCTGGGCACACACCAAATTGTTGTAGTAAAAATTGTGCCAAGATCTTTGTGCAGTTTTTGTTTAAAGAGAAACATAAGGCATACTGGACAACCTTTATGGCTGTTTCAGAACAGACAAGTGAACTTTGAGTTCCCACTTTACACCTGAATGCCCTAACTGGTGGGGTAGGGCATCACCCCCTCTTTTAGGACCTGTTCCATTTTGAGCAATAAATTTCAATTAGGCCAGAGTGAGACTGACTGCGCAGTGTCACTAATCACCTAGTACTTGGAGACCCTGTGAATCCATTTATTCATAGGGAGACCCCTGTGAGTTCTTGCATCAGATCAAAAGTGGTGTCCTGATGAAAGTTGCCATTCTTTGAACCCAGTTAATGATGATGGAGTGATCTTGGTTCTGTCTACAGTATGTTATGAAAAGTATATCCTGAAGCAGTATGGAAGCAAATGTTAAAATATCAGCATTTTTCCAAGTGCAACTTTTCTTTTCTAGCCAGCTTTGTTCTCTTGTTTCTGCCTTAATCACTAGACTAGCTTTCTTCCATTGCTGTCCCAGGAGTAGTACTATGTGGCTGTCATCCTTTTATGACCTTTGTGACTGAAATCATATCATACCATATGTTTTGAGAAATACCATGTATTTTCATAATATAATACACATTGTGTAATCTTCTAGTTATGATCATACTGAACCCCAACTTATTAATCACCTCCAACATAAATCTAAGCAGTAACATGAAGTGACACATTACCTAGCATTGACACCTAAGTAGTTCACAGTACGGAACAGGAAGGACTGGAGTTTTTCCTGAGGTCCTGTTGAGAAATCTAGTCCAGTACTGTGAGATCAGGATTCACATATAAACAGTTCAACATCTATATACTCCCCTAGAAGTCTATGCAGATTACAGGTATCCTGAAGCTGGGCAAGCACTGATCTATCATATCTTCCTCCATTCATTATTCCTTCTTCATGTGCCCAGATATAGCACTATCTGATAATCCAGCTCCAACCCATAATTGCAGAAATTTTAGATTAGAGATTTAATGTCATAGTCTGGCAACAAAAACTCCAACAATATTTTATTTTATTTTTTTCTCTCTTTTTTAAGACTATAAACTTAGCTTCCTCTACGGAAGTTAAAATGTAGACAGAATGTCACAAAAAATTGCTGAAATGTTTCTCTTTTAAAAAAAGAAACTTTAAAGTTTTGAACTGTAACATTTGACAATTTGGAGTTGCTCTAATTTTAACTTCTTTTTCCTTCCTCTCAGAAGATTAATGTTTTCCTGGCATAAGTCAAGATCCTAATCAGTTAGATGTTATGGATTCAATAAGGCTGTATAAACAGACACTATGATAATGGCATATAGAAAGCTGGAAGATCAGTAGTATAAATAGGCATAGTTACACTAATTATGTAGGAAGCACATACGTGTGTCCATGTGCATTTATTTATATATAATATGAACAGTATTATATTATTGTTATGCTTTATTGAGCCCATTGATTACATTTACATAATGTCATCAAATATCTCCACAGAGGCTCATCTGCATCAATATTTTTATAGCTCTAAATCACCAATGGCTTAGGCTTTACAGCCAGAGTAAATAGCTCTCTTTAAAATATGCTATAGAGAAACAAAATCAAACTGCGAAAAACCCCAAGTCATTGTCATTCTGGGTGGAAGTGTTGATCTGCTTGAGGGTAGGGAGGCTCTGCAGAGGGATCTGGACAGACTAGGGTCGATGGGCCAAGACTAACTGTATGAGTTTCAATGAGGCCAAATGCCGGGTTCTGCACTTTGGCCACAAAAGTCCCCGGCAGCGCTACAGGCTTGGGCAGGAGTGGCTGGAAAGCTGCTCAGCAGAGAGGGACCTGGGGGTGTTGATTGACAGCCGGCTGAACAGGAGCCAGCAGTGTGCC
>JAVKLA010000027.1:43657438-43691993 GCA_034782735.1 Sagittarius serpentarius | reverse complement strand
CTGAGGGAGCTGGGGTTGTTTAGCCTTGAGAAAAGGAGGCTGAGGGGAGACCTTATCGCTCTCTACAACTACCTGAAAGGAGGTTGTAGAGAGGGGGGGTGTGTCAGACTCTTTTCTCAGGTAACACGTGATAGGATGAGAGCAAACAGCCTCAAGTTGATCTGGGGGAGATTTAGATTGGATACTAGGAAGGATTTCTTTACTGAAAGGGTCATTAGGCATTGGAAGGGGTTGCCCAGGGCAGTGGTGGAGTCCCCATTCCTGAATGTTTTTAAAAGTCGTGTAGATGCAGCGCTTAGGGACATGGTTTAGTGGTGGACTTGTCAGTGCTAGGTTAATGATTGGACTAGATGATGTTATAGGTCTTTTCCAATCTAGGCAATTCTATGATTCTATGATTGCTGTCCTACAAATTTAGTAGTTTGGTTTCTGCTGAGAGCTGAAGTCTGTCTAGTTGTGCAGACAAAGAAGCTGATGGGAAGGAGGGAAAAAAGTACCTTTTCTAGAGTCATGAAGTCCTGGAAGACCAATGGAGATCTCTGAATGTTCATTCAGCAATGAAAGAGCCAGAAACTTGAAGCAAAGACAAGGCTTCCATGAGCATGGAAATGAACCAGAAAAGCCATGATACCAAAAGAGCAGCGTGTACAAATGGAGCTTGAGAAAATCATCAGTCTAAAGGTAGCAGTGTAAAACGCTTGCATTTATTTCATTTACCAGAATGCATGCAAGTGCTAAGTCTCAAGATCCTGAGCACATCCTCTTTCTGGAGTTAAGGATCTCATCTGGCTGAGTCTACCTTTGTTGGTAATAGCTGTTGTGAAGAAAGCTAGAAGAGAGAAGGTACAAGACCAGGCAGAGACATAGCTGTGATGCACCTGCAACGTAACACAGGCAAGGGCCAGTGGTAAAGCCTCAGCTTAAAAGAAAATTCCAAGCAAAAGGAGGGACAGGCTATCATTTCTAGATCTGCAGAGGTGTGATCAGGGCCCTGACACTAAGGGAAAAACAGCATGAAGAATATAAAGCTGTATGTGTACTACCTGCCCTTGGTCCACACTCACAAATGTTGAACTATGCTTGTATATGGTGCTTGGTGAGCTTTACACTAAAAGTGGTAGGGCCATTCCCAGCCCTGAATCTCATAATTTTCAACATCTGAAGCTGGGAAGAGGGGTAAGTAGTACTGCTTTTAGAGAAGTGGTCCAAAATGTTGTGAAGGTCATAATTTCCAGTGAAAAATACAAGCTCAACGTATTGCAGCTTCTGTAAAATGAGTTCAGTAGTGGGTACTTGTACAATTGGAGAAGCCAGGGCCATTTTTGTGGCCATTTGCTGAAATGACATTCATGGATCTGAGCTGTCTTTCCAGGGGACTGGTGGGTTTCAAGCAATGCTGCCTGCAAGTATTCCCTTCCTGCACAGCATTGCTGTAAAATGAACGAGAGCCACATACATGTGGGTATGAGGCATCTGTCTGCAGCATTTTGTACAATGCTGAAACCAATTCTCTGCACCCTGAAAGTCAGAAAACATGGAAGAAAATGATCAACTTAAACCTAAACACATAATGTATATGTGTGTGTTTGTATGCGTTCAGCTGTGTATGTTATATGTTTTATGGGGTGTAGAGGACTAGCTGTTTGAAAATATATAGTCAAGTTTGCCTGATATTTCATACTATAAGTCTCTGATTTCAGTACTTTAGCTTCGCCAAGGGTGAGCAATTTTATTTACATTTCTAGACAAATCTCTGTTTCAGGAGATTCTACTTGTGAGTATGTCTGAGAGGGATTTACTTATCAGCAAAAAGTGGTTCCATTATTTTCATGAAAAAGATTGGGGGGAAAATATGCAGTTTTGCCCCTATTAAACCATGTCTTATGGAAACCATGTTTTGAAGTAGTGTTTCAAATTCAGCAGTTTCTGAGCTTTGTTAGTGATAGCTCTCTTGCTGCTGTCATTTTGAAAATCCCAGCATAAGTAGCTAAGCTATAAATAAGTGAAAAATCTTAGTTAACTGATGTTCCGGATTTTATTTTGGGCAGGTGACCTTCCAAAGCCTCTCTCTTCACTGAGCTCATGCTAAGCTGGCGCAGCAGGAGCTGAGTACACCTCTCCCCACAACTTCTGCTCCAGACTCCTTTGCCAGCGTGTATCAGCTGAGAGCAGCGATCCTCCCTCCTCTGGTCTGATGATACCCAAATCCTGGTGTGGTGTTGGGAAGGCATCTTCCTTCAGCTTCGGATGGGATGAAAGCCAGACCAACAGAGAAAAGATGGCAGCATACTGGTACAAGAAATGTCTCTGGATGTACCAATACAACTCGGGCAGTGACCGAATTTGGCTGATGAATGAATTCTGTTTGGTTTTTGCCAGGACTTCAGCTATTCCTCCCTATGTTTCTTACTGGTTTTTTCTTATTGAACATGAAGTACTGCAATGTGTCACCACTGTTCCCAGCTGTGAAGAAACTTGTAGTGCTCCTTTCTGCTAGGTAAATGACCCAGGGGACCTTGGGATAAATGAACTGATTAGTCCTGAAATTCATTCTAAGACCCAATAGGGCTCATTAAGAGGTTGTTAAGTAAGAGAGCGGCAGCAAAGAAGGCTGAAATGATGAATAGGCCTATGTTGTGGACCAGCCTCTCTTACTGTCCTGGTGAAGAGTCTGCTTTGAGTGCCTCACAGCTAACTTCTGGCCTACAACTTGGGCCTTCCTTTCACGGAAACCAGGTGAGAAGCTGAAGAAAAGGGTGCAGAAAGCTGATGTCATCTCTGTGTCCTCTCAGTTTGGAGTTGGAGCATGGACAAGATGTATGTCTGGATCACAGATGTGCTCCTGGGTTTGAATGAAACCAACACTCTTGGGAGAGATCTGAAACTGAAAGTGATTTTCAGAGTCTGGGAGTGATGGTGTATAAAAAAATACCTGGACACCAAGAGGCTAATAAATCATGATGACTATTGTCACTTTTTCTGCCTCTAGAAGGAGAATAACAGCTTCTTCTCCAAACACCTCTTCAGTGAAGTAAAGTTTGCAGCATTGTTTAGTTTGGTATTTAGTCTAGGTGTTCAAAGGTTCCCCATCCACAACTTCAGATACTCCTTCTAAAAGGCATCACAAAAATACAGGTTCTAATGTCTGGGAAGAAATCAGCTAAAAGTCAGAGAGGCTATATTTGGAGCAGTGTTGGAAGATGGTGTGCTAAACAAAGCATGAAAGCAGATACTGATTAGTGAGGCTGAAGGGAGAAAATGCAAGATGTGGATTCAATGAGTATAATTGCTTTTGCATAGTAAAGAGGGCACATGGAAAAAAATCTGTCGTCTGTAATTAAGGGCTATTGGATAATGTGTATGATCAAAGTTTAACTGAAGTTGTATATTCATCCTTAATGATGGCATTTCCTAACCGATGATTACTTGATCTTACCACCTTATTGCTCTTTAAACTAAAGGGTTGGATTTAATATATTTATATGCTCCAAAATATGCATATACCTCTAAACCAGTTAGCCCTCTGCATACAGACCATGTACAGATAGGAAGTATTCATGACCTATAAATAAATAAAAAATGTGATAATCAAATACATTTAAATATTTTAAAAGAGATTAAAATAGTGGTTAAAACCCACAAAACATCGTGTACCAGAAATAAATATGAGACCAACAGTGTGTATGATAAAATAAAATGATGCCTATGAGAGTTCAAATAGCTGATGACTTTCAGTCAGGAAGGAAGGCAAAAGGATTTTGAATAAACAAGTTCAATTACTAACATGGTAATGGTACATTAATAGCACAGAAAAACAAATGACATACTGGAAATTGTTTTCTAAATTAAAGTTATCTTATTGTTTACTTGCGTGTACGCAACACTGAAGGTGTCTGGTTATCAACAGGATATGGACACGTTTAAAATCAAGCATGTGTTTAAGTGTTTTTCTTCATCCTTGAGACAGTGCAAATGGGAACACACAACTATTAATTTTGCTATGGAGAACAAGTGGGGAGCACCATGCTGCTTACAAAGGCTGAGGTTCAAACAGGTCAAAGGGAAGACCAGTGATAAACACTTGGTGGGAATAATTATTATTTAAAAGAAAAAAAAAAGAAAGTGTACTGCTTATTTTTCTTCCCTAAAATTGATGAAAAACAATCATGCCAAGGAAAGACACATTTAGCCATACTATGGGAGTATCAGAAGTAAAATTAAGTTCTAAATGTAGTGAGACATGAAATGTAAAACCCCTATCTGTAGAGTAAGCCCATAGTACCTCGTATTAAGAAGATTATGCAGGGATTAGTTCCAGTGTAACTGCCATATGAAAATATATGATGACAGGTGTTTTTAAATTACTGTAACAAGGTGGAACCTTCTCTCACAGCCAAAATTTTGGCAACAAAAGAAACTGCATTTTAAGGATAAGAAGCTGCAGACAGCTGGAACAAAGAGAAATCTATTGACAACAAGTGCAAGTCTCTTGCATGTATTTATCATAGACCTGAGTGTTAACCATAAACTCAGCCGTGTGTTGTTAAAAAAAAGAAAAAAAAAGTTTATTTCTGTGAAAAAATCCTCCCCTACTGTGTTGGAAGTTCTCCTAGCAGCACATTTCCTACCAGCTTCCCTGAGATTACTTAACATTTCCATGTTGTCTGGCAATGAGTCACAAACAAAAAAGGAAAGGAAAAGCCTCAGACATGAGCTCTGCATCAAGTTTAAGACTTTTGGTTTAGATGCAACAGCTTAAATCCAACTCTACAGATAAACAGCATCCAGTAAGTGGCAAAGATCCGTGCAAGACTTACTGTCTCACTGGGCTACTGTTCTTAAGGCATTTTCTAAGTCATTGGCCCACAAAGGAGGGAGCTGCATTGTGTAATGGCTTTCCCACATGGAAGGACAGGGTCCAACTCTAAGTGGTTTAGTCCAGAGCGAGCTCTGAAGCCCCCATTCTTAAACCTGGTGTAATGAGACACCATCTTGAACCACCACTGTTCTTCTGGAAAAAAGAAAAACAACAAAACTGGTTAAAATTATTTTTGTTGACACTTCCAACTAAATTGGTGACTTTTTACAATGTGAGTGAGGACCAAGCACTGCAGTGAATGAGAGAAGGGAATGGACAGTTAAGGTGGTGTATCCCCAAGGCTGCATCCTGATATGGGAGTGGAATAAGGAGAAATGGGAGCCAAAGATGGTCGTACACTACCTATTACTGCACTAGTACATTACGGAAACATCACCTCGATTCCACACTTGCCTGAACTTTAAGACTATAGAAAAAAGGTTTTTTTCCAAGTTAAATGGATTTAAAGTCTCCTTTAGCATATTTGAACTGGGATTCATCTGAGCTTACTTTAGGTGTCTAGAGCATGGGTGTTTGCATCTGAGCTAGTCCTGAGCTACTTGCATGGCTCCTGTTAAAGCTCATTAAGATGTAATCAATATAAGCCAATGGAGGCTGACTGGCATTCATTTGATCTCATAGCATCAACTATTTAAGCTGAGATAGCTTCATACACTTCAGTGGCAGGCTCTCTACTGACTATAAAGGGAACTAAGATGATATTCTCAGCTGTGAATACCTACATTGTAGGCATCCTTACTTAGATGAATCCCACAACGATGTCACTTTTTCTTTCTTACTTTAAGGGTATGCAAACTTCTTGACTTACCTGTCGTGGTGCATGACATGCCACATGCCAGGTTACATACTAATGAATGAGGAACTGGCTGTTCTGTGCATTATTGCTATGTATGGGTATTCACAGGGCCATATCCTGAATAACCCCCAAATGCTCTAAGTTTCATGGATGAGAAGCGCCTGCAATGCTGGGCTGGTCCCTGGGAATGTGCCTTCCAGCTCATCATCTCTGAACCCCCACTGGTGCTGGAAGACATAAGCTGCTTGCAGGGCCTTTCCATGACTGCTGCCTTCAGTATGCTGTGAATACAAAAGGTGCCAGTATGGGCAGAAGGTGGACAAACAGATGAACCTCTCTTTCACAGCAGGAGGCTTAACATAGGTCATGTTGGATGATATAAGAATCATATAAGAAAAGCTACACTCCAGCCTTATTTTATCCCTATCTTTAAAAGACCAGCCAGTCAGTTTGGAAGAAAATAGGACTCAGTAAGTGTGGGTACAATTTCTATAGCAGTATTATGAAGAGGTTGTCTGTGATACACAGAAACATGCCCACTTATATGGGCTACACTGATCTGTCTTCTGAAACACCAAGTTCTATAACACCACTAAAGGATTAACCTTAAAGAGGTACTGTCTAATCCTTGGGAGAATCATAGAATGGCTTGGGTTGGAAGGGACCATCAAAGGTCATCTAGTCCAACCCCCCTGCAATGAGCAGGGACACCTTCAACTGGATCAGGTTGCTCAAAGCCCCATCCAACCTGACCTTGGGTGTTTCCAGGGACGGGTCATCTACCACCTCTCTGGGCAGCCTGCTCCAGTGCTTCACGACCCTCATTGTAAAAAAATTTCTTCCTTGTATCTAGCCTGAATCTACGCTCTTGTAGTTTAAAACCATTACCCCTTGTCCTATGGCTACAGGCCCTACTAAAAAGTTTGTTCCCACCTTTCTTATAAGCCCCCTTTAAGTATTGGAAGGCCACAATAAGATCTCCCCGGAGCCTTCTCCTCTCCAGGCTGAGCAACCCCAACTCTTTCAGCCTGTCTTCATAGGGTTCCAGCCCTCTGATCATTTTTGTGGCTCTCCTCTGGACCCACTCCAACAGGTCCCTGTCTTTCCTGTGCTGAAGACTCCAGAGATGGAAGCAGTACTCCAGGTGAGGTCTCATGAGAGCGGAGCAGAGGGGCAAAATCATGTCCCTCAACATTGTGGCCACGCTTCTTTTGATATGGTTGGCTTTCTGGGCTGCAAGTGCACGTTGTCAGCTCATGTCCAGCTTTTCATCCACCAGTCCCCCCAAGTCCATCTCTGCAGGGCTGCTTTCAATCCCTTCATCCCCCAGCCTGTATTGATACTGGGAGTTGCCCTGACCCAGGTGCAGGACCTTGCACTTAGCCTTGTTGAATTGAAATGCTCACTTTTCCCAGTCTAAGAGAGGAGTAGCCCACTTGTATGAAAGATTTCTTAAGTACATCTCCAAATGTTGTTTCCAATCCAGAATATTTATGTTTACATGGCTCTCAAGAAATCTGCAGAAAATGGTAGTTCAGAACATCTTAGTAGGAGCTGAATTTATGAATGTTCTCCAGCATTTTCTCAGCTGACCTATATCCAACAGATGTATCTCCTACCACCTTCATAGCACAATGACATAGGAATAGAAGCCTTTTGTTATAGTGAAACATAGCAGGAAAAGGTCTCCCTGAGTTTCCATGCTGCTGCACATTGCTGAAGCAGTATCATTGCCAAATCACACAGTATAACACACCCCACACTTAAAACAATAGCTTAGAGAAAATTGTTTCAGCAGAGCTCGAGTAGAGCACAGATACAGGTGTCTGTTTTGGAGGTATTTACCAGAGCAGAGCCCAGATTAGCCTACGCTGACAAAGCTTTGCTGAAGCCAGCAAAGCCATCTGATTTACACTGCTTGTCTGCCTCACTAGTTTTATTACACTTCCAACATTTGTGTTTATACATGTGGGTTCTTTTGATTTTTAACGCTTTTTGGCATCACTAGCCTCCTGCAGTTGAATAGTTAAATACCCTCCCCCCCGATGCACTTAATAGTGTAAGTGGCATTCACAGGGTTTTTAAGAGCACGTGCCAAGAAAAAGCACTTTCAACGCCACAAGAAAGTGAGTTCTTCTGGTCTCTTGGCTGGAAATGCATGCAGGGGCCTTGCGTGGTGGCACTGCAGTCTGCAAATCCTGGCACCAGTTGGTTTTGCATGTGCCTAGGAATGCCTGCCCTTCCTCTGCATTCAATTTTCCTGTCTCCAGCTTTATTTAGTCAGATGTTTCTCTTGTGCATCCAGTAAAACTCAACCACAAAAATGAGTAGTTGCTGTTTATAAAATCAGCACATTGTTATGTAATCCAGATGACAGGAGAAGTGTGAAATGCTGTTAAATACTTGACTATAACCACAGTTCAGTTAGATCTAGACAGTTAAAGTGTAGTGGCGTCTAGGTTTCCTGAAGAGCTGACTCTAGAAGTGGGAGGCCCACTTTACTTTCAGAGTGTAGGAAAGAGAACAGCTCTCACTGAAGTCTACACACTTTTTCTGACTTTTCACTGGTCTTACTGAAGAATTAAGTCTACCGGTGTAACAAAAAGTATTAGATGCATCCATAACTACAGCCTTTTGGGATAGGTAGTTTGATCCTACAGAACAACATGAGTGAGAAATACATTCGGAAAATAGCAAAAAATACAGTTTTTCAACACATTAATCTGTAAATTGAGAAAGTAGCGTGGTAACATAAAAGGGATATCAAATATGAGAAGAAGAATAATACTGACCTTAGAAAGTTTTCAAACACAACGTTATTCTAGAACTTTGTCTTAAAATATTAAACTTCTGGGAAATTCCAGAATATTTCCATTCACTTAGAATGATCACACTGATAATACAGCAGGTTTTTTTAACAGAAATATGTTTGAATAAAATTATTTCATCTCCTTACTCTACCGGGAACAAAATAACAACTTAGGAATTCTGGCTACTGGATTTAGGTCTGACATTCTGACCAGGAACAGCAGTTACTAAATGTATATGTTTTCTTGTTCATAATTGATTTTTTCTTCAGTGTTATTAGTATGGACTGGAGGAGATTCTGTTCTTTCTTTACAAATGCGATTCCTTTATCTTATGGTGCCTTACAAACTAGCCACTATATTTGATTCTGTAACTAAGATAGTCAAGTCTGAAAATGAACCAGAATTGCTGCAGTGAGATACCTCCCTGCTCCTACTCTGGGCTCTGCCTGCAGACCCCACCAAAATGCATGGGGAGGGGTAGGAAAAGAGGTGGGTAACAACCTTCATGTCATCTTGCATTGTTTCCTAAAACTGAACACCATACTACCTGGTGGAAGGTGCAACCTGATGTAACCCACTATTGATGACAACCACCTCATTAAACTTACTTACATTTATCGCACTGTGTTCATATGAATAAGATGGGACAGTTTATATTAATTAGCTCCACACCCAGACATTTTTTCTGGCAATGTATTATTCAAAGCAAGAAGAGCTGTATTTAAAACACCTACATTTCTTTGTAAAACAAACAAATACCATTAGCTTGAGTCTCATACCCAGAAACACAGGGAAAAGAAATACCTCCCTAGGTTCTCTTCAGAAGTGATGTTTCTTTAGCCATAAGCACAGGAATTCTGTATAAAACAAGGAAATACTTTATAAATAAGAAGGACCTTGGGATTTGGGAAAACTGTAGTACTCAGACATTGTTTCATTCCCTTGTCCGAGGGTATGGATTTCCTAGAAGCAAAACCCACTTGCTTCCTTTTTGTCTCTGCCACATTCATCTCATGGTTTTGGAGGTGACTCTCAGCATGGTCCAAGTATTCAGGGTCTGTCTTCAGTCTCTAAAAGTGTTGCTTGGATCACCATCAGAGACAGTTGCACTGACTTCACTTTTACTGATACTGAGTGAATTCTTACCTGGATTTACCCAGTTTTGTTGCAGTCATCTGTAATGAGAACTAGAAACGTCTTTGATGCTACCTCCTGCTGCCCAGCTGTCTTTAGAAAATCCCATTACTAAACTCTCAGGGGTGATGTGTCAAAAGCATAATTTGTCACAGAGCTGGTTCCTACATCAAGGTAGGAGCCCTTGCTTCTCTCTTACTTTGCCCTGCTTAGTCCTGCTACCTCCCCATCTCTGAGTTTCTGTCAGTTCTGGGGGCTCTTCAGGTTACTGGTCAAAGTAAAAGAGAAGAAAATTTCATCTCTTTAGCTGCAATTTCTGCTGTCCCCAAGTGGACTGACACACGCTTTCTCCAACTCTCATCCAGGGAAGATTGTTCCCTATATATATGGCAGTCTCTTCTTTCCTTCTGACATCGGAAGCCAGTCCACTTCAAAGAAGATTGTTTCTGATACATCAAAATGTTTAGCAAAGTGGGGTAAGCAAGGACTGCATGCTTCTGAAACTGGTCAGGATCTGTTTTAATAATCTACCAGAAGCTGATGAAGATTGTATTCAACCTGTTTGCTGTCATGTCTTGATTCTTCTTCCAGTTGTGCTCACAAGAAACTCATCTTCCTCTCCCTCTCCCCTGTGCTGATTGCTTCAGCAAGATGGAGCAGCAAGACAGGTCAAAGAGGTCTAGCCATAGGCAAATGCCATATACCAGTGCAGGCAGGCACCCTAAGCCCTGGTCTGGGCTGTGAGGTAAATCTAGTCCTCATGGGCCACCCACACATCTGTTTTCTTTGGGACAGATACTCCTGTGACTGCCTCCCACCCTCTGGCCCTGCAGCAGACCCTCTGCCATGCTCCTTGTTCCAGGAAGCGCTTTTAGAGGTAGATGGGATCAAATGTTATCTCAAATCTAATTTTTTGAGAAGTGCATTATCAGGCCATGCATTGTGAATAGGGGTTACTTTCATTTGAATGTTAAAAAAAAAAAAGTGCAAATATTTTATAGAAGAATGTTCTGGTGTACAATTCCCCCATCAAATTATCATTTAATATTTCGAGTAAATGAGTAGATCATATTTATGAAACAGACCTTTTAAAGTTAGGAAATTAGGGACCTGCATGAATTTGTGTCATAGGCTCCATTTTACAAGCTACATTTTATCATTCACAGTACAAAATGAAAATAGAGAGCTCTGTTTCATCAGTTACTCATATCCAGCTGCTATGAAAATAATATGTTTGATATAATTCATTTGACATTTGATGGGTTTAAGGTTCCTCTGACAAGATATAATCAACTCATTATGGAGAAACAGAAGCCTTCCTTGTTACAAATAAATTATTCCTAGTCATGATTGAATTACTGTGTAGTCAATGAAACTGGGATGGCGGGGCTTCCAGTAGAAGTGGATATTTTATCATCAGGTCTGTGTGATAAAAGCCATCTCAAGTCAGTTTATGTTTTCTCTCTTCAGTGCTCTGATTAATGAGTGGCATTACTTTTCTAAACTAACAAATTAGGTCTTTGCTCTCCATCTTTTCACATTAAAGCTGTTCGATCAAAAAAGTATAAAACCCCCTGTCTTTCCTTTTTATGCACAAAGACTGGATCAACAGCTTGGACAGAGTGTTATTTTACTTTATTTTGTTAGTTTATTTTTTAAAATCTCACACAGTCACTGTGAAGTAAGACTAGCTTTATGGGTGGGGTGTGAACCGTCTGCTTTAAATCAAAACCTGTGATTAATTTAATTCTGTTGTTAACATCAAATCTGTTGCACGCTCTCTTCTGCACCGTTACTTTGGGGGAACAGGACAAAGTTGTATCATTTTGCTGGAACCAAAGGATTAAAAATGCATCTCCACAGGGAGCTGAGGCGATGCAGCCATCCAGGACTACAGAGCAATGCTGAACATGCTCAGGACTGAGGGTACAGCACAGTATGCGCAGTCCTGTAAGCTCAGCTTCCACGATTTCAAAGCAATTTGCACATGCAAAACCTTTTTACAGCCTGTAAAATAGATCAAAATAATGTTACATGGTGGAGACATAAAAACAGCAATAAAAATAAGTCTGGGATGACAAGTTTGGGGAGCAGCCTAACACATGAGGTGGAACCCTGCAAATACCAACAAAAGACCAAGTTGCCTGCTTCAAAAGCTGCTAATTATAACAGCACTTGTTAGACATTAGAAGAAAAAACACTTGGGCTGTTTTGAAGCAAAGGCACATAAATTATCCAGCAGCTACTGATTGTTTCTCTAGATTTCCAGAAATACTACCTCTCATAGGAGCCACTTATTATTTCTGTGTATCTAAAACATAAAAAAAGGTTTCACATATAGTTAAAAGGAAGAAGAGTGGACCTGAGGGCTATGCACCATTTCCTTTGTTCTTCCTTGTTCATCTTAGAAGGAAAGTGACTATTTCTTTGTTCTTTGCCGTTATTATAGGATAAAATGTATCATGTATGTGTGGGTTCCTAGGTCATAAAAAAATATCCTATACTGTGTTTAGTTAATGTTACCACGCAGGGTCACCCTAAGTCCAAACAGATCAAAGCAAACTAAAAATGACCTACCAACACCACTAATACTGAAGAAAACTAGTATGATGCAATACACATAAAGTCACTTTAAGTCTCACTAATTCCACGTGTGCCAATCCTGACTCTGCTCTGTATATTATCTTATTGCCAGTTACAAGCAGTGCAATTCACCATGACACAGAGGGATTTAAAAATTAGCCTCCAGCTATTCCACTAAGTACCATTCACTAAAACGTGATGATCACTCACGGGAAAGTTTGCAAGATCTTGCAAACTGCCTGTTGAGGCTGAATAGTAAAGTAATATACTCTCATGAGTCCCTGCTGCTTTTCAAAGTGCAGCTCTGTAACCCTTGGCAAAAGTCAGAATAATCTCATGTTGCCATACTTTTAACTCTCTTAGGTGGCTTTGAAAACACCAGCATCCAATGACTCCATCATGCTGACAGGTTTTAGTCTGCAGTTTCTTCTTGAAGGCTGGCATTCTTTGTAATTTTTCAGCTCTATCACTCAAGATAACTTTGACACATTTATTTGGTCTTTGTTGCCTTCTGCATGTTCTCCCTTGTTTCCTGAAGCTATGAGGCACAATTTTCACCTATTTATAAATGTATTTAAGGGTTTGTTTTTTTGTCTTGGGTCAGCTGACAACGCTTGCTTTTCAGAGAGGGACATGAAATCAAATGATGGAAGAGACCTATATACATTATTAATATATAGATTACTTATAGCATTGTTTTCCCCACTTAGGCAAAATTAGATAACCTTCACTATATGAAAATACATGACTGAAGTCTATGGAGAACATAGACTTTAATGTACGTGTAGCTAACCAGGATTTCTTCAGTTCATGCTTTTGTTTCTGCTGTTGTTTGCAACCAGATGTCACAACTGAGTCTCTCTCTCACTGAGATAATTAGAACTGATAACCAATTTCTGGAATTCAAGCTCCTCTGAAACACAAGGTTTTTCAAAATCTACATTGCCTAGTTCAAAAGAGCTCATTCTTGGCCATCACGTAGCCATACTGTTCACACCCATCTATATCTTTTATGTATCTTGCTAGTAGACAGAGGATACCAACCATAATACAGGTGATCAAAGGTATTTAACTAAGACTAGGAAGTGGGAATCTGCATTTTTAGAGTGGTGGTATCTGGCTTCTACACTAACTACCAAGTAGCTGTAATTTAGTTATCAAGCATAGCCTTTGTCAGAGAAATTAAAGTTTCTGCACTGCCGGGAGAGGATTTGAGAGTAAGACCTCCATGGATACTCTCCTTTGGGTGGAAGAATGGCCAGGTCAGTGGTGGGAGGGAGTCAGAGTTCATGGGGAAGGGCAGCAAACCTCATGGGAGGGGTAGAATTTATCTGCTGGTGATGGTAAAAAAGTTTGTAGAAAAAACTTGGAGTAAAACTAGAAGAACCAAACATACTCTTCCCACCATCCTCTCTCCACAGTGATCTGCCATCACAGGAAAGGCAGTTGAATCTGCTGGAAAAGAAGAAGTAATCTTGGCAGTGAATGCTGAAAATACAGAAAATTTAAAATACAAGGAGGTTAAACCTACATTGCGTGAGTCTGTCTCCAGCTTATCTGCAGTGAGAAGGGCTGCCTCGGGTAACTCCTGTTGTTACCATGGGAATAGAAACAACTGATATAGCAGCACAGTAACCAGTCAGATTGGGTTAATTTGTGTGTATTTCACAAAAAGATACGTTCTCAGCTTCATGATCTGAGTTGTCATAAACATTAATCTGTTTATTTGACAATATTCAACAAAAAAATTAGAAAAAAATTCACACACCTTAAAATTACTTGACATCAGGATTTGAATGATTATTTTGCAGAGGCTGAACCTGAAAAGTCTATTTTTTTTTTTTAAGGAAAAAAAAAACAGAAACAAAGTAAAGCAAAACTGGTAGATTGATACAGATTTTTAACTGCTTCTTGCTGAAATCTACTTCATAGAGAAGCTGATGCCAATAGTGAAGCTATTTCCTCTGATCAGCAATAAAAAAATGATTAGGGATTGGCAAATGGATTCAATAAGATAATTTAAACAATCATTACTTTATAAATGATGTTTTAACTGTCCTCAATAACTGTAGAATGTGATTAGCTTAGTGCCCTTCAATCAAGGCTTACTCTGCTTTCCCCACTTGAGACCTGAGCAGATTTTTTTCTCAAATCAGAAATTACTTTAACTAGAATTACAGAGCTTCACATTCCTATTTCCTGAATTAAGTTTCCACTGTGGAAACAGGTTATAATTGAAATGGTAGGTGTGTTTAAAGTTCTTTAAAATCCATTTCGAGAAAAAAAAAACCACAACAACCCAGCTCAAATTCATAGATTTGGATTGTATATAATGGAATTGCTACTGGCACCAGGCTGTTTATACAATAGCTTTTAACAAGGGCAGTTAAAAAGACTGAGGAGCTAAAAAATTAAATTTTGGGGTTGTCCATTTAGGACGAAATCCTTTTTATTATTTTATACAGAGAATATAGGTCAATTGCTGAATGCCTTTGCGATGATATTCTGGATTAAAAATCTGGATAATAAACCTGGATGACAAACTGGATTCTGGATGGCAAAGTCATGAATTGGTTAAAAATTCAACTAGAATTTCATGGAAGAAAAGAGCTATGAAAGGCAAAGGTACAGTCTCTGATTTGGAGTCTTTAAGCCGCAGACTTCAGAAGAGAAGTTCCTAGGAGAAATATCACACTGGTTATAATTTGATATATAATTAGCTGTTAGCTTAGCAGAACGCTTAGTGAAGAATTTAAGCATTTGCTTCTGGATCCTCTCTTTAGTGTAAACAAACACCATTGTTTTGATCTTCTGGCTGATATTAATCAATCACAAAGGACTAATCAATCATCTCCTCCAGCCTCCCATGCAACACTTCAGCATTTCATTGACTTCAGATACATCTTTGCATACAATGCTTTCATCTCCAATGTCAGCCAGCCTTGTTGTGCAGACCTCAGGGAGAAGAGTCCAAAACTTCTCTTACTAGTCTGTCCAAGTGGAGGATCTCACTGGCTGACAAACATTTGTTACCTGCATTACACCTTGTCTGGCTTCAAAAAGTCTTTTTGTGAAGAGCGAAAAGGGTGTTTACAGCTTGCATCTACTTCTGAAGGAAGTGTCTTTTGGTATCCTGTTACTGTCAATTTTAAATGCTGCTTTTTTTGTTTGGTGGTATTAAGTATCCAGAGAGGGGCTTTGGCACAGGTTATAACAAACACCAAATGTTAAGGTAGCCCTTCTGCGGGGTGGTAGCAGCAAAGACTGCAGGACTTGAGGAAAGCAGGAAGGGACTAGTTTTGAAGTCAATATCGTGCTGATTACCAAGAATGAATTTAGGAGTGAGTTTAGCAGGTTTTTACACCTATTTCATAGCTCTGCATGATTTCCCTGGTCCAAAGAAGGGCAGAACGGCATTCAGGTGTCTGAGCTATACTGTACATCTTATGCTACAGTCACTGCTATGGTTTGTTTATGCCTCCTAAAAGCAGTGGGGCTGAAATCTTCTGCACTGAAGAACAGTTCCTGTTGAAATGGCCATTCTTTCCAAGTCATTTCAGTCTCACTGAAAAGTCCTCTGGGAAAACTTGTAAATTGAACTGAAAACCAAAAATTTTTCAGGGTTTGTTTACATTTGGGAAAAGTCTTAAGAGTTTTTTTGACATTTTTAGTTTCAGCTTGGAACTTTTTTCATTCTATTTTATGTTACTTAATTACAGACTCTATTGTAATGACAGATTATATTATTTTAACTTTATTTCAGAATCACTAGGGAATTGCTACTTATGTTTTAATATTTGTCCTTCTAGATCAAACTACCTCCTTTTTATTAACTTGTAGGAAACTCCACATACAGGACATAAACAAAAGGGACGTGGGAGCAAATTCTGTTTCCACTTTGAACAATCATCATTAAATAGAAATTTCCTGTAGTGATGTTATAATAAATGAATATTAATAACATTGACCTTGAATAAAATTCTAGATTTAAAATATTATGCAATTAAAACATTCTGATTGTCACTGAAACCGGATGAACACACATCTCACTATGACAGAATTTCTTCAGAAAACTGGAAATTCCCATTTTTCACCAGTTTCATTTTGTAAGCTCTTACCCAGCATCAGTTATACATCTAAATCTCCTAGTTGACATGGAACTTATTTAAAACATAACTCTGAGGTATAAGCTTATAAAATACACATCTCATTTCCGAGATGGGCCCAGTGGGACAGCAATTAAGCAATCATCTTCCAACCCAGTTCAATAATAGCAAATAAAGGCTTCAAAATCAACTGAAACATTACTTGAACATATTTTAGTGTTGTTTATTATTAAATAAAGTTGTCAATTATATTTTTCTCTTGCCTTTCAGGCACTCCATGAAGCCCCAACATAATGTCTGGAGCATCGCTTTTATTAGCACCTTCCTCAGGCAGAAAGCTGTAATTTTTTCTGCATTGTGGGAAGTATATTGTGAAGAACTTCAGTGAAAAAAATGCTTACTGGGATATTTCAAGTCATGCCCTGTACTTATTTTTATTGTGGCTGTTTAGTGATAGAAATGGAGTCTTACAAAGTCCTGTGAATGCCCTCAAGCCCCATGAGTAACTTGCCAAGGGAATTCATGTTGTTTCCATCAGTAGCAATATCCCAAGACCATCCAGGATTGCAGTTAAAGCAGCCTGGAGACTTCTTTGGCTGATTAATGTTGGGTCATCTTGATCTGCAGGGACAGTTCCCGTGCTCAGATCGTTTTGCCTTCAGCCACATCCATTTTCTCCCTCTAATTGTGACTCCTTAGGCATTCACCCCCTCACCAAGAAGAGCCAGGGGAAATCCCAGGAGGACAAGTCTGTTGGCTTTACATTCCTTTTGTGTTGCTGCCAGGGTGTGATGTAGAGAGGAGCATAGCGTGTACACTGTGGTATTCTGCTGTGGGAGTAGGCACAGCTGAAAAGCTACTTTCCAACCAGTTGCTTTTGATATTTATTTTCTTCTTGTCTGGCTCCTGAAGCAGGAGAGCATAGTTTTATGGACTGTACAGAATTTGTTCACTGGAAGAAAAAAAATAAAATATTACCACCAAGACAAATAGGCAGACAAAAGATTTCACTATCTTTGTCCTTATGTTCCTTCCCAACAGCAGTGACTGTTGAGAGAGGCACAGAGAAATGCTCTGTTTACTTAACTAGATGTGTCAGAGAAATAAATCTTTTTTTGAACTAGTTTTGCACAGGATTTTTTTTTTTTCTTTTGCGGAAAGAAAATAAAAAAACATTGAAAAATATTCACCATTTCAAGAAGACTTTACCAATAAAATTAGTGAATTTTCCATCCTAGCTAAAAGAATAGCATTTAACTCTTCCAAAGAATAATAACAACATCAGTTCCATTCTTAATTTTCAAGAAATAAGAGAAAACTGGCACCATTTAGCTCACTGGGATTTCTAACATAGAATTGCATCACTTTGTTCAGTGAAACATGTAATAAGACAGGTAAGTGCAACTAGAAGAAAACCTGGACTTTTAAGGAGAATTGTTCCAGCATCTTTAGAGTTAACCATCTGCATTTCCTAAAGGCTTTTCTCACAAATGTTATACCATGTGTGCCTGATGTGACCAGTCAAAGAGCTGCTTATTGATCCAGAAGCCTCATTACAACTTGTACAATGTGAACTTACCATCACTGGTCATGCCATTAGTGTAATTATCTTATTTCATTAGTGATAATGCCATTTTGCGTTACAGTATATTGGCTCACTTAAAAAGTAATAAAGATTTGCAATCAGGGGATGTATTTGTTAACTTCAGAGCATGTCTCTGGACTTGTCCTTGGTCATGCCAAATGCCAGGATCTGCCCTGTACAGCAGTACTGAAGTCCGCGTCGTTCTGGGGGCGGCAGCCCTCAACACACTGATGGTGTAATGCTACCTAAATAAGCGCAAGGCACTGATGGCCACACCTGGTTTTCCAGAGGTTAGGAAACACAACTGTATCTCTGGGTTTTGGACCCTAAAAGGCAGTATCTCATTAATATGCCACTAACTATAGGCCAGAACCCACTGAGGAAGTAATTTTGCTCCCAACATCATGGTTTCTTATCAGGATCTGACCTTTCACAGTGTGTTCACTCCATTTCAAAGCAAACAAATGAGCAGGATGCAAACACTGGTGGGTGAAATGCTAAAAAGGTAATGTAAGTGAGTATCTTCCACAGGGATTTCCTTTTCTCCTTCCTTTCACACAATGACTTTGAATAGAAAAAAATGGAAATTTCTGTGGAGACTAGCAACACTGGTCATCTGCTTGGGTGCAGAAATGTTAATTTGAGGCTATGCCTGAGGTGTTCCGTTGCAGGGCAGTAGAACTGGTGGCTGGATCCTGAATTTTGTTGATCTTAGTAGGTAACCCCCATTCTCAGTCAAGTAGAGGCTGGCAGGTATTTTCTACTCCTCCTTGGCCTCCTTGTTTGACCTCCCATCAGTGAGTTCAGTAAGGAAGCAAACTCTGGTATGGTTCCATCTCTTGTACCTTTGGTCTCCAAGCTTTTAGTCAATGAGCAGAACATCGTCTTACAGGAGATGCTTTTGCAATGACAAGTCATCAGAGACCTGCAACACTTGGGCTTCCAATCAGAGATCACAAAGCCCACTCAGGTTTGGTACTGGCATTGTTAAATATGTGAACACATCAAATATACTTTCATACATTTGATTCACCCTTATGCATTTTAACACTCAATAAGCTGATCAGTGTTTTTCAGCCAAGCAAAAAGCTAAAGTATTTCGAGACTAAACTGGAAAACTGGTCAGAAGAAAAGCAGACACCTAGGATGACAACTGAAAACATATGCTGTCACTCTCTTATCCTTGCTCTCAGTTATGAAAACACCTCATAGCCCTTCCCTGCCATAGATGAGAAACAACTTTTCTTAACGTTGCCTCAGAGAAAAAGTCTTTCAGAGTGAACAAAACCTGAGTCCTCTCTTGCAGTTATACACAAAAGTAATTCACATTTTAAGTAGTCCCTGTGGTCTCTATTTTTATTTCTTCTAATTAGTTAGTATTAATGAAATCTGCTGCCTTAGCTCTTTTGATTTGTTCTTAATCTTTATGACAACATGAATAAAATAACATTTCAGATTACTTATTTCTGACCAGACCTTGGAAATACACTGATACCAGTGTGTTGTTTTCTTTCACTGGGCTTTGTTCCTCAAGGATTGCCATTACAACCAAAGTCAGTAGACTCGGGTATCTCACTTTGCTAGTTTGGTCAGTCTCAGGCATTTGGCATGGCATGTAAAGGATGCAAGGATTGCCATCTCCAGTGTCAACACTGTATTTTGTCTTGTCCAGTGTCCAAGAGCACTAAAACCAGGTCTTTTAGAACCAAATATAAGTAGATTCATCGTATATAATCAGTAAATCATATGCAATTGTGAAGCCAGTCTGAGGCTGAAACAGTATTTAATAGTTGAATAACATTTGAAAGATGCTTTTCATTCTAGTAGAACTATGAATCATTTCTATAGTTACAGAAACAGTGAATTCTACTTTATGCCCTCAATAATCTTGCCAATCAATACTCTTGCCACTATGGCAGACAAGTACAAATCTTGTATATAAAAAAGAAATTGAGAGGCTCAGAAGTGGAAAAGAGTTTATTAAAATTAATACGTAATAAATGCTTTTAACATGCTAATAACTTGAATAAGGATGACTTGGGACTTACATCTTGTAATAGTGTTCAAAAAGAATCTTTAGCCATTTCATGGCAACTTAAATTCTCAAAATCAATGGGCATCATTATTCTACTGTAAGACCATAGATGCCAGTGATGAATGTCCCTTAGCAATTGGTAGTACAGGTCTTTAATGTAAACAGATGTTGTTCTTTCCTGGCAGATGGATGCAGTAAACTCACATTCTAACTCCTTGACTCCAGGACACGAGTCAAGAAGCATGTAAAGTATTTGCAGTGAAACATAAAATAAGAAACCTGAACAGCCAAATCTTTTTGCTTATCCAAAATTGTTACCTTATCATGTTCTTGTCATACAAAAAATTGTCTTTGCTGTGAAAACATGTGGGATAAACACTAGAAATCATCCTGCTTTTAACACATATAGACACAAACACTCACAAAGTGGTCTCAGTTCTGCACGGACAGTTCATCATTTCATTCTGTAAGTCTAGACAGTATCAGAGCACTACCAAACACACTGTCAGAAAGAATCTCACATAGTGAAAGTGATGGATTAGCAAATTTCATCACTCTTTTCTAATGCTGTGATTTTATGAATTGTGCATCGTGGTTTTTGATTTGATGTTGTGAAAAATGGACTTGATAAATGCCTTGTTTGTGAGTATTTATTTTTTCACTATAGTTCTAGCTGGAACATAGATGATGATTTCTTTAGAGCACATGTGAAGATAGCACTATTGAGGGTAACTAACAGTATGATATATATGCAAAGTGTCTAATTTTTTTTGGAAAACAGCTGCTCATTTCAAGATCAATCTCAGGTATCAAGAGTGTGAATTACTACTTTCTAATCTCCTCAGTCATGCTCCTAGACTGTAAAACCAAAGGCTTTATTGTAGAATTACTCCTAGAGAACCATCTAATAATTATCTGATCTTTGAAATGGATACAAACTCACCATATCCTTGAGAGCAGCAGGTAAAGGTCACACGCTGAAATTGCTTGCTAATACACAAAACCAGACATGATGGCTATTGCTAGCTTAAAGATATTTATAAAGACTACTCCAATCTTACTGAACAATCACAACTGTGCAAAATGTTAGGGTTAGAATCTGGTCAGGAACTTATTGCAAGTAACCCTGATGAAATTAATGACAGATATTACAAGAGGATGGTACTATTTTCTAAGTACTTTCCTAAAAAGATTTACTGCATCTTTGCCTCTAGGATTCCACTGTATTCAAAGGAAAGAGTCAGTTTCACACAGAAAATGATTCAAAGCAAGAACCTTCCTTTGGTACTTTGAATCTCCCTCGGAGGAGCCCTTCCCTCTGAGGAAGTTAGTGGTGTGTCGTGAATATTTCACTAAGCGTCTTGCAAAGGTGCTGTACTGTGTGCTGGGAACACCCACACCAAAGTGCAGCCAGTGCTATGTAAATCCACACCCCAGCTCTCCAGTGTTAACTTCTCTCCAGAGAAGAGGCATAAAGCTTCTCCGTGAAGGCAAAGCTGCATTTTGCTTTTGTAGGGCTGATGGTTCAGACCTGGCCAGAATAGCCAGGCTTGCTTTTGCCATTGCCCCTACAAGAACATGGCATGGCTGAGGGGGCTGAGACTGAGAAATGCCATCCCAAATTTCACACATCATGCAGATAGTACTGCTTCAGGCACTCTCACATACACATTCTCATCCTGGATTCTCTGCCTCCTGACTTGCATGGCGGTGACAGTGGGGTCATAGAATCACAGAATCATAGAATGGCTTGGGCTGGAAGGGACCATCAAAGGTCATCAAGTCCAACCCCCCTGCGGTGAGCAGCGACACCTTCAACTAGATCAACTAGTCATGCTGCTCGGCTTTGCCAGTCCTGTTTGCCAAAATGCTTTCCTTGAAAACCTGTGGAGCAGAGCTGTGCCCTTCCTTCCGTTTCATAAAAATCCATTCAAAGACAATGGAAGAAATATTCTAGTGGATTACTACAGCTATAGCCGAAAATACCTCACTAGCGATGAGTGTCCCTTCCTTTACAGATTTTCCATTGGTTGGGAAGAGGGTATTACTGGGAGAAAAGGAGTTACCTGACTAAAGGCTCAGATGTTGATTTTTGCTCATTAAGTCTTTCCTCTGAGATTGGATTAATAGAAACTACAGACATCCAACAAGAGGGGAAAAAAAAGACACTATAGGAGATAAAACAATAACCCAAAGCACATGCAGGAAACATCTGAAAGCTTTGATGCCCTGCTGCAGTGAAGCAGGCTCTGTTTGGACAGACAGTGCACTAGGCAGAGTAGGAAGTTTCCTTCTGAGTATCTCCTGTGTCTTGTATGAGAATTATCTAAAATCTGTGTAGACAGTGAAAGGAGGGGGCACGGTGGAAAGGGCAAAGTGGCGCAAGACAACTAAAACAAAGGGCCAGATGAGAAAGTAATCATTAGCTCACACTTGAAGGAGATTTGTGGGAGCGCTCTGCCCCTGAACAGAAAGTAAACTGCGAGTCTCTTTTTATTGTCCGAGGTTTCCAAAGGATTTCTGAGTAAACAACCATGGGTAGTTCGACATCCTAATTATAGCTTGCTCCCCATCCATTTCTGAAGTGTTGCTGAGTTCCCTGGCACAACAGCTGTTTGAGTACACTTCCCAGAAGCCTTGGGCTCCCTGCCACAGCAATGCACTTGATTTATGTCAGACTTTTACCAGGGGATCTAGGGGAGACTTGATTGTGCAGCTGATGATGACTTTTTCCTTCAGACCCAGGAGCCGAGAGTGGCCCTTGTCCTGTTTGTTCCCATAGGTATCCGACCAAAGGCCCTGGAGTCAGCTGCTCCCTCGAGTGCTCGCTGGGGAAGCCAAATTTGCCTCCGTGTGTGATAAAGACCTTTTCCTTCCTCTTGCTAGCTCACCTGATAAAGTGCTAGACTTGTTAAAAAGAACTTCTTTTTTATTAGGTTATTGGAGAGCTTAAAGCTGCTAAGCACAAACCACATTTTTAAAAATTATTTTTTCAAAGAAAGAAGTAGAAACATGGGGCCAAAACACCTCACAGCAACCTGGGGTGCAAGCCGCTGGCCTCAGTCCATGGAGTGAACAAGACTGAGTCCCTCCACACTGGCAGCAGTGGGATTAAAAACAGTGACTTTTGGCCCTATGTACAGTGCAGCCCCTATGTTTTCTGCATGCCACAGAGCTAACCTATTGAAAAGGTTTACAGCTTGGATGAAGCTGACTAAGGCAGGCTTTCTCCTTTTTGCATATGGAGTATCCCTTATGTTTCCACTGTGTCAAGATTATTTGTTTCTAGGAGGCATGGAAACATGTTCGACAAATAGTGCAGGCAAATCACACGGTTTGAAACTTTCTTGGCTGGAAGCTCCAGAGTGGGACTGTAACTGATTATAGTTTCTTTTATATTCTAAGGAGTCTCAACAATCCTTAATCCAGCTTCATAAATAAGCACTGATCGTTACTTGCCAGTAAATAAAATTGATTTTAAAGTTGTGACTATCAGGGTTCTAGTGACCATATCTTATTTATGAACACAACACAGGCTAAATGCTTCACTGCAAAGGATGTGCATAGAATAAGTATCTAAAATGTGAATGAACTGTGATTGCAAAGTGCCATCAACCTCAAGGCTAAGTGCTCTTCTGAGTTAAGCACCATTCAATTGTTTGCTTCTGTACTCCACAAGTAGGGGTAGAAACTGCAGTGATGATGTAAGAATAAGAAAACAGACCAAACCTCTTTGTAGTGGTTGTGTTGTTGAGCTCAGAAGTAAGAGCTGGTCCTGACAGGCAGTCAAAATCCAAGAGGCAAGGAGGTTGGAATTCATGTTTTTCTCCCTCAGATAATGGGACACCAGTAATATCCACGGCAGAAAGCACAGGATATGAAGGTTGGTGGCCAGATTTTTAAAAGTCACAACTGACTTTGGATGTCTACCTTGGAAATATTTGACAGCCTGATTTGGAGAATGGAAATAATAAATGCCGGCTGGAAAATCAAACCCAGGATAAGCCATCCAAACCTGGATAAGTATCCAGTGAAATTACAGCACAGTTGGCAACAATCTGCCCTAGCATATGGAAGACCTCCAATGTCTTTATCTTTAGTTCCACCCAAATACCTTCTGCAGAGTGTGGTATAAAGATGGACTTTTCCACAAAACTCTCATCATGAGAAATTCAGTCTGATCAGAGAAGGTGCTACTACTGGGTAATTAATTTCAGCATAATAGATTCTTATCCTTGGATAAGATCAATAAAACTTTCCCCATCTTCTTTGGCTTTACACACAGGAAAGAAAAGTTTCAGTCAGAATAAACCTCAATAATTAACTCAGAGCCTTTAATTAAATGCTAAATATATGCATGTATTAGAGACACACATGGTTTGTACATCTCTGAATGGCACTAAAAATCAGCACTGGCACCTCCATCACCAGCAGAAGGTTATGCCCAACACTCTTCTGTGAAAATGGCTATTGAAAGACAGACAAGACCAGCTGATCTCAGTAACCTGAACATATACCCTGTGAACAAACCTCAGAAGTGAACAAGAATAATACTAAAGGACAGCACTTGAATGAAAATTCAAATGTACTTTTCTTGACTTTCTATAACTGCGCAGCTGCTGAACAGTAGAATGAATTTGAATCATGTAAGGATTATGGTACGTTGTTTTCAATGACGGTAAATTAAATTATTAACAGGGTATTACGTTACCAGCATTGTGTATAGTGATAGCTTTTCAAATGCCCCTGAAGCTCCAGGTGTAGGCTATTGCTGAAGGAAAAGAGACCTACAATCATTGGTCTATTTCAGTATATCTCCTGTCTTGAATGTATAACTTGAAACATTAATCTAGGATCAAATGGCTGAATATCCTTAAAATAAAAATCAACAGAGGTTAAGTAGTATAATCTGAAGGAGAGTGAGAGGAAAAAAGAAAATCCTTTTGCTGTAGGAATACCACCCAATTTTAACAGAGGTCTTGGTTTATGTCTAAAAAAAATTGCTAGAGAAGTGAAATGCTTCAAAATGTTAGGGGAATCTACTGTGGGATGCATTTTAAGGGTGTTAGTGGTTGACTTTTGGCATTTACAGAGAATTAATACATTTGCTCTCACAGATCAGTCTTTCCTTAGTGAATTTTTGTTCCCAGGAAGATGCTGAAAAAACCATTTTAGTGCCTTTCATCACCAGCTGGTACATAAAAATGTTTATCAATGCCCAGTGGCCACCCATCCCAGAAATAACCTACGTACAAGGCACTTGATGGAAGTACTGTCCCAAACCTGACCATTGTGTTACTCTAATCATATGCCTTGCATTTGTGGAATCATGGTAGCTACATCTCTGTAAGTGTTTTGTCAGTCCACCTAATCCAAGCTTTCTGAATTGTCAAGTTACATCATGTTATTTTGTGAGATCTTACAGGATATACGATAAAGTTTTCTTTGCTTGAGTCAAGGCTAGCAAAATTGTCCAAAGAACAACTGAGGGTAGGAACATTTTTTCCCGTGCTATGTATTTTGGCATGAAATTTTTCTTGGCTAGTGAAGGTTAGTGCAGAAGAATGATCCCACAGTTGGTGGACAGAACCAAAACACCCCTTTAGGAGAGAGATTTCCCAGTTCTTCTGAAGACTGTAACTATACAGTTGCCTTTAACCACAGCTAAATTTCAGCTAGGAGAGATTAGTTGCACTAATCTTTGGCACAAAAGAATTTCCTGTTAGGGTGCCCCTGATTTCACTGTGATGGCTTTTGCACGTCATTTAATACATGGGATGGTTGGGGTCAAGTGGAGCAAGTCAAAATGCTCTGTTTTCTGATTCCAGCGAGCTAGGTGACCTCCGTGAGCTGTTAGTAGTCTCTCAAGCAGGAGCAGCCTTAGACCTGGAGCTGAAGTCAAGGCCAGGAATAGTGAAGGATTTGAACACTTCTAAAATTGATTTCTTAGTCTTTAAAAAGTTGAAAAAAGCCCTTTTGCTGATTTATTCAATCTGATGTGCAAGAGAAAAAAATATTTATATCGGAGCTTCAGTCATCCAAGTTCTGAGTCATGTAAGTAGAAATTTATTCATGTTAATTCAGTGAATGCATCAGCTTCAAAGAGATCACTCACATGACTCCAGATTTGGAGGATCAGGTCTTATTTATGTAGTAGCTTGAAGAGGAAGAAAATGAAGAACTGTCTTTTCTAATATTCCCTTCCTGTATAATTTATTTACATTTTTTATAAACATTGATTAGCACAGATGTTCCTAATAAGATTTTCACATCTGATCTGAAAACATTTTTCTATTATTTTGCCCTTGAGAAGCTAGAAGAGAGGAAAAAAAGCTTCCCCACTCCTCAATGTCCTTTTAAAAAAAGAGAGGGTTTATTTATTGTATGAACAAAAAGAAAAGATATTGTGGGTAGACCTTGTGCATGTTCTTTGGCTGAACTACCTGTTAGTCAGAAGCAAAGACGTAACTCCAGAAACCAAATCTTAATCAACACATGTATAACATTACTTTACCAAGTTATTTTCATTATGTATGAGATGGAATAAATATTAATACTAACTCTGGACAAGACAATTTTAAAATAATTTCAAAAATCACGGTGTAAGGAAGCACAGTGACAATGAGCTCATTGTCTAGCTTTAAGTATCTTTTAAGAAACCAGCTTAATCAGGAAATGCTAGCAGGCTTTTCCACAAAGAAACAGTCCAAGGACTACAAGTGCAGCACTGCAAATTTCTCTCCTACACAGATACTGGCTCACTGTGACAGAGTTCCCTCTGTGACTGGGCTCTAGTGAACACAAGTCAAAATGGCCAGTGGATCTAGCTTCATTTATGTGGATACAGAGTTAAAAATGAATGAAAATATTTAAAAATAGCATACAAATAAATTACTTCTACTTCCTCAGCACTATTAACTCAATAATTTGCAGGATTTTTTTCCTGTGGACTGTGTTAATCAGGGCCAAGGAGAAAGACTCCAGTGAAATTACACCTCTTGGGTTTCATTTCTAGAAGAGCAGAGAAGTACCTTTTACACTGTAAAGGTCTATTTTCCAAGCCTGAAAACTTATCTGGAATCCAACTAGGCTCAGAACACTGAATTGCAATTTTTAGCATTTATTTCTGAGGGGCAAACAGTAAAACATATTATAATGACCACTACTTAGTTTATTAGCCTTTTATTGGAAACATCTGCTTAATTGCTAAGTATCTAATACACATGAAAACAGCTTTGATTGTAGAGACAGTGGAAACTGTTTCAGAACAAGGCATTATCCAGTTCTTTTGCTACTCACTTGGGTAGATGAACACCCAAGATAAGATGAGGTCTGAACCATGGTCTGGCATACCATATAAAGATTTTAGGGTATTCTGGGAAAACCCCAATGACTCTTCCAGTTTGTGCTTGCTTTGAGTTCTTCAGCGAGGCATGCTTTGCTTATTGGCTTAAAAGGAAAGGTAGGGGCCTGAGGATGAATAGACTGAGTTCCTCAGAACAGGCAAATTAAAATGCCCGTGAACCTGAGGTTAAGTCATATGCACTGAGAGTCAACCTGTAGCTCAGACTTGGTCCTCAAGATCTTCAGCTGGGCAACAGAGCACCTGGGCTCCATGTCCAGCCCTAGTCAAGGGTTAATTATTCACACTAAGTGGAAGGGACATCATTAATAATAGTGAGCATCAGTTTTGAACCAGCCTCTTCCTTCTACCCCCACATTACACTGATAGATGAAATGGGAAAATGGAAATTAATATCTGTATCCACCCTTTGTCTGTAACAAGCTGAAATCACTTTAGGGTGTAGAAAGAAATGAAGTAGGTTCTTCTACATCCAGGGAAAAAGTTCTAACTGCTCAGCTGACAGAGAATAAAAGGGCATCATCTTCATTGTACATATTTTATCGATCTGATTGAAGAAGGACAAAAAATATTTGGTGAATTCAGACTGAATACAGTGTGAACTTTTTTGCTGTATTGCAGACCAGAAAGTTGCAGAGTACAATCCCTCATCTCCTCCCTATACATATGCATATATACACTGAATAAAGCTTCCATTCAAACAAATACGAATCCTGAAAAATTTGACCGCCCAAGCTACAAAATGGACCAGCTCAGATGATCACAATGGTTTCTTCCATTACTTCTCCCCTTTTGACTCATTTTTTGCATCCTGGGATGTAGACAAATGAGGCAGGTTTTATGTCTAAGCAGGTTTGAGATCATCAATGAAAACGTCTTTCAGAAAACAGGAAAAGTCCTTATCACCGTGGTCAGTTAAGTTCCGTACTGGACCCTTTACAGGACTGGTGTAATAACCAAATTATGAACTAAGAGAAAAATACTCCTTTTCTTCTACAAACAAGATAACTTAGAGTAGAATCTGACACAAATAATCTCTGGTCAACAGAGACATCATTCTAGTAATCAAAAAATGGATACTCACAAAGCCATATTCTCAGAACCTTTTAACTAGTTTCCTTGGGCTCTTCATTAGCAAAAAAAGAGAGGCAAGCTTCCTGCACTGCCCTCTGGAAGTCTGTTTTGCAGTAATAGTGCTTGGTCCTGGGACACTGGTGTTTAGTTTACATGCTTGGATCATGTACCTTAAGTTACATAGTGTCAATATCTCCAGGATGTCCAGGCATGATGTAATATGCCATTTTAGGATCAATATGTCACTGAAGTCATATAATGAAATAGTAGTTTTAAAAGAATACTAGTCAGTACACCTTCATCTTCTACAAAACTTAATTATCAAATGATAATTAACGTATCTTTCAAATTTCAAGGAATTAATTTCAATTAATGAGAATTGAGATGGAGTTTAAGGTTGCTGACTCTTTGGTCTGGCACTGTTTTTACATACTGGAGCAGAGTCTTGCCATCTGCTCTGGATTTGCCGAGCAATAGCTGATTAGCAGGTTTAAATGAGTAGTCTCCATCTCACGAGGCACGCATTGACTGTGTGGCCAGGAGACGATGGTGGTGTTAATGGCATGGAGATCTATACACAATACAGAGTAGTCATGAGCCTGCTGACTTTAGAAAAGAGAAAGATTACTTAACATTTACTTGAACAGGAGCTTCAATTCAATGTCTGTATTTTTTTTTTTAAACATTATGCTATTTCACTAGCTCAGCTCTGAATCACACGCAGTAATGTGTGAAGCTGAAATTTAGCTTGTTTTAGTTTTACTGGGACACAGCTTGCACAGCAAGAGTTTGAAGTCCTATCTCAAAACCTGATGATTAGAGAGGCGCACTGAAGTATAACATTTTATAGACATCATTGTTCTTAAATTGCTTCAGGAATACACCAGGCTTCCAGGCTTGCTAAATGGAGTGGAAAAAATAACTTAATTATGCAACTGAGGGCAAAGGCAAATTTATTTCACCTAATTTTAAACAAAGAGAGAAGAAGTAATATGTAAAATCTGAAAAGGACTCAAGATATAAACTTCAAACTTTAGTGTTAGGGTATTTTTAAAATGTCTCTCTGTTTCTTGAGAAAGCACATCATTAAGCTTTCTGGTTGTCTCAATGTTAGAAGATAAGATTCACCCTCTGTTCACATTTGAATGCAATTTTTCTTGTTAATAGCCTATTTGGGAAATTTAGTGTCTTGCTTCGCAAGAAGAACGTGGAACCAAGAACAAAGTCTCTGTACAAATAAATACTAGAGAAAACCTGAAAGGCATAGAATTTAATGAGTATTTCTCCAATGGATTATATTAAGAAGGTGAGGTCATGCCCAAAGAAACAACTGTTGTGTCTGTTTCCACAACCCTATGCTGTTGCCAGAGGCTCTCGCCTAAAAGAGTCATGGAAAGGAAGACCTGTTAGGAAACAGGGAGAGAGGAATTAACTCCTAACATCTGAGAAATACATAGAGTATGCTGTTGAGTCAGAAGCTGAAGAACAAGACATGATGTTAGCATAGTACCAGCATACATTTGATGTTTGTTTATTGTGGTGCTCCAAAAGGCACAAGAGCTTTTGTTTCTCACAGGGACCCACTACAATCTAACAGAAAAAACTGAACAAGATAAACGTGACAATTATTCAGAACTGTATCGTCAAATAAGGAATAGGGAAACCTTTGCCCAGGCTCAAGATTTCCCCATTTTCCATGCATACAGTTTCATTTCATTTTTTTTAAAGGTCTTACAACAAGACCTAAAGTCTAACTACAGTAACGGAAGCAAAATGTTTAGCAAATATTTTAAACTTCAGTAACTCAATATGCGGGTAGATTAGTTTATGATTGAAGGATGACCACAAAATTCACAAGTGGTGAGGCGGAGAGAAACCATCAGTGCCAATTACACAAGGCTATATCCCTTGAGTGAAAATAAATTGGTTATTCCAACCGCCTCACACTGCATGTTTGATTTATATTGTTTCATCCTCTCTCTTTATATTTATTACAATGGTTTCAATACTTTCAATTACCAGTGCTGGATACTGTCCTTGGGTTGGCACCTGAACTAATTTTGTACCTAACTGATAAAGCATTGACAGGAGAGATATACAACATTAGTAATAATAAGTATTTGTGTGTAGTGTTATAACTGTTGCCCTCTGAAGATCTCAAAGCACTTTCTAAATGTTGATTAAGCTTCATAATTGGACCCTTTGTAAGGTAGCAAAATTTATCTCACACACTATTTTACACTGGAAGATTAACAAACAGCATTTGATCCCAGCTGGCGTAAGGATCTCAGGTAAAAGGAAGAAGCAGATGGACTCTGCAATCTAGCTGCTGTAAAAAGAACTGGTATGGATTTTTTTTTCCCTTAAAATATGGTTAGAGATGTTTAAGATCTTAGGTCATGACAAAATACACATGACTTCTCTAAGATGGTAGTGTGACTACAACCACTGTGGATAAACTAGAAAGGAGAGGACACATTTTTTATATAAAAATACAAAGGTATTGTTACACTATTCCTAGTGAAGGGCAGTCATAACCTGCCAATTCTTTAGAGCACCACACAATTACAGAAGACGGTCATGAATCACAGGACTCAAGGAAGACTTCCTTAAGCCTCTCCATCGACTAAAACGAAAGAAAGATGATTAGAAGTTGAAATACCATGTGGGTGTCTTCCTTCTTAAAGAAATCTAAGAGAGGCTGGGCCTGTTGCATTAAAATACTTCACAAAACGTAGACTGCAGTGGAGATTTTTTTAAGCATTAGTAATTTTGGAGGTCTTCGTTTCGGGACAGTTCAGTTTCCTGCTGATCTCTGAAAAGATCCTTGAAAATATCCCAAATTGGAACCTAAGACTGCTATATGCTACAATGTATGTGTCTACAAATTTCTTCTGCCACTGGGAAGGCAATACCAAATTTCATACTGGGAATGGCTCCCCACCAGTGCTGACACTCAGGTGCACCCAAAGCTGCTTGGGGAAATGCCTGCTGATCCAGGTCAAAATTGTTCAGCAGTTCAGGTGATGGAGAGTCAATGCTGGAGAACATCCCCTGGCACTTGTTAGTTTACCAGTACACATGAAACCCCTAATACTGAGGAACCCTAAATTATGGCTCTCTTCTGAGTTACCTTGATGAATACGCTCCATTGTGTATTGTTATGATAAAGCGAATCATTCTCTGTGAGGATAAATTATAGTACAGACAGGCAGATTCAAAGTAAAAATGGTCTTAGGAAAATATTTGGGAAAAAAAATTAAATACTATTTGAGAGTAAAGAGAATACTATTACAGCTATTGACCAAATTTGCCTTCAAAAAAGTAAAATGAAGTTTTCTGAATAGCATTGGGTTTGGGTGTTTTTTGTCAGCATAAACATGTAAATTAGTGTCAAGAGAAACAAGAAAAAATATTCTGAAAAACTGGAAAACATTCCATTAAATGAGTTACTTTTACAATTCCAGTCTCCAGGATCAACAGAGATACATCAGAGATGGAATGAAGCTGTTTAAGTGGCATTAAAGATTAAACAAGCCCCACGGCAAAACAGTATTTGGATACAACCTGTTTTCTATGTGACTTTGAATATGAAGTGTCCCAAAGAGAAGTAGTGTGGCCAGTGCATTGTTTGAAGCATCTGTCATCAGGGAGGCTGGACTGAATCAGGGACTTCCCTTAGCAGGACATCCTTGGGTAGTAATTACAGCTGGGAAAAATTGCAACAGGCCTTAAAGCAGGATTGCAAGGTACGTGGGAGAATGGCTTAACCGAGCAGTTGGTGGACTGATAACTGTTCTTGTCTCCCTGATATCAGTGGGACTTTTGCCATTGATCGCAGTGATGCCACAAGTTGTCTCATCTTATTTAGTTTTCTAAGTTTTACCTACAGTTTCGATTAGCCTGGCTGCACTTGAGGAAAATTATTGACCCAGTGGATAGTTTCTCATGGTTTCACCTTCCTAATTCATCTCAGTAAGACCGTTGTTAATGAAAAAATATTGCAATCACTTTAGCACAGAGTAATACTTGTTACTAAGGCACTTTTTGTAAGAGAGAGAAGTATTCAAACTAGGATTCAATCCTCTTCTTCCAGAACAAATCTTTACACCTTCTGTCCACCCTTTCCCTTAAAGTTTATTCCCCTCTTACAGCACTCCCCAGTCTCACACTTCTAACTGACTGAGAATGCTGTTTTTCTTTAGGAAAGGGGAAAAAAAAAAGTCAAGGTCTTTTCAGAGCTGGCTCTCTTTATTAAGGGTTGGCTGAACTTTGCAAACTTCACCGAAGGGGGAACCCTTTCCCACAATCCATTTCAAGACCAACCCCTTTGATGTCACAGCTGGCTCAAGTAAACTCATTTCCTCCTTCCCTAATGTGTGTCTGATGCAATTTTGGCAGGCTGTCTCTCCGTGCTGTTACTGCTGCCTGTTTTGAAATGAGGCCAAGTGCAATGTTTAATGTGAATGTTTGGTTTGGCCTAATCATCTGTGCTTTGTTTCACTGGTACTCTGCATTATATATATATCCAGATCTATCTATAGAGATCTATAGGTATTTTTTTCCCTCTTTCCCTCCTCCTTTGCAAATAATTCACACCACATGTTTTCAGTTTAGTCCTTTGTGGTCTACTCCACCCAGTTCCTAAATCAGTAAATCATCTTCATGCATCTTCCCACACTGAATGAAAGCAAGTTCTCAATTACAGAGACAGAATAGAGTTTTCAGGCCTTTGTGGTGGGTGTTGATTAGTTTCTTGGTAAAACCTGAAGGTGCTTGAAAACAGTAGAGAAGGTTTTGAAATGGCAAGAGTTGCTCAATATTATATACACTGGTTTAATATCAATGGCAGTTTGAAGATGTGAGGGGCAAGTCAGGAGCAGCTCATGAAGGAAATGACACGGTGCAGAAAAACTGTGGAGATCACTTGCTTTCCCTGACAGGAAGATGTTGATAGCAGGGGGACCTCACCCACAGCGAGAAATGGACTGAGCAGCTCCAGAATAGGAGATGCGAGCCTGTAGGACAGTGTGCACTGTGGGTCATGTGTGGGATTCATAGCCTTGTGGCCTCCTGCAAAACCTCTTTGACTCAACATATTTATTAAAATTTGGTGCAGGGATTAAAATGTGACTCTAAAGTTAAACCTGTATTAATAAATTAAACAGTACCAAGGGGTGTTCCCAGGCCCTGGGGCTTGATTACTTATATTGCTGTACTGTTAGAATAGCCCTTGACATTGCTTTGGCCCAGGTCATCCCAGGTCTTCCAAACAATGCCGTGTGTTGTTTAGGGAACAGTGGGGCGAAAGGCTATTCACATTAAATAAAAAGAATACAGCCCTCACTGTTTTAAAAGATAAGAGAGTTTAAGACCTTAGGCCTATAATCTTTTATGCTACTTGGTATCTGTGCCAGAGAAGGTGCTGGGAATGGTTAATTTACCAACACAGACATAGCCTAAGAGGCATTTTCACAGTATCTAGCATTAAACACATTCTTTACATTCTAAATGCAGGAATGAATGCTTCCCTCTGCATGTAGTTTGGAGAGACGTATCCTCTGTCTCTTCCGCTCCTCTGGAAGGAAATTCAGAATGCCTAAGGTAGTTTGCACTGAATCACCAAATCTGTTCTGGAGGACCCTCCTTCTCTTCATTGCCTATAGAGAAGGAGCAGGCTCCAGCTCTCAGTGAGTAACTTTGAGATCTAAAAGACATGCTGCAATTGAAGTCTTTGGCAAATCTGTAAAGACATAGAAAACAGGGATGCTCCTGAATATGAATAAATAATATGATGATACACCAGTGTGGTAGGTTGACCTTGGCCAGCTGCCAGATGCTCGGCCAGCTTCTCTCCCAGTCCTCCTCCTCAACAGGACAGGGGAGAAAACAGGATGGAAAAGCTTGTGGATCAAGATAAAGACAAAGAGATTCACTTACCACTTACCATCATAGCCAAAACAGACTCGACTTGGGGAAAACTGATTTAATTAATTGCCAATTAAAATAGGTTTAGATAGTGAGAAACAACAACAACAAAAAAGCCACACCTTCTCCTCACACTTTATTCCCAGACCCAGCTTCATCCCTTCACTCCCAGCTCTTCTTCCCCCGAGGGGCGCAGGGGGTGGGGATGGGGGTTGCGGTCAGTCCCTCACAGCCCCTCTCACCCGCTCCTCCCTCCTCACAC
>JAVKLA010000027.1:43605112-43657338 GCA_034782735.1 Sagittarius serpentarius | reverse complement strand
GCAGCACCTCCTGCCCTCCTCCTCCTCCTCCTCCTGCGGCCTCGGGGTCCCTCTGCTGCTGCTCCCTCCTCGGCTTCCTCCTCCTCCTCTGCCTGTGCCGCCTTTGGCCCTTCCTGAACCCTGTTTTCCCCCAGGCACCCCCAGCTTGGCTGAGGGGCTCAGCTGTGCCCTGCGCTGCGACCGGCTGGGACCGGCTGGGACCGGCTGTGTCCGGCACGGGGCAGCCCCGGCCTCCACTCATGGAGGCCACCCCTGCAGCCCCCATGCTACCAACACCTGGACACATAAACTTGATAAAACCAACAACTCAGGAAAAAGCCTATGTTAAACAGAAAGGGGAGGAGAGGCTTTTATGCTCCTACACTACAACTTGGTTTTTTTTCTGGAAGTCAACTGAACTTTGACCACAAATCCAAGAAAATCTCAGTGCCACACTGAACTGAACAGAAATAGCACATGCGCTCACCATGATTTCAGGGAAACAGGAAGGTCTTACAAGTTTCAGGTCACATACAAGAGTCTTATCAATATTGCCAGTCTTTGATATAAAGATCATGAGTTAGATCCCTAAGATTATTATTTGGGTTTGAAACCTCCTAGATTTCCTTTTTTAATGGGCACCTTCGAGGAAATAATGACCCCACTAGTGCATTATAGGATGCATGCAGACCACAGTCCCAAGCTCTTCTGAGTAACTGGAGAGAAAGGATCGGGAAGGTGAGAAGCTGTGAGAGTTCACAAAAACTTACTACAAAGTTAGAAGGTCAATGTGTTTATACAAGGCCAAGGGTTAGTTCTTAAACCAAAAATTCACAGACTGCTGAATACCAAAGAACTGTGACAGAGCAAGGCACTAGTGCTCTACATCTGATCAAACAGCCAGATAGATTTTCTGTTATCTTTAAAATGAAGTTATTTACATTCGTATACACTCACTATCTTCAGTTGGCATCAGGAAGGGATTAATGTGGGAGGAAATGTGAACTCAACGAGTGAGGTCCTCAGCTATGAATGAAGAACATGAGCGCATATGTGTCCACAGAGCAGGAGGAACAAAAAGTCCCAAATGAGAAATACAGTAGTAGTCACTTTTAATTGGCTAATTGCATCCACTGATTATTTTTGATGAGTCAGTCCTGCCTGTTTCTCTCATTTACTTTTCATCGGTTATATAAGAATATAAAGAGACACAGTGAATTGTTTGACTAGCCTCTACAGGAAAAAACACTTTAATAAAAATCATGGCATTTAATTGGACAATATCAGTTTTGATAATTTAAAGTAGAAAAATTATTAAAGAGAATTAACTTTTTTCATTTTAATAAGGTGACTGCGTTTCTTTCTGACTCATGCACAGAGTATACTTAATATATTTTAAATAATTTCAATTTCATTCTGACATTAGAACACCAACTGCAATAGAAAGATAGCTATTTCATTATACTGAATATTTGGATTTTGCTAGATGAATAATATCAAAGAAAAAAGGTTTACAGAATTATGTTCTTGGGATCTATTTGCAGTGTATTTTAGATGTCAGCTTTAATTCAGGGAAAAAATACTGAATTTTGGAATTTCCTGCAGAATAGACATTTCTGCTTTTGACAAGGCATACTGGGAAAGTCTTTGGGACAGGAACTGTTATTTATAGCAGATTTGCTTAGCACACAGTGACCGCAGTCATACTGATCACTAGGAATCATTGGAATGGATATAGATCAAATAAGAATTTATGAATCGGATAAATGTTCAGCAGATATCATACCTGACAATTTTAATTACCTGCTGTAGTTCTTGTAACTCCTATAAGTTAATAGCAGTGACTATATCATCTTTACTGCCTGTTAAGCATGAGGTATTTTAAAGAGACTTGCAGAAAGCAAAGCACGTATGACTTTGTGATGACGTTACCTACATTTGTGAGACTGGAATCAGGTTTGTGACACAGAAGTCAGTGCAGAAATGTAGTCTGCTTATGATGTGAGGAAGAAAATCACAGTAAAGTCATTCTTGTGCTGAAAGCAGTCTTTGTTGTTCATAGACACTAACTGATCACAGCCTGTGAAACAAAGTTAAGGATGGTATGTGGTTGAAAGAATTTGTAGTTTTCTAACAAATTATATTGAAGGTACAAGAACAAGCTGTGCAAATACAAAAAAAAGAGAACCTAGAGAGATTCAGACTTGGGTAAGCCATGTGTTCTTCAAAGAACTTGAGCTCCAGAACCAAACAGAGAAAAGTTGAAATGGCATCAAAGTACCTGAGAACAAGTAGAAACATGATGGAAGAAAAATTAGAAAAAAATCAGAAAAGCAAAGACAAAAATTAGATCCAGCTGCAAATGAATGCAGGGCAATATTCCATAATGCATTATTGTAAGAGGAGGGCATAGAGACAGAAAGGGAAAATGATTGGCAGATGGAGCTGAGAAGGCTTAAATTTTTTCCTAAATTCTGATTATGCCAGTGGATGAACTGGCTGGGCAGATTTACATGAGTTGGGTACCTCCTACCCAGGCTTTTGGAAGTTCTTCCTAGGGCACTCAGGTGATTGGCCAAAGACATTTCCGAGGAAATCTCAAGGAAGTGGAAAACAATTTCATCTTATTTTGTGAAGGATTAATAATATTTTAGACCTACCTACTTTTGTCTTATATTAGGAAAGAAACAAATTATTGCTTTGCCCAGTGGGGATGGTAAAAAAAGTAACTATCTTAAATCACAGTGAGGGTGAGTTAGGTTTGGCAATAGGAAAAGGCTTTTAACAGTAAGAAAAGTTAAGTTCTAGAATAGATTGCCTAGGGAAATTTTGATGTCTTCACTACAAGGAAGTTTTAAAGAATATGGGAGGCAAATATCAGGAGAAATTCAGGCACAGTTTATCTGGCATTTGGAATACATATTTTATAATCCTTTGTCAGCTTTACACTTGGTCAAAATCTATTACTTTGTGTACTGCTGGGGAACTGACAGGATACAAATCTGCTCTACCTTCTCTAAAATGTATATTCCTATACACCTATAGAGAGAGAGTATAGGGGAAATTTGCCAGATTATTGCTATTTTCACATATACACACACGTATATATGTTTCCATATATATGGAAATAGCAATGTCATGACATAGTAATATTTTTACATGCAAGTGGCAGCTGCTTTTACCTATGAAAGGAAGATTTAGCAGGGCTTTCATGATGTACACATATATACCAGGGACTTTTAATAAATCCATTATTGAACTTAAACAGCTTGTTTTATTTCAGCTATCAAACACAACTTTCCTAGTTTCATCGTATTTCTTTATTTTTTACATCAAGAAAAGGTGATTCTTTTTGAAAAGAGTACACTATCAAAAGTACTTTTACTTTTAACTTTCAATAAGACTTGAAAACTCCCAACCTCTGCATTGGCTTAATCCTGTTGTGTACAGAAGCTGAACACTTGAAAATCTCCAGTAGCAGCAAGAAATTCATGCACATCTTGAAGAGAAGATATAAGAATTTTGCAGCTTTGTCACTGGTAGATAAATTGCTTTGGAAAAAATACAAATAATCTGACTTTAAATTGAAACCAGACTGAATCTGTCAGTAACAATTTCTGGAAAATTTCAGACTCTTCATTCACCAGATACCTCAAATCGCCTGGGCAGAACTGGCTTCACTTGATTCATGCCTGAGCACCACCTGGTATTACTGCAATGAAATAAGTGAATTGTGAAGTTATGAATGAAAATAAATGTTGATACTAACAGACAGCGGAATAAAACTGTAAAGGGAAAATGTGAAATGTCACTTAGGTAACAAAAGTATGATCTAGGCAGGTTGTAGCCACTGACTTTGGAAGATCCACCTCCAACTATGCCGATCCACTACAGCCCCTACAGCTGTGCTATAGCAGTGTCCAGCTGTGAGCCAAGCTGAGCACTAGGACTTCAAAGCACAGCCCTTCCTGTGAACACCCATGTCTGTCTTAGCTCTCTTGTCCTTCAGGTGGGAGAGCTGGGTCCTAGAACTGTCTTTGGAGCTGAGCACCAGGAGGTCTTCTCAGCACAGCTTACAACCTGCCTATGGTCTTCCCTTGATGAGAAACCCTGTAAACCCACCCACTGCTTAGCTTTCTGACCTGACTGCCATGTTGCGGTACACTATACAGATGTTAACTCCATTTTCCAAGCTGTAGCCCAGGCTCTGCCAATATCTGGATGCATGTCTTGAAGGAACTGAACCTCTCTGTATCTGTTCTTTTATCTTTTGCAAATAACAATACAGAAAGATCTTACCCACTTTACACGGTTGTTGTGAGACTGAAGTAATTGTTGCTTGTATGTGACTTTGAAGAGGTAAATGGTAAACATTATTATTTAAGCATCACTCTTGAGCTACAGAAAAACCCTCCTGCACTCAGGGTGCTCAAAAGCAGAGATAAATGCTGTGATGAAAGAGAGGCCTTGAGCACAGATGTGAAAGCGCTCTTGAAACCTGTGTGATCTCCCCACCTGCACATCTCTCTCCACCTGCTCAGCAGCCCCTGCTGTCACCGAACAGAAAACATTTGGCTTTTCTGTCAGTGCAACAAAGTGAAACAGTGTGCACTAAATATCCTCAAGCCCTCCTCTACATCTGTCCTTACCGTCTCTGACATATAGACTGCGTGAACCCCTCTGAGAACATTTTTCTTACTTCCTAGATATGTGTTGTAAGAAATGCTATGGAATACATCACCTCACGGGAATCTGTGAGTGTTCTCAATATGTGCAAAGGGGGCATCAACATCAACATTTTGATTATCACTGTGGAAGCAAAATGAATCTCTATTCATTTTCAACAGGCTTCAGACACAGTAGAAAGCAGATCTCCAGCAAGCACTCTACATATTAAGTGATCACTCATACCACAGTGCTTCACTCAGAGTTCTTGAGTTGTGAGTTCATTTTAATCCATCAGTAAGGACACGTTAAGAAGGTATGACCAAACAAACAGATACATAGCCACAAACATGCACAGTTTCCCCATGGAGTATTCCTGCTTGGGGTGAGATTGTCGAGAACAACAAATATATTGGTATTTTGGCCAAGTGCCATGCACAGCCAGGAAGCCACAGCCTCTCTTTGACCAAGTACTTCAAAAAGGGGACTATTTTCTGTCACAGCTATGGGACAGTGTTTTGTACTAACAGCACAGGAATATGTTGCCAGAAGCGGGGGAACAGACCCATGGAAAAGCATTAATGCTACCTGAGCTCCTGTACTGTTAAACCGTGACCTCAGCCCTCTGCCTCTTATGAGGTTATAACTTGATTAGTCCTCCATTGCCACAGAGCCTTTTAAGGTAGACAAGACAAGACTTTAATTGCTGATACAAAACATTGTGTTTTCTCATATCATATGAAGGAAAACTAGAACAAAACCACACAATTTTTTCTTCCTTTTCAGGCCATCATTTATAAGGGTTCAGCTGATTGCAATGAAATAAATAAATACATCTTCACTTATTCTTTTAGAAGATAACAGATTAAGGTTCTTTCTAGTATTTATAACTAATTTAACTCAGTAATCTGGTTTCTTATCTGACTCCTACCTCCCATGCCTACCTCTTCTTGTACATAGGAGAAGTCAATAGCACTTAACTCCTGTAATTGAAATCAGCCTGCTGACTGAGTCCGCCCATGGATACAGGAGCTGGACTGTAATAATCTGTTCTGCAGAGAATTAATCTCCCAGGAGTGAGGCAGACCTAATTACCAACCTCAGTGAAAAGTCTGGATTTGCTATCGCTGCTTGTGGGCCCAGCTGGAGGAAAAGGCCCAGCATACCATTTAACTAATCTCTTCCTGAAATGTTTTAAACGTGCCTAATATTGCATCTTGTGCAATTGGTTTTAGCAGCTCCAGTAACAGGGTATAGGCTCTCTTTCAATCACACTTAACATTAAAAGAATCTGGGCCTCCCATCTGGCTCAGGGCAATGGTCTGAAAGTCTGTAGAACTTATGAGTCACCACGGGCTTACGAATGGCATTTAGACCATGTGTTTTACAAGTCAGCATTTCTGTGGGCGACAGCTATTTTGCTAGAAAGAAAAGAAGAGTGTCTGCCAATGGCAAACTGGGAGCATAAACTGTTTCCCTTGCATGAATGGTGTATCAGCATATCTTTTCAGCTTCGGTCAAGTGATGTATCCCGCAGGATAAAAGATGGGGAGGCTGCAGCCAGCACATGGTTAGCTGAGTTATTTTCCATGAAGGACTCACTTCTTCCTGAATTTGCATCCATATTTGTCCAGAATAGGCTGTTGAGCACTGTGAAGATTAATTGCTAACATTGAAAAAGACTATCCAATCTAGTTTCCTAAGAGTAAAATGAGAAGTCAAACACAAAAGCCAGTTTATGGCAGGCACTCCAGGAAATAGAACTAACAGCTCTCATATGAGCTACCCCACGTCTTTTAAAAAGTATTGTCTTGATGTAAAGATCCCAAATTTGAACTTTAGAAGAAACTAGAGTAAACCCAAAGTCTTTTAAAGGTGTAGTAATGGTGAATATGACATCAAATGCCTCATACATTATAATGTATAATTCTTCATGCAAATATGAAATCCATGCAGGATTTATTTACCCTATGTGCACTGTGAGAACCATATTGTTGAACACCTTATACGGTTTCAACATTTCTGGCCTGATCTCAATTCAGCAAATTGTAGAGACCTAATTTTGCAATGTAGTACAGTGGTTCAAATGCAGCAAATGCAGGTGGCAGTGAAGCAGCACATCTGACATTTCTTTTATTCCTTACCTGCAATGACTTCAGCTAGACTCTGGGAAGTGTCTTGTAGGAGAGGAATATGTTTCATCCCAAGCTTCCATGGTAAAGATACAATATAAAATCAGTAGTTGTGTTGATCAGATGTTAATGAAACACTGGACTTTGGCTGATGTCAGGTGGTGTATGCAGTAGCAGTCAGAAACAATGACAGATGTCAGCTAAGCAGTATGCATCATGGATGTGTTCGTGTAAGTATACATGAACCTTTTTTACCACTAGGCACTGCTGTGTTGATGAACTGATGGCAACCAAAGCCAGCATTTTGGAATGACATGATAATTCAGACCACATTTTCTGCTGCCCTTTCCCCAGTCATGAAATTGCCCTCTATTCTCCCTTTGAGGTCCAAGATCTCACAATTCCCCTGTTAGAAACAGGAACTCTGTGTGTGAATAGAAATCAGAGACTTGGGTCCTGCTGTGGCCATGCAGAGGCTTCAGCAGAAAGCAGGCAGCAACGAGATGCCTAATAGGAGGCAGCTTGCAAAGCAAGGAAAAAGGAAGTAGAAGGAAGAGAGTCTGAAGACCCCTTTAGGTAATTGGCTTAACTAATTATGGCTCCATTAGCCAGAGGCACTACTGAGCCTAAAAGCTAGAAACTCCTTAAGACCGCTGTATATAGCTACTAATGCTATTGGAGTTCCTTCTCCACATGTTGTTACAATGACCAGCTTGTGTGGGGATAGTAACACAGTTCCATTAACAGGAACTTGCAAAACATCCACAGAACAAGGCACTGATCCACAAATCAGACTAGCGTGTTCATTATGTTGAGTTCAGAATCAGCAAGTTTCATAGTGATACAACAGGCTTAGTTATTAGTAATAAGTTTTTCCATCCCCAGCAGACGTGTCTGCAAAACCAGTCTTTTATTTTTCCCTTAGTGTGCAAATACTGCTTTCGCATCCATGTTTTATTTAGTCTGTTTTACTTGGCTGTATGCAAATCAGACCTCAGCTACCTCAAGTGCCAGCTCTCATTTTACAGTCTGCTCTCCCATGTGCATTTATATGACTGCAGGTATCAGGTGAAAGTCATTAGTTTTAATATTTTACTTTATCAATAGAAAGATGACATCCCTTGTCACACGAGAAGGTCATAATTCATTCTGGATTGCTCTATTACTATGTCAACACTCAGGCATCTGAAATAAGTTTCAAACTCCTTATTTATTAATGTGGAGAGGCTGACTTCCAATTTTAGGCTGGAGTGAGGAGCCTCGAGATTATAAGACCTTGTCCAAGGTAAGCCAAGGCATGAGTTCTTTTATGGGTCTGGGGGTTCCAATCCGTAAGACAGGACCTGTAGGGCTGAGTGAGATGTACTTCCCATTTAGAGCATCCTTGAAAGTTGTGACATGTCAGAAAAAGATATCCCAGAGCTGATAGAGCTCGCTCAAGAGAAATACAAGGACTAAGAGACATAGGTCCATGGCAGGGCATGATTTTTTATTAAAGGCATACTTTCCAACAACAGCAGTTCAAATTTTATTCTGACTTATAATGGCCAGATCTTGCTAAGTTCACTCAAAGTGCTTCATTTTACTGAGGCCACACTGATACCCGAGTTGTTTTCTCCTCTTTTTACTAGTTCACATACGTACTATGAATTTACAGAGATGTGGAAACAGGCAGACAATACTGTACATGTCCCGATATTACTACACTCTCTCCAGCCTCTTTCTCCTACACACAGAGATGCTTCTCTGGACATATCCCTAATCTTTCCATGAAGCAATTTGAATATCATTAGAAAAATAATCTTTTAAAGCAAAAATGGATATTATCTCGCTTCATGTAAGAATATATTGTCCTAACAAACTGGTCTTAACCATGCTGTTAGACACAGTTGCAACACAAGTGATAGAAATGGACCGGTAAAATTATCATTTATTTTCTCTGGCTTCAGGGGAAATTGCTTGTATGCTTTGGAAATAAAACCCTCAGTGTGCTGAAACATGAACATTACCGAGTCAGAGGACACCATGGGAGAACATGATAAGATTTTATTGAGGCTTCCCTCTGTTGAAGCCCTTCTAGATTTTAAGTAAAATAAAAGCATGTTGCAGTTTTCTAGAGAAAAATGAAATAATAAAAAGAGAAATGACTGAAATCAGGAGAGAGCTGACAGAGTTGCTCTTTGGAGCATAAGCAAATTTGTGATGAAAGAAAAATTTTGCTCTGTGATTTTCAGATAAGAAGCACCTAAATTATCAGGGTTGTTGATAAAAAAATTTAGTATCCAATAACTACCTGAAAAGACAATTACAGCTCTTCTGGGGAAAAAAGAATACAGAGAATCCTTTACATCCTTTTACAAACAGATGCGTATTAAAGTCTGATTTTATCAGAGTGAGGTAATTATTAGCTGAGAAAGAATAAAAAGTGTCTATCAGTGTCACTGCTCAAGTATTAAAGATTAGTGCTACAGAAATTCATAAAATAATTAGGAAGGTGTAGAAATATTGTAAGATTGAGGAGGACGTGAATGTGGCATATTTCTATTGGAGCCATTTCAAGAATGGATTTTTAAGTAAAAAATCCTAAACCTAAAAAACATACAGAGAAACCCAAGAAGACGTAGATGTGGATTTTTATGAAGAAACAACAGTATTTTCTTTATGTTGACTCAGGATTATGCGATTGCAGCACTTTGGCCAGTGCTTTCTTTCTCTAGCAAAATCTTGTCCTCTCAGAACAAAACAAAACAAACAAAAAAAGGAATATTAAATTCAAAACCAATAAAACCAATATATTAAAACAAAGAAAAAGTTCTGAAATGAAAAATTAAAAAATTATTAAAATTGCTGAATAGAAATGAGCCATTATCTTGAAGCCTTCCTCTGTCCCCTATTTCTACAGCTCATTTCTTCCCTTCTTTTGTGGCAGAAACCACTCACCATTTCCTAATTGCTTCAGTGACCTCCAGAAACTGCATTTTTTGTCAATTTACTATTCAGTGAAAACATATCACCAAACTCCAATTATAAAAGCATTTATTAATGTCAGCTACTAATGCCACACATTTCATTGTTTCATTGCATCATCTTAAACTGTAAGGCCTTTGTAGCAGAGCCCATTTCTCAGCACAGGGAGCTGAGCTCCCGGGAGCACGATGGGACCCAGGACTCCCATCCTGGAGACATTGTATAAGGCCGCACAAATGGGAGAAAGATTGTCACATCTCGCTTCCCTGTGGGTTTCCTTCCTCAGCCTTGAAAGGGGCTCTGGTTGTGATTAAACCTTCTCACTATTTACCTCTTTCTGGTGTAGGCAGAAGAACTGGGATAAAAGATTTAAATTTACTCTTGGCCTTTTATAAGGACACACTAACCTTTGCTTAGTTATCTTTGGTTTTCCTCACTGACTTTCTCTGAGATGTGGCTGTGCATCCGCCCTTCGCTCCAAAGCAGACAAACAAGCACAATGGCAGAATACTTTTTGGTAGCATTTAGAAAACAGGCTTACTGGGAGCTGAGAAAGAAAGGAGAGTCCTCTTCCTCCCTCCTCCTTATCATCTCCGAGGGAGGGTGGGGCTGCATTTTATATATTTTAAACAATCTAGCTACAGCTGTGAAACTGGTGATAGAAATGCTTATCAAAGGACCTTGAAAATGCTTGCCATTTGTGCAAGTCTCCCTGAGGAGAGGAGGGGGAGGAAGGAATTCCATGGTAATCCATGTTATAGAAAATGCTCAAATGTATGTAATGCTGATTATTACCACCTGCTCAGCCTCTTCTATGTTACAGCCCTCTTGGGAGAGGCATACTTAAGGGTCTTGTCAAAAAATGTCAACTTTATTTTTTTCACCAGATGCAATAACTTTCCTTGAAGACCGCCTGCTTTGGATCCCACGTGAAAATACCATTAAGCCTTCAGAGAAGGGGTTTGGGGATGGCAATCGATTTGGGACTAGTTTACGGCTGTTGCAGAACTTTGAAGGGCCCATTGCTCCCCCCTGCCCCTTACTGAAAAGGCAAGGCTGGGGGAAATACTATCTGTGTCATTCCTTCTTTATTAAATAAAATACAAATAGGAAGCACTTGATTTGACTGTCTATGATTTCTTTTAATTAGAACCCTGAAGCCATCCTTTTCCCAGAGGCTAATGCTGTTAGATAATCTTGAACAATGTGTGTGTACATTACAAAACCAGCAATTCAACCACTTTTTGACTACGGTTACGTGTCACAAATGAGTTGACAGCAGGCATTAGGAGGTACCTCCTGTGAGCCAGGAACAAGTACGTTACACTTTTGTACATAAAGAAGTCAGGCAAGGATTTTCTGGCCTCAGTAGCTTGGAAACAAAGAGAGTGTGTTATCAGGATTTCCGGCAGCTATAAAAAAGTCCTTTCACCTTTGTGCTTTAAAATGATGCTGTCAGTGATACTCACAGTGAAAACTGTTCCACTGAAATCCATTGTTTTCCTTGGTTTTTTTTTTTGATAGTTCCTTTTGCCTTCTGTAGTGGTTCAAGGCAACGAAAACTGGAGAAGTAGGTTATGTCTATTTAAAGCGTTTCAAGTGGTAGCCAAATGCCAAATAATAGATCAGGCAAGAGCAACTTTGACGTTTGCATGTCTGTTCCTAGCACACTGTGTGCTATTGTTGATCCGTGCTTCAGACTGGCCCCTTGCAAGGTTTTAGTTCTTTGGCTGGTTAATGTTTAACGTTGCATGCATTTGAAATGAGGGTCAGGGTGCGGTCACTGCTGGTAACTACGTGGGTTTTCTTCAGCCTTGTGGTGGGTTTGCAGTGGCAAGCTTTGAAAAGCCCTTTCCTTTGAGCCTGGAGGAGGCAACTACAAGCGGAAGGCTTAGATCAACGTACCTGAGGGCCCCAGGCTCAGATCCTGACACTGATGCTGACTCTCCATGTGGCCTGAGGCAAATATCCCATTGTCTCAGGTTCATGCCCATAAAAATCCGGCAGGTTTTACTTCTTTCCTTTTGTATTCTGTTTTGCTAGTTATATCATAAGATTCTCAGGTCTCAGATGGAGGCCTTGAAGTTAGTTTTAGCATTTTATACTCCGTTGTAGTCAAATAGCAAATGGAAAGACAGGAACTCATAAGCTTTGGGGGAGTTAAACAAATTGTTCGGTCTGTAAGCTGCCAGGGGACTTTTTGGCTTTCTCTTTGGCTTGAGGGCCAATGTGATTTCTGTAAACCATAAAAAAAGACTTGTCGAGAAAGTTATATCTTTTTGACAGACAGGAGGAAAAGTAATTTCTGCGTGAATGAGATATGTAAAAGGTCTTGATTGAGCCATAATGGTGATCTACCTGATACTGAGTTAGTATGCTAGCCTTCATGGTAGAAGATGGAAATAGAGTCTGCCACAGGCTACTGGTCATTGACCCAGTAACAATAAAAAGGTACTCTGTATTATTTTCTGCTAAGTACTGAGTGCCAGTGAAATCAGGTGTATTTATGTGGGTAATATTTAAAAGTTTTAAGGCTCTCAATGAACTGGGTTGCAGTCAGAGCTTGGCAGAGTCCTTCCATGTGTCTACAGGAGAACTTAGCATGAGAGAGTCTTCCAGAGCTACCCACAAATGCTTGGGAGAACCTTCAATGCATAAGTCTGTTAGTTACTGCGTCATCACCCTGTACTGTTAGTTCAAGGATAATTGCGATTTGACAGTGAGTATTTCCTTTTTATCAGGCATCCTGTAACCCTGACTCTTCTGTACACATTTTGTTAATAATTTTTTCTGTTTCAGCCAGTTGTCTGCAGTGTTGCCAGTTCTTTTTAGAAAGGAAATAAGGTAAGCAGGAACATCACCCTTCCTTCATATAACCTATGAATTTTATGCCACTAGATAACTACCAGAAAGCTGATTTTCCTGGATACAAAATACAGTCAGAGTCTGCTGCAAGTGGACACTGGGTTGACTGTCAGGGGTTGGCTCTGCCCTCTGAGAAAGGAAGGATGCAGTGTGTTGTTCAGCTGTCTGAAAGAAGTGGGGGAAATTTAATTCAGTCCCTCCCATAGGGCATTTCTGTGATCATCTCAAATGGCTTATGGCTAAATTGCTGTGGGATTTACTGGAATTCTCTGTAAGTCTGGTGCCAAACTGAATGTATTTGCTCCCCTCGACAATACAAGGAAAGAGCTTTTCAACTGAGAATCCATCAGAAAAGGATTCTGTAGTTTTGAGACAAATAAGAGAAAACCAGACATCACTTGGAAGAAATCAGAGAGACATGATCAGGCTATTGGTGCACAGCACAGCCCCAGATGATCAAGTGCAAGGCCATTTCACTCAGTGCTGGAACTGGAGACCATTACACATAGGGAAGTTAACTTGGCAAAAAAATGATCCTGTGGATACGGCATGATAGGAAATAAACGTTCATAGCGTATGAACTCTTTGTTGGTGATCCAGGATACTTTCAGTGTTAGTCCATAGATACTGAAATAAAGACTTTCAGTACCTATATCTTTTCATTTTATTCGCTGTAGAGGGATTGAGGAATGATCTTGTGGTTAAAGCACAGACCTGGGACAGAGGAGACCTGGGCTGAAGCCAGACCACAATCGAACACTTCAGAAAATAATTCCAAGTACTTACATCAGGCACCCAGAAACAGAGGTATCCCAAATTAATGATCTCTTTTCTAACTGCTGACTTAACTTCTCTATACCTCCATTTTTCCTTCTCCACTGTAAATGAGTTTAGTAATAAGGATAATTTTCTTCCTTTATAAAAAGTTGTTTATCTATAGAAAAGAGATGATAATACTGTCATCATACTACTCCATAATAATACTAAATCATTTGCTACTTATTTGGTATCCATTACATCTGTAAGGTATGCTGAGATGCAGAATGAACACCCTAACCAAATGCATATTTTCACAATATAGAATTTTACCAAAATATTTTGAAGTATTTGGAATAAGTATTTTCTTTTCTTCAGATTTCAGATATTTGAACATTTCTGCTGACACAAAAACCTTCTGTATTTGATGTTAGTTTTAACCTTATTAAGGTAACTTGGCCTTGCTGTTGTGATGCCTTGGCTTCTGCCACATTACAAATGTTGAATGTTAAACAGGATTGATGGGGGGTATTCTTACTAATTGCCACTTGTGAAAAGATAATTATATTCTCGATCTTGGATAATATGCTGTGGCATTTGAGACTAGCTAAGCATGACCTACCTGACCCTTTCTGTTGTCAGTTTTGGAGTGAGTGTTGTGGAAAAACAAAGGCTAGTTGAGACTAGAGAAAGTGATTGCTGGTCTTCAACCTACCATAATTCATTTGGAGGAAATACGTTTAAAATTAACTCGTTCAATAAAAAATGACGGTGTATGTTACTAGGAGTGACTGGGGGCTGTTAGCATTGAAATTAGTTCTATTTTATTTTGTGGTACAGTTCCAGTGTCTTTTTGAAGTCTGAATACATGAAATTTATATGCTGATGTTGCACAAAATTTTTGTCACCAAAATACTACTAAGGGGAGAATTTGCTACCAACGTGCGCTGTGCCCTGGTAAACAAGGACTTAGAGCAGGTGAAAAACTTTATTTTTTATGGAACAGTTACCTGGTGAAAAATGATACTTCATAAAAGCTAGGATGTCCCATCAGTTCTGTGGATGGTTTTCCCCAGGTCTAGGATGACTCTGCAAGCGTAGGTGGACTGATTCAGAGTTTCAGGCCCTCATAGGTAACATTAGTCACTCTAGTTCAAGTCCCTACTTGTCTTCTGGAACATCTGTGAGCCTGGTCTCCCACATCACATGCAAGTACCTGTTACCAAGTCCTCCTGGGGCTTCCCTTTCATTTGCTTCCTCCAAGAAATTCTGAGAAGCTTTCCATTCCTTCTTTGTAGCAATGAAAACACATTTGAAGCTTTGATATATTTTATGAAATAGAAGTGCTGTTTTCTGCTCCTCCATATTTTGAACATTCTTGTTCCACTTCCAAGGCACCCTGTCACTTCTGCAACCTTGACTGTGACACTTGAAGTCTAAAGGGCCTTAGTGCTCCATCTATAAACTAGGGAAAATTCAGTACTCCATTTGTAAACTGCGGAGAATGCCCCTTCCCTTCTTTTTTTTGTCCTGTTGTTTTGTTTGTTTGTTTGTTTGTTTGTTTTTTACAGTTTTAACACTTAACTAGCATTGGGTCTGATCTCCTTTAACACCCAGCATGCTATTATTATAATGCAAATAATTAACAATGTGCAGAAAACATTATTACAAAACTGCAGGGGAGCACAAACAAGAGCAAAAATAAAAAAATAAATTCCTAGATATTTATTACCATGTCTTCACACCATTTTTTCATGTACTGCAGGAGGAAGGAAGATAAAGAGAATTTTTCATTCATCCACTGGATTTTTGTTACAGACTTTGGCACTTTTCTTAGTGGCTTGCAAGTTTATGGTCCATTTACTTTTGATTAATTTCTGCACTGTTCTACTTGTTGCTCTAATGTTTTGTTATTAGACTTCAGGCAAAACTTCACTTCTTACTATTCAGCATATTAGCCCTGTTTTATTTTTTCTTTCATTAAAGCTCTGCAGATCTACCACCACTGCTTTTCTTTATCTCTCTCTGCAGTCCTCACTGACAATTAGCATATGTTTATGTCTGTATTTTTGCTAAGTTACAGTAAAAATCCACAAAGCTTTGCAATGAAGGGAACTTAAAATTGTGCCTGTTGTAGGCAGAAAGAGCTAGTATTTTCTGAGAGACAATTTTTTGACATGATCCTGACATCTCCCCCTATATAATTAAGCAGTTCTAGATTTCATCCCTTCATAAACCATCAAATTCCTGAAAACCAAGCTAGCCAAAGACATGAGTCAGCAATTTATTCATTCACTTTGCTCTTACTGCTCTTTCTAGAGCAATGACTATTTCCAGCTGTGCATTGCTTGCCTCTGAGTTAAATGTGGGTGGCAGCATCTACCATTGCTGACTGGTTTATAAGCCCAAGCCAATGCTGAAAGAAACCACTTCAAACAATGCTACCACAACAACTAAGTGATATCAGATGGACATTGACTCAAATATGGTCTATTTCAAAACAGTTCCCAAAAATGCAACCCTTTTCCAGATCTAAGTGTGGTGTTCTTTTGCACAGCTAAATTGGTTAATTATGGGGGACGTATCTTCATAGCTGTATTCAACCAAAGAGTATTCTTGCCTTTATTTTAACAGAACAAGAATATATGAGGAGCACAAGGCCCTGATCCCCTGGGTGCTGAATATGCTCTGTTCACTCTCGTAGCCACATGAGAGGAGGGAATGATGCCTGCCAGGATCTAGCTCTGGAAGTACGTGGACTATGCACAAGATCACTGTGTTGATCACTGCAGACTGTCAGTGAATGTGAAACAGTAATGAGTCAGATCCTGCCAGATAAGCCAGACAAAAAGTACCCACTAATGGTAAAGACTGAGTAAAATCTCCAACTGTTATCCAACCAGTTTGCCTCCTCTTCATTCTGGCTTAAGAATACTCATATCCTAGGATGCACATCTGAAGTGATGTACAACTTCAGCAAGCGAAAATAGACATGCTTTGAAGCCTCCTTAGTGTCTTCCAAGTCCTCAGGCTGTTCCAAAGGGCGTTCTGGGAAAGGATTAGGTGCAAGAGTTGGACCACCTGCCTTGGCACCAGAACAGCAACCTACTTGTCCCTGCCCAAATATATGAAGAAGGCAGGAAGCAGTTTGGCAGTCTGAATTCCAGTTTTGTAAAGGCATCTCTCTGTCTGCCTGAGCTCATCATTGCTGTTCAAGGGAGAGAGTTTTTTTCACACAGCCCTTCTTCACGTTTCCTATCAACTGTTTGGTGCTAGGTGCTTACCTCTCTTCAGATGATGCAAACAGAACCTAGATGCCTCTTTCAGTCATTTGAATTATACTTCCCTAGCCAGCATCTCCAGATATCATGAAATCTAAACCCTCATATCATGAGATCTAAACCCTCCTTTCGTATCCCATCTCCCATCTTTGGCCATCCTCCGTATATTTGTGTATTAGGAAAAGATACAGGGATGTTGGGAGCAGAACAAAGTAAGTGACACTGAATGACCTTCACATACATTATTAATAGTAGAATGCATTGGAAAGAAAATCACTAGTAACTGAGTCAATAGGAATGAGATACAGAGGGAGAGAAAAAGTAATAGGAGGAAAAGCGAAGAGGAGAGCATAGATGGGGAAGACTTGGGAGAAACAGCGAAGAAAGGAAAGGATACAGAAAGATGAGCAAACAGAATGGAAAAAAAGCAATAAATAAGGTGAATCATAAAACAACATGCATAAAATAGGGCAAAGTCAGGCTAAGGAATAAATGTCACAACCGAGCCTGAGCTGAGCTCCTTTGAAAGTCTGGCCCCTGCTTGTAAATTCAGCTCTGTACTCTCTCAAGTGGGTTTGACCCCACTTGTCTGAAGTGAAACACTCTCCTAATACTGTAGACTACTTCACAGAGATAGATGCAAAAACGTTTATTGGAATATTTGTGACTGTTCACTTTGTCCAGGTTCACGCCCCTCTCCTTATTTCCCCATGAACTTCAGAACAATGGCACAATCACATTTTAGTGGCATCTGCACAAAATCCCAATGTTGTCTGAAGCAAACTAATAAAAAAATTTCATATGCCAATTTTAGCTCTTTCAGCAGGTATCTAATGCATTTCAAAGCACGATTTTTTAGTATGCTTGAATCGTGCTCAGAACATGATGAGTGCTTATATCTCTCTTTTCAAAATACCATGAGAATACAAGCAAAGAGGCAGCTGACCCACTGCCACGCTGTGATCCTCTGTGCCCACTAAATGTGCTGTTGTAATTTATAGCCCTCCTTGTTTGTATCATCTCCTCACAGTAATCTTAGCACTGCCATCTTGGAAAGTGATATATGTGAATCAATTACTAACTGAGGTTACTAGGATAGCCGCACCTGAGAAAATTCTTTGTCTGAAGCGGGGAGGTGAGTGTCTTGAGACCTGACCAGAGAGCAAATAAAAAAAAAATGAAAGACAGAGAGAGGCAACGACAAAAATCCTAAGTTGTAAATGGAAAGAAATAATGTGATTTAATAGACTGGATTAGGACAGGTCTTTAGCCTTTCCCTGTAAATTTGCACAGTTAACCGATAATTATGTAAATCAATTCCTCCTATAAAACCTATGCTGACAATTGTTTGGACCTGGGCAGTGATTGATTTAGTTGCATGCCACTGTGTTGGGCCTTGATTCAAGAGTCCAGTCTCTTTCAGCAGCACCTAAGGCCTGACCTCAGGTACTCTGAAATCCTAGTGACTGGTCTCAGAGATTTCACAACTTTTACCCTTTGCAAAAGAGGGATTCCAGCCCAGCTTGCTCATCCTTTTGGTCTCCATTTTAAAATGGAGGACTAGGGAACATCTGGACAAATATCTTGGCCTCTTTGTTATGATGGCTCAGGCCAAAGTTTGCTTTTCAACAATGCCTTGTAGCATCCAGGCACAAGGCACAGAGTGACTTTAGGTCCTTAGAATGGAAAGATTTTGGAAAATTCCATACAAATGAGGCCCAGACGTATAAGTCTTAGAAGCAATTATGGTGTTTCTTTCCACTTAGCTTTGAATTAACATTTGTTTGAAATAAAAAGGAGCTTTATTTTTCCCCCAATCCTGGTTTTTGTCTGAGTTTTGAAGACATTCTCTTTTTTGCATTTAGGAGATCAGGTTCTGGCTGTTTATGATTTTGCAAGAGGGCGCTATTTCTTCTTTTGATTTATTACCTTAACCCTATAGTAAACTTTTCCAAATTCAATCCAGATAAATATATATGTATAATCTGAAAAAAAAATTAATATTAACAGAAATAGCCTCACTCTAAGTCAGTAACAAAAAGGTCTCTGCAACATAGGTGTAAGGTGGTGTTGTTATTTTTCTGTGTACATGAATTAATTGGTCTCTGTATTCATAAGTCAGTGAAATGGAATTTACCACGATTTTTATTCTTATTTCCTTTAAACAGCTAACTGGACTGACTACAAAACTCTCTTTAGAACTACTGCGGAATAGGTAGTAGCAAATAACGTCTTGTTGAAAGCAAGTTTCTGTTCTCAGCTTGTAAGGGTGGAGACATTTTTGCTTAGTTCCCAGGGGTGAAATTCTGCCCCATTGAAGTTTTGCCATTAATTTCAATTGGGCCAGAATTTTGCCCCAGGTCTGCAAAACCAGCTTCCAGATGTACAGTGAAATACCTGAGTTTTGGCCAGCTTTCCTTCCCTCTTTGCCAGCAGCATGCATAGAACAAATACATACAGAAAAGAAATCTTATAGAAAGTCTCACAGACCTGAACACAATTTAAACACAAAGGATTTAAAGAAATGTGAAGGCATTCTATATATACAGGAAAAGAAAGTTTTGTAAAGTTTCTTGAAGGTTAGAGCACCAAGCAGACATGCAGCTCCCAGCTCTGCCACTAGTGTATTCGGTGACCTTGGTCAAATCATTGCAGTTTACTGCGATGTTCTTCTTGCATAAAAAAGGGAATAATAGTTGATTTCCTCCAGAAAATACTTAAAGAACTACTGAGTAGTTCCACTATATAATTTGACTTTTTTTTCTTCATCCTAAGGAAAACTGCATATTCATAGTTCATTTTTGGCATTCTGCAACATGCAATTTAAATAGTTGTCTTTACCATACATATAGTTAAAAAATTATTTATTATGTATCTCCATGATGCATTGCAGAGACCCAGTTCTATACAGTGGTCCATCCAAAGTGTCCCTGAGAGATTCATCCCACAAATGTTGGGTTCTCCTATAAGAAAACAAAGATAGTCTGTAGAAAGCAAGCTGTAGGGCACATGCCCGTATCTCAGTATGCCATGAAGAACTCATAAAGTGAAGAGGGCTCATACCTGACAGCTTTTATCTGATTTTGTGTTCACTAGAATTTTTTCAACAGCTTGAAATGCAGACTACAGTTTATGAGAAGTATAAAATAACACCTAAAAGCAATTGTTCTGCTTTTTTTTATCTACAACAAAAGCAACTGTTTACAGTAATAGTACCTGGAATGTGAATGGAAGATTTCCTACAATTCTGCATTGTGTAATTACTTTTCTTTGGGATTTGACTTTCTTCATTTGATGGAATTTTATTTTTTAAAAATAAAAAACCAGCAATCTATTTTATGTGAAGGAAATAAATATATGAATAGTGTCACTAAGGGAAGTGAATTAACAGAGTTTAAAGCCAAGAGGTACCATTAGACTATTTACCTAGAACTCCGGTATATTACAGTCCTTTAAATATCACGTATTTACTCTTATATGAAAATTATAATTTCTGCTTCTACTTAATCTTAAAGATCTATTACAGAAAGACAATCTACCCATGCTGTCAGGGCTTTGTTATACTGATTAACAACCCTCCCTGTTAAATATTTGTCCCTTATTTCCTGTACTATATGATGCCTTTCTCTCCTAGATCAAAGCAACTTTTTAGTACTCACTCTCTTCTCCCTGGGAAAGGGTTCATACTTGTAATCTCTCCCGTTCTTCTTGTGATCAGATAAACAGACTGAGACCTTTTAAGTATCTCCATGAACAAAATCTTCATCATCTTCAAAACATTTTAAGCTTTCTTCTGAACACTCTCCAGCTTTTCTACAGCAATTAAAAGATGTAGGGTGCCAGAAAAGTGTGCATCGTTCTTCTACAGAGGGTAGCAGAAGACTGTGTTACGCACAGGGCATGGTCACCTCTCTCTGCTGGCTCAGTACTCTTCACTTGCACACTAAAGATGACATTAATATATTTTGTCACAGCATATATGTCATGCTTGCACCCAGTGTCCCCTAGATCCTCTTCAGACTCCTGATGCTTAGGAGCTTAGCTAGAATGTTGAACAAGGGTAGCTCAAGTATCACACCAAAAGCTATAGTTATGTGGCTACGTATTTAACTTTATCCACCACACCCTAAGTGGAATAATGACAATGGTTACAACGGGTAAGTATAATAGGTAGAGTTTATAATTTCTACTCCAGGAAAAATTAGGGGGGTGGGGTGGGGTGGGAAATGTATTACCACAGCCCCATTAGCCTACTAGATTTTCTGCAGGTTACATTTTCCAGAGTACTTAGATGTCTCAGAAAGCTGTTAAGGTATTCTGGGACTGCTACAGAGGTTCAGAGGAATTATTTGCAGCATCTTCTTGACCTACTCTCTGCCAAATTCTCCTGGAATGCTACCATTTTCCAGGTAGTTATTTGTGCTGCTTTAACCAGAAATGTATGGGGCATTCCTAGAATGTGAGGGGCTGAGATACGAACTGGTGCTTGGGCCAACCAGTCAGTGGTCACTTGCCTCCTTTACCTTCCTGAACCGTTTCCCCAGAAGAGTGCTCACCCAGGGGCCACCACAAGAGCTTTGCACCTGTACTCCACAAAAGGCATTTCCTTCAAAGAAAACATCAAAGCTCTGAGAAATAACCATGAGAAACATTTCTCTGAGCATTGTTCTAGCTATTATCTTGACACAACTGCTGTGTTCTGGGTACTTAACCCAGGAGATTAAATCTTTATGCACGAGTGCAAAAAGATCATATCCCTGTAATTTTTCACATATATAATTTCTCAGCTGCTGTATTTTAAACCTGTCATATTTATGGCACAACTGTAATTTACGTGAACACTTTAAAATGCCATTCTCAAAGGACAGTTCCTTCAAACCACTACAACAAATGCCTTTCCTTGCAAGTATATTGGGTGGTGGAACTGATCATTGTAGTCAGTTATATTTCTGAGCCAGTGACTTCTTAATATTCTCTAAGAGAAAAATCATTAGGAAGTCCATACCAATAAATTACAGTACAGTGTAACTGAAGTAGGAACAAAAAGTAAGACTCCATACTTAACTGCCTTTGCTTCAGAAGTGAGTTAGACGAGAGTAATTCACCTTGGATGCCTAGAAAAGACTGGGCTGGAGGAGGTATATATAAAAATTGATTTAGCAGCTCCCTATCTGCTTTTGGTGATTCTGTACCTACTCCTCAAACTGTCTCTGCTCATCCAGTGATAAGCTAATCATTTCCATGCCTCCTATCAATCACTGCAGTATTTCCTGTATTGCCTACTGTTAAAATCCTTTCTGCACCCTGAGGATCTTTAAACAGGCCACACTTTGGGGGTCTTCAAATTGCAGTCAAGCCTGTGCTGTACTAACAGAAAGCGGCTGAGATGTCTAAAGCAGCTAAAGGTAGCTGACAAGAAGCCTGTGCTTAAATCTCACTGAATTCTGTGTGATTTAAGCATTTACTTACATGCAGTACCAAACTGGAGCATTTGTGTTCCTGTCAGCACTGAATTCTGTATTGAGCTGATTCTGCTCATCAGTCCCTAGGGACCGTGGTGGTCAGGAAACCACATAACTGAGCACCTTTAGGCACGCTGAGAAACACAACCTCAAAAGTCAACTGCCGTTAGACACTGAAGCGATGTGGGCAGCTACCAGGCAGCAAAATGCACTTCTGGAAGAATGCTGTTGGTTTATAGAATGTTTCTGGTTACCCTCTTGTAAGATCTTGGAATTTCCAAGAATACAAGAGAATAAGGAAAGCATAGACAGTTTTGGAGCAGCAGAGAGGGTACACCACATCACACAAACCTCCACCACTATTGGCATTCTTGCTGTTGGCCTTGGATGGCAGCCCAAGGACTGAACAGGCAAACGAATCCAAACTCCTCCCTCTGACCCCCTCACCAGGGCTTGGAGCCCATGTGGAGGAGAGAGTCAGGAAGCTCTCACTGACACTGTTGCTCAGGCTGCTTTTGGATAGCTCAGTCTCCAGGGTTGTTAAACTGGTGTCTGGATCCTCAAACTTACCTAACTGAAGAGGGTCATCTTTCTGCACAGGCTTCTCTGTAGGGCAATTCCCTGAACCTCAGTTAGGTTCCTGTTCCTTTTCTGGTGGAGCTTTCCTCTCTGCAGCCACCTTAAGAGGCACAGGCTCTGCAGACTCTTAGCTTAGACACCTAAGTCACCGAAAGTAAAATCTTACACCAGAAGTGGATCTTCAAGGATCTGGGCGGAAAGACAACTTAATTCCCATTTAGGCCACTAAAATCATTAAACTCTTCCTTATTGGCAGCTGACAATTTTGTTTCAGGATGTGCTGTCATATTTTCTGTTTAAAAGATCACGGAGTCTGTGCGGAAACAATGTATATATGGGCTTTACAAGGCAAGATTCAGTTTAGCATTTTCTGAGAGCAAAAATAAAGAGGAAATTAAACTCCAGCCACCAAATAGAAAAGCAGTGAACCACTGTGTTAACTGTATGGCATGAGGAGTGGGTTGACAATGGAATGCCTGCCTGATACAATGCTAAGATCAGTACTAAGAAATAAAGTGTTGTTCACAGCAAAGGTTCTGAAGTTGCCAATCTCCATATGCTGTCCCCACATCTGCAATGAGAGCTGATCAAAACAGCTGTATGGGGCTTGCCACTGGCCTAAAAAGCACTCTTTGATACAAGACAGCCTCCAAGGAAAAGGGAAAGAGCCTCTCCAGTTGGAAGGGCTAACAAAAGGCTGTCCTTCAGAGTTACTCTTTCAGTATTCTCTATGAATTTTGTGTATATTATTGTTCCAACGTGGCTTATGCTGCAAACAGGTGATTGTGAGTATTTCAGATGTGGATCTGAAGCTGAGACTGAGTTGAGTTTGTACTGGTGTAATGGGTGCTGGGCTTAAGTTTTCTTTGCTGAAGAAGCAGATGAGACAGCGAGCCCTACGTCATTAGATCATGGGGCAGCAGTACACCCATCAAAGCATTTGTCTTGAGGTGAAGAAAAGGCATCACATTTTCAGCTCTCAAATATATGAGTCTGTATCAGTGCTGATCAGCTTTTCTAGGTATGCATCATGTGCTTTGTTACCATGTAAAGCATGTATTCACAATTTGCTAGGTCAGCAGAAATGCCTTCCTTCCAAGTGGACAATTGGTTCACAGTTTTTTAGAAAGCGGTATTTGGAATCCTCCTGGGATGCCTTTAAAAGAGATATCTGTAGATGCAATTTGCCACCATAATCTCTGAGAATATTGCTGAGCTCAAAAGCAAATATTCATATACAAACAAGAACTCTGAAAAAATACTGTTGAGTCAGCAAAAAAAGAATATATTTGTAGTATGTAACTGACCCACACCACTGAGTTCAGCTTGGATCTTTACTGATAGTCTTAAAAGTGTGCAGTCTGATTTGTCTTCCTTCTGATTATACAAAGTACTAGTTTCAAGACATTTCTTTATTCCCTGCAGGACTGTTCAGAAAGATTCTCCTGAGATTCAGGAGACCGGGCTTTTGTATTATTCTTCTGCAAAATCAATGAATGATGCTTGTAGCAAGCCAATTAGGATGAGAGTTTTTTTCAGGTAGCTATCACAGTTAGGCATTCAGCCTAAGCTAGTCACCCAGGCTCTATCCAGACTCAGTGGCGTGAGAAATGTAACTCCATAGAGTGATTCGTTTCATCTGTCTTAGATACTAAGATGGGATGAATCACAGTTTTGGAGATGTCCATCGATTTTCCTTGGAGTGTTCCTCAGTTTAATACTTAGATATTGTACAGCCACTGGAGCATGGAGGTCTATGGGAGTTATTCCTCAGCTCACTGGAGCTTTGTGCCTCTGTGACTGGACCATTTCCATTACCTGTTTAATTTCTTCAGGCTGCCTCAAGAGTGACAGATTTTCTCTGTCTTCATCTGTAAATACCTCCCAGAAGACCTTGAACATGTAAATATTGCAAAAAGTTGTGATGTGCTCAGACACCTAGCGCTGTAACCTCGGCTGTGGTTACACAGCCATAACCGTGTATCTATGGCGAAATAAAAAACAACAACAACAACCCAAACCAGAAAGAAGGCAGATTTAGGCTGGCTAATCAAAACTAGTTCATTCAACCTAAAGTGCCATGGAAAGATGGAAGAAGTCAAAGGTGAAGAGTTGAAGTTTCTGTCCACTGATGTTGAAACTTCAGTTACTAATTTGAAATAAACCCCTAATTCTATATTTTGTGGATATTCTACTGATCTTTCGTCAGACAGACAGAATGTCTTACTTTATGTGGTTTCCACTTTCGGTGGAAAGCATTATAATTATACAGATTTTGCAGACAAAGAAAGATGCAAATACAGGTATGTGTAAAAGAATAGATGAATGAGTGGCTACATATGAAAAAATGAAAGGAAAAAACGTGGCATATGTAGGCATGAGACCATTGCAAAAGGAAAAATCTTGATCCTTTAAACCTGAGTCAACATGCTCCAAATTGTGAGATTTCTTCTGATTTTAATGGACCTCCTTTAACATTATAGGCATTCAGTTCTTACAAGCATTGACAAATTTAACCCAAGATTTTGGTATTTTCTTTGTTCTGAATGAGCTACAAATGCTTCTCTCTCTTTACAGCTGTAGGATGCCATGGATTTTGCTTAGGCAGCACAGGTGTAGCTGGAAGACGAATTTGGCCCAGAATGTATTCCCACATTAACAATTCATTTGACATTTTAAATAAACCATACAAAGGCAACAGATTAATCAAGCCAGATATTGTAGATATGCCTGGAGCACAAAGGAAAACAACCCCACTGAGCTCAGAGCTGCATTGCCTGGACTATAAAGCAGGATTTCATTAAGTGTGTATGATTCAGACAAATTAGGAACTGAGTACAAGGGGAAAAAAAACCCAAAACTGTAATCATTCCTGCACACTAAATTAAGGTTAAAAACAATAGAGCCATTTGACACATTGCTGACCATGTGAATTTCTATGTCTAGATGCTCAAACTATTTTGTGTCCACCAGAATCTGCCAGTGTTTTTAGCTGGTGGTTTTTTCCCCCTCTCTTCTACCGCATTGTCAAAGACTCTTCCTTAGCCCACAGAGTTTAGGCACAAATTAGGATCCTGTGTAAAGGAAACATACTATGCAGTCATTAAATCACCAGAATTTCCCACATGCCTGCATTTTAAAATGTACCCAGCTTTTTCAGATGTGACCAAAAATGACATCCTCCAAAGATGCTGTTATTTTATACAACACTGAGAACAAAAAGAGTAGTAATGTGTGTTTTCCATTCCTAATCTGAGAAATTTGTAGTAACATAACTATGTATTAATGTTTTTAAATTTATTTTTCAAAATGCAATTAGATTTTACCACTATAGCAGTTAAGATAAAAGATGCTATACTGAGTGTGGGACTAACTTAGTTCAGGTCCCTGTTCTGTTACAAAAGCTTTTTGACCTTGGGTAAGACATTTAGAAACCAGTAGGCTACAGATGCCTAAGTTTCATTGAAAATCTGGTGCTTTTTATCCATCTGTGCTCTTGTTTTGTTTTTGTAAGATCAGGGTTAATAATATATCTCTACTTCCCAGATATCTTGAAAAGGTTAATAGTGACCTGTAAGAAATAATTAGCTTTTTTTTTGTTTGCAAGATAAACAAAAAAAAAAAAAAGGAATTTTTGCCTTTTGATATTTTTTAAGTACCTCTTTTTCAGTGAAAACCATTAAATCCAGTCACAAATTATTTCAGTCAGAGATATCACACACAAAGATACCGTCTAGGGTCATTAATGTGGGTCACTCCATTCTTTCAGATGAGAGCTGTACCAAGAGCAAAGTGATTAGGTAAGATACTGTTCCTTGCTTTTGTCCTATTTGGGTAACTAAATCTTTGATTTGTTTTTATTTCTCCTTTAAAAAAAAAAGATACTAATTATTTCCTTTTTTAAGGAGGTTTATTTCTGGGTAGTTTACAAATCTTTTTGGCCACTGAAGCTGTTTGAATCTAAAAGACCATTCCTGCTACGAGTGGCATCCTTCTTTGGAAGAGGTCACTTTTTTCCTTCTCTGAGAGTTGCAAGACTGCAATTGCAAGTCTGTAAGTTTAAGCAGAAAACCTTGCTGCTTTTGAGGCCTCTTAGCAGAGGTAGATTTTCTAGATCTCAACTGCAACACCATGGAGCTGCCATATACCTTACCCTTTCAGATTTCACAGTATCCAGTAGCTGCAGACCTCATGGTGCAGGCGTATTCCACTTCCACTGAAGGCATACCTCCACAAATGCATATGCAGCTGCAGTTGCTAGACCCAAAAAGACTGCTATTGTAAAATAATTGAGGTTGAAACCCCATGCTGTATGCTCTTCCTGAAGACTTTCAGGATACTTCAGATGAACTTAGCAAGAGCAATAGCAGATTACTCTCACTGGAGTGATAAATTACCCTTTCAACCAGAATGCAGGGCTGAAATCAGCCTTTGGAGTCTCTGAACTGTGTCCAAGCATCACAGGCAACAAAGCCAGCAGGTTACTTAGAAGGATCTGCAGAATGCTGGCTCCATGAACCTGTTCAAAAAACCAGTCGCAAACACTTCTAACGCAAATATAAGACATTTCCCAACTCTCTAAGGCAAATCAAATGCCACAAATAAAAAAACCTCTGCCACTGTCTTGGCTCCTTAAAGTATAGACTTTGTTAGCTCATGGTAACCATGTTATTCTGGGGCTTCTAACCCATAGTAAGAGAAGATCCAGTGGCTTTTAACACAGCATGTAATGTTGCAGGGTGGATGAAACCAAAAATCACCACAATCATTTGGAAAAAGTGTAAATTATGGTGGAATATTTAGTTATTTAATCACTACAGTAGGCAGTGACTAGCAGCAGATCTCAATGATACATCATAAAAGTAAAGTTGTTAATTTTAACATGATGATTTTTGTGCAAATGCTAATAAACATCACCGAAACTTGTGGTTATTATTATTGTGGTTTTATTCAAGCGATAAGACATAATGACATAGTAACACTGAGTCATTCACTTAAAACTTTTTCAGGCTCTAATAAAAAAGCATACTGTGGAATAACACATTAGAAAAGACTCCTACTGCATCTACTTTTCATCACCTCACAGCTGTCTGGTGCAGTCTTGTTCCGAAGTAGTCGGCCACAGCAAGCAAAGGAGCCGCAGTCATCTGAGAAGAGGAGATGCTGAGGGCAGACGGAGGTCAACTGTCATATTTTAAGAAGAGGTCTGAGCCACAGTGTTCAGATACTGATTCAATCTTCCCCAAATTACAGAGGTTCCCAGATCCAAAGTCTGGCTTCAGGCTCAACTCTTCTGATGTAGCATTTTTAAAAACAGAGAGTTTGATGTTCACAGTATGTGTCGATCTTGTGGGAATACTCGGAGGAGAGCGCGTACAGTGTTCGCAGTGCGACTGGTTTGTTTCCTCTCCTCCCACATCCACGTAGGAAACTTCCTTAGCGTTCACAGACTTAACATACATTACTGAGTGTGAAACTGGACTAAGCCAAGGGGGCAAGGACAGGTAGTTATAAACATCTCTGCTTTTTCTTTCACCTTCAAGAGAGGAAAAGCAATGTTGTTTGTCTGTGCTTCTTTATGAGTCTGTACTTCAGGATCTCATTGTTTTGGGAAAGAATCGCTACTGCTGTGTAAGGTGAGAAGGTCTAGTCACAGTCAGTAACCATTTATGACCCCATACTTCTCCAAAGTGTGTGTGTCGAAGGGAGTCATGAATGCAAACACGTTTTTCCTTTAATGCACTTAGAAAACATTCACAAGCTACGTTAAGATAGGTGGTTGGTGGCTGGAAAGTATATGTCTTTCCCATCATTTTTTTAAACCTGAAGATCTCTGGTCTACCTAGTTGATGTTCATTAGAAACCCTTCATTATCTCTGACTGCCCCTTTCACCTTTCCATGTGACTTACCTCAGTCCGCTCTTTAATGAGTTCACTGAAAAAACTCTCTTGACTAACCCTGATGCAAACCATGTGGATTTTGTGGATTTGAAAAGGGGCGACTGAAACTAAAACAGGGCTTTAGAAAAGACCATTCAGTGACCTGGCGGTGATGCTTGTTGAGCTGATGTTCTTCAATCTAGCTGCTATTCTGAAAATCTGGAGTGTGTTGCTAGTGTCATTGCTTGGGCAGAGCCTTTACCACAAAGGACTGTCTGGAGATGAACGACAGTTAATGAGCTGTTCTCTGACTTCATTTTCACCCTCTTTTAACAGCATTTCCATTGTTTGACACTAATACTCTGCCTGGAGGCTTACCTGATGCTCTTAACTAGATGCACTTCTGTTTCACCACCACTTGCTAACGTTTGAGGAGCACAGGTTTTCTCACGCTCCCTTGCTCTCACTCTCTCACAAGCCACCAGTGTGTCTACATCTGCTGTCAGCAGCAGAAGCAATATTTACCATCTGCTTCACCATAGCACAACTTCTCCTGCACTCAAACCCCCTCAAGTCCATTTCAGCCTGAAGGACTCCAACGTATATTTTTTCTGTTTATGCCAAAGCTCTGATAAGCCTCTGTCTAGAACGGGGCATGCCACAGTGTAATTAAAGCCCGGTCTTCATTGTTAAGGTCCTACTGTATGAAGACAGCGCAAAAGGCAAAGGTCAGGATTATTGCCATATGTTAGGATAATGTCACTACCAGTGACTGATGTCAAAGAGCCAACATACAGATTCAAACAAATTTCTTTCACTGCTTATAAAACTTATGGCCCGCAGGTGCTGTGAGATGAAGCTGTCAGACAAGCCACAGTGGTTTGCCTTCACAACTGCCCAGTGAAACTCATCTTGTTGTCCTCTAGACGGGGCTGAAACTCAGCATCAAACAGAAACCACCAAATATATTCTGGAGTGTTAAAAAAACCAGAATGACCATTCACTGTTTTTGTTCCCTGGAAACTATGTGTTAATTAGAATACTTAATAATAATTTGATATTTTAATTGTACTGTTACTCATAAGCTATTCTTCTTCTGCATGGTTGTGGTGAAATCAGGGGAAAAGATGGGGTGGGTTAATAGAGAGCAGGCCTAATTTATGGAACTACTGAAAAAGACTTTCTCTTCTAATGATGTGTCTCGGGGTCAAATCCTTATCTGGGGTGTGTGCAGAAAAAGCGCAGGTTCTTTTTTCTCCTTCACCTGGGGGAAGTAAACGTGGACCTCTCTAGTAAAACACAAGTCATCAGCCCTATATTAAGCTCTGTTTGCAGTATTTCCTCTTGACACTGGCCTGATTTATAAGAATATTTACATCTGACTACACTGTGGCTTGAACTCAGCATGCTACCCTAGGTGAGGAATCACCTCTGCCAGACGAACTGTCTTAGCGTTTGGAACCAGTTGAACTCCTTTCTGACAGGCAAGGAATTTCTCGTGAAAGATGAGAAAGCAAGGCTAGGCTTCTCATGAGAGAGTAACCATTTTCAGGCTAACTGTCTGTCTTATTCAGGGCAGGGATTTGAACTACAGGTTATGATTACTTGCAACCTCATTAGCACTTTTTAACAAGGTTGAGCCCCTCTTCTGAGATGCTGCAATTTACAGAAATCCTTGGAGTTTCCGTTCCAAAGTAAAATCTATTTTAATCTTTCCTGCACCACAGAAACAGCAAAACACACGAGTAGTTACTGAGGCTGTTGCTCTCAGCAGAAACAAACAGCTGAGAAGTAGTGACTTTTAACAAGATGCTAACATGACCTCACTTTCTTCAGTTTCCCAGGTGAATTTTCTTCCCCACTGGCTATCACATACTATAAAACAAAGACAATGTTTCCTTTTTTTTAGGGGTTATTTCGTTACAGCCCTGAGATACTGAGGCAGAGATGAAGAAAAAATGACATCTTCTCATCTAAGAGTTAGGATATATATGAGAAGTGCAATCCTTAAATTTCTGATTTTTTCCCCAGTAAATAATTAATAATACAAAGTATCTACAAAGGGAGGTGAGCCAGTTTGCATGTAAAATTTCATAGTCCTGACTTTCCATCCCAATGCATGACTGATATTTTTTTCCTTCCCCTAAAATGGATTATTTTTTTTTTTTAATGGGAGGATTCATGTTTTTTTGGCCAGTACTAATGTATTCATTGCTCTACTGGAATCCTCATTCTGCCTCTTCACATCATTTCCAGAGGATGCAAACTGGGCTGAATAAACTCAGTTGATATTATTGCTGAAACACAGTTTGAAACACTAGAAGCTAGAGATATTGGCAGGAAAATGTCAAGCATTACATTGTGGGGTTGTTAGGCACTTACTTGTAAACCAGGTTATCCAATAAAATATTAAAAAAATCTCTAAATATTTTAAAGAGCAGTCATACTCTGAAAAGTGACTGTAAAATGGCTTTATAGGTACTGTGTTTATATTCTCCCATAAATTTGCTTATTCTGTCTCAAAATGCAGCATATTATATAGACCTACTTTAGAAGCTGCAAACTTCTCTATCTTCTCCAGAGCCCACTCACACATCTAAAGCAAGAGCCGTGAGACAAGGTTTTTCTCCTTAGCTGAGAGCTCTGCAGGAGAAAGGAGAGGAGCAATACAAACTCCCGGGTCTCCGCTCCGGCAGCCTGGGGGTGTGAGGACAGCACATACCCAAGTGCAGCAGGGAGACACGCAAGGGAATCAGTCTAACTAAGCAGGGCATGGTGCCCAAGCTCATCAGCCTGAAGGCTGTCCTCCTTTCTGGGCTTGAAATCACGTCCCAGAAGAGCACGGGACCATGCCCTGTGGGGGTACTAATCTGTGAGGAGCTTGGGCGGAGATTTCTGCACCTCACACCTGGTGAATAAGGACTCACTGCTACATGAGCAAGGCACGTCAGTGGACATAAGCAGTGCTGTTCTGGTGCAGTCGCAGTCACTGTGCACGCAGGTGGATTGTATGTGCACAAAGAAATGGACATACATCATGTTTGCATCCAGTCAATTATTTCCCCAATGTATGACCCATTCATTGTCATTATAGCCTGTAGCAGCTCTTGGACAAGAATGTTCCTAAATTAAGCATGTGGGCTCTGGGATTGTACTGAAGCAAACAGTGAGCTGAATTTACAGTTTAACGTTCACATTATTAAGTAAGTGTCCAGTTTTTAAATGCATTTGTTGTTGTACCTGCGTATGTAGAAACAAGTATGCTGCTGCACACGTACTTCTTCCTTTAATTAATCTTAGTCTTACCCATTTATGTACTAACATTTCCCAGCTGGGGCAATTATTTTTAGCCTCCTGTAAAAAAATGAAGCACTAGGTGGAAAGACTATGAGCTGAAGATCCTTCGGTCTTCTACAATATGGGAACACCTCTGTTTCAAAGGTCTGATGCTGCTTGGACTTAGAATGTGCAGAAGCTAAGGCATGAGTCTCCACAAAGCTACGCACCCATTTATTCTTTGTAGGACCAGACCCGAAATAGATTTGAAATCCTATTTCTACATAGCCGTATTTGAAAGCGTTGTTTGTACTTCCTTCCATTTTTAAACATAATTAAAAAGAAAAGCCACTCTTCAGAGAAATGCATACCAGTATGCATAATTCCCCCTTTCCCAGGGCAGTAGCCCAGAAAAAGACAATGTTTATTCTCCCCAAAATAGGTTCTGGTTGCACTAAACCGAATCCAGCAAGAGAATTAATTGTCTGTGGTCACACATGAATCAGGGCTCTGCTCTCTTTTGGTAATTTGGCTCAAGATATAGGAAGACAAATTTACCAAATGGAAATTTAGTGCGCATATTTAAAAAATAAAGGCTCTGCAAAAATAGCTGTAGGTGGCATTAATTGCACAGGATGAAAGAGTCAAACAGTACACACATATGAAAAATGTATGTGCAATCTCTTTTGTGGGAGGTTGCAACTGGCACTCACATATAGATATTTCAAGTGCTAAATTAACAGCTACATGCCTAAGAGGAAACAAACACATTTTAAAGTTGGGGTATAAAGCAATCAACAAATGAAGATGGAAATAACAAGCTAGCTCATGTTTTTGGAAATGTTACACAAACAGGATTCAGAGCTGGGAGTTAGCTTGCTGAAAGTAGAAGGAGAGTGTGAAAGTAACCTTTTTTGGGGAGTTTATGCTTAGCATAAAGGCAAATATGGCTGTGAGCTTAACTTCATGGCTTGACAACCAAAGCGAAGCTATAATGTTGAACAAAGGAGTCTCTCTTCTATGTGGGAGAAGAAACCTGTTGACCAGCTGATAGCTGGAGTCATGCATTACGAGGAACTAAATGCTCATAGTTTGCAGATTTGTTCCCACAGGGAGCTAGGACGTCCCGCTCTCTCTCCATCTGTGCATCATGGCAAGCATGAACAGTTAGCTCCCGGAAGCTCCTGCCACTATGCTGAGCCTTCTCAGACTCTTTCCGTCACCACTTGAAATAAGAGTATGCTTTTCCTTTATTAAAGAAGATTAATCTTCCATGATGTCAATGACTGAGTGGACTTCATATATTTGGTCTCAGTCATGGTATTTTTAGCCTAATTGGAGACAATGTTGCTGATTTAGACCATCTGCTGAAAGATTACATCCTTTTGAGGCACTCACAGACCATAAACAATAACTGCTCAACATGCATAGCTATGTTTTACACTTCTACCCACCATTTCCGTTACAAGATCTCAAAGCTCTCTACATACCAGTGAGTTTAGCTTCCCAGACACTTCGATGAGTGGACAATACTCCTGCTTTACAGATGGCAAGATGAAAGCCTGAAGAAGCCAAGGAACCTGAATTCAAGATCACTCAGCAAATCTTTGGCAGGATGGGGAACAGAAACCAGGTCACCTTACATGTGGTTCTGCATTTTATTCACTCCCCTGGTGCTCTGACCTCACTGTACTCCATGAACCTCATCGTAACTATATGGGATATGCAGCTGTTAGTAATAATACACTACCTGTTTGAACTAAAAACACACCGGCAGATGGAAATACAGTAGATTAATAGCTATTCCAAGAAGCAATCGTTTAAGGTACCAAGAAATTGCTTCTGTTAACCTTTTCCCATTGTGACATTTGACCAGTTTATATGCAGGTTACAAAGGTCAGCCATTATCACCACTTTATGAGACCTGGGTTGCCTCTGATCTGTCTCCACATTCTGCATTCAATAGCCTTTACCTGATCCAGTGACTGGTAATATTAACCAGCTACAATACATTTTTTCCTTTATGACCCAGAGTCCGCAGTCATAGAGAAAGTCTAATGTCGCTTTCTTTTCACTTCGATTTTTGCTCTTAGAGTCTTCTACCCAGCGTCAATTTCGTATGTATTTTAGAGGTGGATATTACATTACTAAATAGATTTTGGATGTTCCGTTTTTCAGTTATGCCTATTTTGTTGATACACTCCTCCACTGTTAAGCTAACCTGCCTGTTATACTCCTTGTATCAGTGTCCAGATTTTTACAGCTTCTACTTCACAACAAGCTTTGCATAGATCTGTGTGCTGTCTAACATAGTTGTAAAATATTAGGGTGTGTCTGGCTTATCAAGTCCTTTTGAGGTTCAGGCAATCAGCACTGCTAACTTCCTTGCCTGATTTGTATGCCTTCAAGGACAAAAGTCATTCATGAAATCATTTTCCAAAGTGATATAACAAAGAACCCTTGGGGAGAAAGGGCATGTTTTGATCTAAATTCATATCATACAGGAAGTTATACAGAGAAAAGGGAATGTGGTGATGATTTAATTATTCTCTTCAAAGCAAAAAAGCATGTTATTAGCAAGAGGCTGTGACTCAGAGGTTTATACTTGTTTTAAGTTCTTATTAGCAGTTTTGAAACAAGGGAGACTGATTGATTCTTGTTCACTCATTAAACTCATTAATTTACAAAGATTCATTGCACTCTTGTTAATTTGAGAGTTGCAGGAAGTTGCAGAAAGAAATTGAATACGGTGCAGATAAAGTTATTTCTTAAAGGCTGATCATCGATTCCCTCTAAGGTTTATTTTGAACCATGTTTTTGAGGCTTGTTTTCTGTACTTTTAACATGCCTAACTAATGAAGGGGGACGGGCATAGGCACTCACCTCCTGACCCAAACCATTTTGTTAAATTGTCTCCAGAAGCAGTTACTTTAAGAAATAACATTTTGACATCAAGTAGTTTTATTGCTGTTATTTCTACCTTCTTGAGCTTTTCTACCATCAGAAAACAAACACGAAGAGTTTGAAACGTCAAATGGTCCAGCATTAACAGTGCAACCTAAGGACATTGTGGGATTATCTTTCACTGGGTCAGGCCATACCCAGTACAATTTCTTCCTTAGATATCATATCAGCAATAAAAGATGTGAATACAGGGTTTGTCATGCAGGAAGTTATTGAGCTCCTTCACAAGGCTAAAGCGAACTAAGCTGTGGACTACAGGAGATGAAAATAAAAACATTATTTCAGCTTCTGCCCTAAATCAAAACCAAACAGAATCCGCACGTGTGTATGACAAAAAGTGTCAGGTTAAACCACCTTCCCTGCTAACAACTGCCTGTAATTTATTATAGCCTTGCTTTACACTGTTTAGTACATACTATCAGGATTTAAGGAACAGTCAGTGATTCTGAATATCCCAGTTAGGATCTATTTGCCAGAAAGCAAATGCTCAGTGCTTTTTCAAAAAATGTAGCACCTTTTAAATATCTCAGTTTGGTTACAAACCAGCAAACATCCCCCATTCCCTACTAAGCTCTGTTTCAGAAAATATTGGCTGTGGTGTGACAGTTAAGCTGCCCATGATGAAAAGAATCTGTTCTCTGTTACTCTTATAATGGATTAGGATCTTGTTGGTCGAGGCAACACTTGTCCTCTCTAGTCCTTGATGCCGAAAGGTTAGGTACGAGCGCAGGAGGTCAACTCTGTTACTTTTTATGGAGGCAGAAAATGGCATAAAATGAAAATAATTTCCTGTGAAAGCTGAGGACATTCCTTCATTAGATTTGTTTCCTGTGCTAGGTCATATGGCTTTTTTCCTTTCTTTCTTTTTTTTTTTTTTTTAAACATGCATTTGCTGGTTTCCTGTGCCCCAAGGGCCTTAGTGATCTACTTTTATGAGACCAGGCCCACCATTGCTGTTTTGTATAGTAAGAATGAATGAACTAAGTGAATCAAAAACATCAGAGGCGTGCTTGATAAGGGACAACAGGTGATATGTGTTTGATAGAGGCTAAACGACTAAAGTTATAAAAACCTGACTTATTATGAAGCCACCTTCTAAATCACTGCTTCACCTCAGTGCCTCACAACTACAGGTGACACATCCTCTTCCAAACAGCACCAGCTGGACTTCAAACAGTCCTGGTGAGTCACCTGCCTCTTTTTTCACTATTGAAAGTAAAATGTTGAGCAATAATAAGTTCCAGAGATTTTTAATATTTTTTTTCACCCTCATAAAAGATGATGTTGCCTGGCAGGAGGGAACAGCTGGTCACCTCTTTCCCTGGCTTTTGTGGAATGCAGAGTGAAATCGTGTTGTTCGTTCCCACCACCGACGGACCTGAATCCCAGGCAAATTGTCAAGAGAGTCCCAAAGATACGCTCTGGACATGGCACGAGTTAGACCAGCGCAAAAGAAGGAGATGTTACAACGTGTCATATAGTGCTGACTGGCTGATTTCTCTGCAATATCACAGCTAAAGATTACTTTTTCATAGTTTTTTTTGTGACTTTAAGAAAAAACACAGCAAATGTGAGCACAAAAAATATCTGTAAAAAGGGCGATGGTGTTTGAACTACTATGACCGAGAGATAAAATCTTGTATTTATAATAAATAGCCCTTGTGTAACTGTCAGTTCCTCACTTAGTAGCCCTCAGAAAGGCAAACTGAATACCAGGATGTATTAGGAACGCAATAGGGATCAAACCTGAAAGCATCATACTACTGTAAAATCTGTGTACACTTGCATTTTGGTTATGGTGTTCAACTTCGGGCACTTTCCTTCCCTCCCTCCCCCCACAACTTCAGTAAGGATGTACTAGAACTAGGAAAGCTTTCAAGAAGGACAACAAGGGTAACCAAAGGAATGAAATATCTTCTGTATGTGGAACAAATAAATAGACCAGGACTTTTCAGCCTGGAAAAAGAAGGTGAGTGGAAGGGGACCTGTGAAAGCATGAATGACATGGAGAAGGTGAATAGGAAATTATTGTTCACTGTCTCTTCCTGTACAAAAACTTGTACATCAACCTACCAGGCAGTAAGTTCATAGACCAAAAGGTGATTTTTCTTTACCCAGACATGCAGAACTCCTTGCCCGCTGGACAGTGTGGATGCTGGAAGCTGTCATGGTTTCCAAAAGTGATTGGAAAAATTGGAAAAAAACATGAGAGGAAAAATAAATAGGGGAATTTTTATTAAACACAAAGACACCACTATCCATCTTAGCCACTGAGTTGGTCTAACCTGATTCAGCTGTTCGTATGTTCTCATACTGTGTTCTCAGAGGGGGGATTATGAGATTTCTTGTAGCTCACCTCTAGGTACAGACTATTTTGATTCTGACTGGTTTCTAAGCTCAGTTCAAGTAGGAATTTTGTCTGAATGTGGGTTTATTAAGGACTGGAAAAGAAAAGACATCCCCAGAAATTTATGTGGAATGAAATACCCTATCAACGCAAGTGGCTGTGGGTAATCTCGAAATCCTGAGTAATTACACCAAGAAGCTGTGTATAAGACTTCACTGATTTTAGTGCATTAATACATATAGGACCATTTCTTAAGAATTTTCAATTGATTGTGTCAAGCAGATCATATAAAACCCAAGGACTTTGGGAAATATTTGCCTTATTCTTTTTTTTCTTCCTCAGTAAGCTAAAAATACACTGTCTGAAGTAGGGCCTCTCAGGCATTTCATTCCTTTTAACTTCAGACACCTTACCCACCATGTGAACTCTTGAACAAAAGCTGCTGTAGAACTCAGATCATTATTTTGTGTCCTACTGCACATTAAATAATTCACTTCTTGCTCAAGGAATACAAGACCTGCAATCTTGTCACTGTTTTTGTTTAGTAGCTCTTTTTCTTTCCTCTGAGCACTTCAGCATTATACAGAAAATATTTTACAGCAGTGCCTAATGAACAATTTTCCTTCGATAATTATGATGGACAGGCCATAAGAACATAGGATGGTCAGAAGCAGAAGAGACTTTATGTTGTCTGTAGCTGGCAAATACTAAGTGACCCCCCAAGAAATTTTAATATGACAGATCAGTTTATTATCCAAGGAAGAGTCCTCAAAAGACAGTGCATTTTGATGTTAATGGATGACCTGTTGTCCCTACCAGTCCAATTCAGAACATTTCTTTTCAGTGGTCAGCTGTTTATGTCATTTTTAGCAGCAATTTGTAATGCCTTAATTTTCTGGAATTGTTGTCCTAAAGGGAGATGATGCTGAAATACAAATTATATCACAAGCTGAACAGGGGACCACAAAAGCAACGGGAGTTAAAACAAAGTGAAGATGTATTAAACTACAACTAAATACTGCTATAATGGTGTTAACTGCCACCTTCCAAAGAGTCTTAAGAGAGGGGCAAAATAACTGAGTAAGCAAACTCATGGCTAAACTGAATATGACTAAAATGATGTGATATTAGTATGCATTCTAATGTATATCAAGAAAAGAGACAATTTGATGTGAAGCTGACATAAGGCTATAATCCAGAGGATCAATTGTTTGAAAGGGTCTATTCATGTCTAAAAAGAATGGAATACCAGTGGAAAGAGCAGCCAGGGAGATGATGGAACTGGGCTGGCATCTGAAACCAAGTACATCATGGCATATTTCTTTTAGGTTGTGAAAGAAAGCATACGAAAGATACAGACATGGATCTCCACTTGGAGATTTAACCCTAGGTAGGGAAGAGTTATCAGGATATAATGAAGAGGACAAATATGGTGGAGTGGTTATTATCCTTCCCAGTCCCAGCAGCGGACCTTCAGGCACTTTCTTACCTGGAATTAGTATCTTAACCATAAAAAACTGCAAGATGACCTATTTTCCAGGTTTTTGCTAGAGAACAAATTAGGGTTTTGGCTTCCAAGATGCAGTAAATGAAATTTGTACCTATATTACGTATTATTGATACAAATAATCTACATCTCAAGCAATCTGCACTTCTCTAAAGACAGAATTTCTTGGGCGTAACCACTCATTTACATCTGTGGATGATTTACATCATCAGGTAGTTCACCACAAAAATTTGTTAAAGAACTAATGGTAGTATGAGACAGTATTAGCACCTTTAAAATAATTCCTTGAGGAACAAATAGTGATAAAATTTAATATAATTTTAGAAAATGACAGAGCAATCGAAAACTTCAACTCTACTTATCAAAATGGAGAAAATTCTCTTGCTTCAAAGCATATACTGGATTTTGTCCTTGAGAAGAGCATTGCCTTTGGCAGCTGTTTCATGGTCACAGTTGGCATTTGGAGATAGAGCAAAGTTTCATCAGTTTAATTTTCTGAAGTATTGGCATGATCTTCCCTTTTGAATTCAGCCTGCATGTGCTTGGGGAACTTCTTTTTTTCTTTTTGTTTTTTGTTTTTAATAGGCAGATTTTCAATCACTGACAACCCAAGTTTTCTGCAAATTGTCCTAATTCTTTTTGCTGCAAACTTATTTTTACTGATTTTTCTCATTTTTTTGTCAAAAATGATTAAAAGCTATAATTAGTGGTTGTCACATAGCTGTAGTAATTTTATCTGGCCTCTAGAAATGGCCAGCCTAATTCCAACTCAGAGAGATTTTCTGTCATCTTTTCCACTAGCCAAGGTGAGCCAGTTCTGTGAATAAAAGCCCCCATTATCAGTTTTCAGTACAGTTTGTCACCATTTCATGAGTTACCCCCTTTTTTTTTCTGGTTAACTATCACAAAATTCTTTTGGCAAAGTTTTAAGGGGCATCACTTCATGCTTTTAAAGGGTTTATTTTTCTATTAGAAGAACAACTTGAAACAAGCATAAAGTTAGTTTTCTGATGTATGGTGCTAGAAATAATCATGCCTCTTGCATCTGCTTCATCAGCTGGTTTTCTTACAGGGTTGTCAAACACAGGGGAATTCATCAGTGAGGTACAAACTGCTTTCTGCAAGATTTGAGTTCATTGTCAGGTCAGTGATATATGAAGAAAAGCTCATCACTTTTTCTAAGGAGACATCAGGCATTTCTTTGCCTGAGGTTTTACAAGTATTCTTGGATGACTTCAATTTCATCAGCATATGTACTAATTTGGGCCATCTTTAAAGTTGCTGATTTGCATTTTTTTAGGCCTTCATCTGAACAGTTGCTACTACAATTCAACTATTGTTCAGCTGAATTGTAGCAACACACCTTTTCAGATGTGTCTCAATAGTACTTTTCTGGCAAAAAAAACATTTCCCCAGGATGATGTATGCAAGGGAGTTTTTCTTTCTGCTCTCTGCAGTAAGCACACACTTTGCCTGTGCAAAACTCATGCCTCCCCATTGCAAGGCATAGGCTACAATTTCCAGCTTGAATTCAGCTGGAAAAGTTTAGCATGTTGTTTCTGACGTCATTGAAACCACCGCATCCTGCTGTCAAATAGCTGGATGCTATTCATGAACAACTTGTGTGTCTCTCTCTAGTTGCCACCTTCCCTGGCTAAGGTCATGCTGTGTAGCTAGTAGGAGGGGGACAGAGAACTATTTTTCAGAGATAAGAGGCAGCAATACAGTGCGAAGAAGGGCTCAGGCCAGAGAGATGTGCTCCTGCCCTTTCTTAAATGCCTCCTTCCCAGGGCACCTGCCGGGTGAGAGAGTCCTTCATTTCATCTTGGAGTCTCCCCACTGCGGGGAGAAAGAACACATGTAATGGCGGATCTCAGGGGTGGAGAAGAAAGTTACGTGGAGTAAGAAGAACGAGGCAACTAACTGCTGTGCTTAACTTCTTTTTGTGCTATCTTCCTGTTCCAAGGAAACACCATGATTGGCTTTTATTTTTATATCGTTGCACATGTTGTAATCTTGAAAGTACTGTATGTCTGAAAAAGTTTGTCCCTTTGTTTATTTTAGCACAGTGTTGCTCTCTGTGCACTGCACTGTGAACCCTCAGTTCCTTTACTACAAGAGAGACTAATTGCTTTGTATTCACCTTCACCAGTCAGTTTTTTGTAGATCATCTTGCAGAAGGTCTCTGTGCTGTTATCATGCCCAGACAAGCTTTTTGTCTCTGGACTTGCTGTAGGTGAACTTTCCTCGATCGATGGGTTGATGTGGGGAAATTGCAACATGCTCACACATATCCATGCACAAGGAATAGATTAAGCATGTCAAATCAATTATTCCTCACCTGCGACTCCTTTGGTGCTCCTCAGAAAGTTGAGGGATTCTGTTAGCTATGGTGGGATTTAGATTTCTGCTCTTAAGCAATTTGCCCATTTCTCATGTGAGGCCCAGAAGAAGGAGGAAACATTTCGTTGGAAGGTAAACAATAATTCCACTGTCTACAATAAATGACTCTAGTCAGGAGTGCCAAGGTTCATTCCTGATCCTGTAATGAGAAGTGCTCAAAACTCTGGCAGTGGAAATTCCAAAATGTTATTTTTACCTCAGGCTTGTAAGGAAATGAGGCTTGTTTGATCATACTCTGTGTGCGTGCGTCTATCTATCTGTCTGACCTTTCCTAATAAAGTTTGAGGTCTTCATCTAATTTCAAGACAACCTTATGAAGAAGTAGAAATCTCAAACAATGTTAAGTACCAAACAGCTTCAGAAAAGTAAGCAGTTGCATAAAAAAGGGATGTTCTTTTGGTGTCTCCATCAAGGGAAAAGCAAACATATTTTACTAGCTATCAGAAAGGGCTATTGAAAGCCAGGCTGTATTAGTTCTTTTCCACCTTGAATGGCTGCTTTTAATTCAGTTTCTTTTACCACTTGACATTTGCCCATAAGCTTTTTTGCAGCTGTTACATGTAAGAGTGGTAGCGGACTACAGACACTTAGCCAGAGCACCCCATGGGAAAAGTCTGAGTAGCTCAATACTACAGATCTCCAGTTCGTGGCAAATGGGAACTTACACCTTCTGGCCTGTGTTGCTTACAATGTTGACAGCTCTCTTCTGATTCAGCATGCTAATACCCTGTCCAAGAGGATAAAACTGGGAAATGCCAATGGAAAGCCATGGCAGGGTTGTCAAATTCAAATATTCAAATGTCAGAAGTCAGGCCACAGGAAAGTACGAGATATGTTTAAATATCTCAAGGCTTTGTTGCATTTTGCCTTCTTCTACCTGTGATTTGCCATAACATACTGAAAATGAAAGGTACACTACATGCAAACTTGATAACCAGATGATGTACATATACAGGAATACCAGTTGAACGATTAGGCAGGTGGGATTTACCAATTATAATTTTTGTCAAAATGTCTGGATTTTCATCTAAAAACCCTGGAGGTTCCCATTGTAGCAGTTTTGCTTCAGCAGTTCTGGAAGGATGTTCGTTTCTGGTGTCAGAAGCATGTCACTCCACTGAGTAGTCTGCTCCATAAAACCTCCATTTAGCTTACTTCTGATAACTTTTGAATCAGTGCTACACTAACATCGATATCAAGGCCAAATAAACCACATTCATGTAGTTGGATCCACTTACAACTATTACTGTTAAACAGCAACTAAAGTAGTAAAAAATCCTGAAATACAAATAGAGACAAAAGTATTTTATTAACTAGAACTAAGTAAATCATTACAATACATTGATAAGAAAAGGTTAGGGTACTTACTGTAAAAATACAGAAGAGATAGAAACAATAATATAGGAACTGCTGTAAAAGGGCAGTTCTGAAGTATTTAGAGAGGTTAAAAGTACATATTACAGAGTAAACATCAACATTTATGATAGTAGTAGGTTTTCTTTGTACTTAAATTAGTTGTCTCATGCTTTTGAAACAGAAAAAATTTCATCACTGGATATTTTAGTTAGCTTTTCTTCCACTACTGTAATGTTTTGCAGGATTTTCAAAAATATTAGAAAAGCAATATTTAAGTAAAATTCTCCAGAGAGCTTTGAAGCAGCCTAACTATTCTCACTGCAAGCCTAAAGAGCTGTAAATCTGCTTTGTTTCTGCCTGGGACTCTGAGAGCTGCTGGACAAGGATGTGTGTCTGAGCTTGGTTTTCAGATGCACTAAACTTCTCAAGGAATGAATGTCTTGAGTCTTCTGCTGCACATGAAGTCGCTTAGGAAGTGAAGTGGACAGACATCACTTCATGGCAAGTTTCTGCATGGTGTAACGCTAAGTGTAGTGCTCAGTGAAGGGACTGCCTTCATGCTTATCCAAAAGATAGTTAATCCGCATATTGGAGAAGTTATACAGCAGAGTGAGGAGTCTTTTACACAGGTTATTGTTTGTCCAGAAATCTCTGATAAATTTTATAAACTATCAGATTACACTAAGACAAAGTTTCGTGGTGGAAATGAGCAACATACCTGAGAAAACACAGTCATTGGACAGCTTTTAGTCATTGACTTCAGTGGGAAGGATAGAGCTGAATGCGAGCACTTCAGACATCTTCCCCATGAACTGCATTTCTCTCACACACTTTTTTTAGTTTTCTTTTGAACTTGTTTCCTCTCCCTGTCCCCAAGTATAAGGACAAAGGGTAAATTCTGCCAGTCAACAAAATGATTGCAGAATTGTGTGAAGGCCTCATTCACAAGTGACCCAAGTGGCAGAAATACACAATATATTTATTTCATCTCTTTGGTGGACAGCAAGAACCATGTAAAATGGGAAAAGCAGAGAAGAAAAGAGTTGGGAAAGTCACTTTTGGACAATTTTTTGTCTATAATGAAAGAGTAATTTGGAAATCTTACTGATTTTGATTATATTTCTTTTAAAATCAGTAGAAACATACTGAAAAAGTAGATTTTCTTATTTTAAAAGGACATATTAAAGGTCTACCTATGAGAGAATATTTTCAGTTTATCAGAATAAAAGGTTTTCATTGACCTGAAATAAATACATTTTTTTGCATATTATTCTGCAAAAAAATTCTGTAAGACTGCTTTTTTCTTTTTTCTCCTTGGTTGGAAAATCCATTTGCTGACCAGCTATACAAAACAGTCACGGAACAACATTTTCTCTTTTCTGTCAAGCAAATTTTACTTGTACTTTGAGCAATAATATAGTAATCTTTGGTGTCTTATGGAGACAATGCATAAAATACTTACTATGCACTTAGCGTACATTGCTTCTTTCATTTCAGGACCAGTAGGCTCCTCAAACTTTAATTAATTTGCTTCAGAACCCACTGTGGATAAGAAAGCAGTTTGCAAAGTGGGGATTAGCAGGTGTAGGAGTAACCTGAGATGTAGGGGAAGGGTGTCCTGTTCCAACCTGATCTGCTGGGAAGGCTGGACAAGTCCTTTTGCTTCTCTTCGCGCAGCCCCGCCCCAAATCTGGAAAACAAAAAATAATGCTGCTTCATTAGTAATGCAGTTTGAGATCGATGGATAAAAATCTTACCTAGGAGCTAGATAACACTGGCAACAGTTTATTACTGAATCTCTTTAGGAAATGAGGGAAATACCTGAGAGTGCCTGTGGTCACAAAGCAGGGCAGAGGTTGGGATTAGAGTGTGAGATTTGTACTTCCTAAACTCCTGTTTCTCACTTTAAAGAACACTTTCTCTCATTTTAAAATATTTTAGCATATGTAAATACATTCTCAGATCATAAAAATAATTACTTCTTTTCTTATCAGGTCTCACAACGTTCCTGTATGATCTTCAAATTCAAGGACTGTGATTTCTTTGTATCTTGATCTATGCCTTGAGGTTTAATAATAACACATCCCTCAAGAAATAAAACCATGAAATTTATAGCATCCATATTCTGCAATGGTCTGGAGGGTAAATCTGGCAAATGAGTCCAAACGCTACAACAGGGTAAACATCAAGGTCCTCACAGGCCAGCTGTAAGTGGAATCTGCATGCACCTATGAGTAAAGCACAGGATGTACATGGAATAACGGAAGAAGCTGTGAGTGATCTTATCCTCTGGCTTTTTCATGGGACTTTGCCTCAGGTGACACTAGCAGTCAGGACTACTAGACGGAGTACTCCAGATGGAGCTGGCTTTTTCCCTCTATAGTCAGTGGATAAAAGCAGAGATTCTTCTAGAAAGTGCTTCTGAGCAGATGTCTGATTTAGGTGCCCTGAACTGGCTTCCAGGGATGCTGTTCTGTCTTTGTGGACTAGAGATACAGTCAAGGAAGACTAGCTGGAGGAATAAGCCGTCTCTGGTGCCAAAATTCAGCAAGATTCCTTTCTTTTCCCGCTTTTCTTGCCTCTGTAACTACCAGTTAATTCACAGTACTGACACTATCCTTCCTGTTCAAGCCCATTCTAAGAATAGACTAAGCAGCTCCTTCAGAAGGTAACACAGCAGAAATTGTAATTTTTGCATTCCCTGCATGGGCACTTACTGAGGATGGCTATGCCAATAAATACCCAAAGCAGCATGACCTCTTTGCAAGAAAGCAACGGGTATCTTCATTCATACTGCAACCAGAATCTTTAAAAACCTTTATAATTTTTTCCCATCAGTATAAGATGAACTAGTCAGTTCAGCTGATTGGTTTCCCATCTAGAGGACACATTATTTTGTCAAAGTGAGTTTGAAAGGACGTGCATTTGATTTCAGTTCAGATTCAGCCACCTGGGAAGAGTCCAAGACAACCACATGATATAGCTGGCAGTCATCTTCATGCAGCTCTCTTGAAGCGTTATCCTTCAAAGGCATGTTCAAATCAGCCAGTAAAGGGAAACAGAAGAGAGCATGATTCTGAATGCTGGGAACATCTCATCAATGATCCTTGCTTTGACCCTAGCTTGTGGCTTTGATACGAATATCTCAGTTATTCCTTCCTGCAGAATGGGAATAAGATAAAATTTGCAAGCTGGGAAGAAGATGGTGTGTGGTCTGCCTTTGAAAAAATATCTGAAAATGACTTTTCCTTTTGTCACAATGAAGATACACTAAAACAGAGAATGTGACTATACGCCTTATGTGCATACCTTAAATTATTTCTCCCTCCTTTAGTTTTCCCAAATTGAGCATTGGCTTCATGACTTATCTTCTCAGCTTTCCCAAATTTGTGGTGTGTTTCATTTTGTTTAAAAAACTGGGGCAGACCCAGGGAAATGACTTCAGCTGTGTGGTGAGAATTGCTAGCTGCTAACTCTGAACCACAGAGTACTGCTGGGAAACTGCATACTTGCATCTGATAACCATTTTATGGGAATGTGTGCTGACCCACAGCTGTGGTTCTCCGCAAAATGCTGGGAGCATGAGTCCTCTTCTACCAAACATACTTCATGGTCTATTTTTAGCCTCTTTTTTGTAGCAGACTTGTTCTTTCCTCAATGCTGAGACTAAGTGGAAGAGAAAAAACATCAGTGACAATGTTTCTTGTGCTTGGTTGTCTCAGTAAATGGTTTGTAAATGGAGCTAACTCCATTAACTGCAGGTCTGGTATATGTTGGTGTGAGTCAGATAAGGACTGAATTAATTGTATTTATTGGTTTCTTTTGCCACATCTGTAACTTCTGAAGAATTACTTTTAATTTCAGTTATGGCATTTATCAACTCAGATTGTACAAAGATGCAAGGAAAGGAAAAGTTAACCTGTCCATACTAGAAAAATCCCAGCAATATTAGGACAGTTATTCCTCAGCTTTCTTTCCCCCTAGGATGAATTTTTGTGGATTAAAAAAAATTAAATATAATAAAGAATGTGTATGGGTAATTAACGAGATTGTAGACAACTAAGTTGTGGTGAAAGTAAGATCTTATGTTTAACCTCTCTGGGGCAAAAATTGTATATTGAGCTTTCCTAGTGCCTTCTCATCCCGTGTGATTATTGGAAAGATTTCAGTGATCACAGGTGAAAATGATCCGATACTTCAGTACTTTGAAATAGATTGAGTCACAAGTCACAATGCCTAAATGCATTGATGTGTCAGATACAGCCCCATAAAATCCTATCAAGGTTATATTTCTGGGAGAAATCTTCAGCATGAACAGACCTTCCGATCACTCAGCAGATGTGAAAACCAAAGCAAAGTGTCACAATTTTAACTCTTCTGCGACCCGTTTCAAAGAACGATGAAGGTCCCAAAAGTCCACTGAACACAGAAAATCTTCCTCAGGATAGAGGCTTCTTGTTCTCCAGCTGTGGGAAAAGTTGTATCTCTTGTTTTCACACTAGTTTAGATGAGTTTAGTTAATTTAATCACGGCATGTTCCTCTGAGCAAAGATAATCAACATTAGAGAAGAGAGCAAACTGGGCATGCAAGTACAATCTCACCACACATGCAGAGTCACACACATGCACAAGCACACACACACTTGCATTTATACAAGTGACTATATATTAATCTGGCAAAGTAAAACAGGAGAAGGTCATTAAATTCTACTTAAAGGATCTTTTCTTTCTTCCCTTTTTTATTGCCTTTAGCAGTTACTTGGCTGCCTTTAGAAGCAATTAATCTCTGGTCTGATAACATTTAGCACAGCAAACTGGAGAGCTCTATTCAAGCAGAGTGAAGACAGCTATAAAGTTTCCCTCCTGAGCCCCCCATCTGACCTAGGAAGGCTCCATCCTCTTCTCTGCTTGAGAATGCACTGTGGTCTCATCAGACATTTTCACAGTCCCCATATCTCATGGGATTGGAAACTGGCCTGCAATGTCTCTCCTTTTCTTTGTTGCCCTATTTGTCATCTTTTAAATACCTTCAGGCTATTGTCATGTATTCACCCCTTAAACAAAGTTATTATTGTGGGAATACTGTGGTGATGTGTACTGGCAATACATGCTGAGTGCACATGCTGCTTCTCTGGGATGTCGGTTTGGAAAGACAATGAAAGCCCCCAGTGTGTGTCATAAGGCAGCCTCTTGAGATATGGACCTTTCTTTCTTGCTTTGCTCTTCTGGAAATCTAAGTCCCACCAAACACCTCACTTAGGAAACTGAGGTGCAGTGACTCTATCAGAAATCAGCACTTCCATTCCCTCAGGAAACTCTTTTACACTGGAAAAAATAATTGCAGTGAAGACTAAAGGTGCTCATGTACCATAGTGATGGGAACACCCAAGAAAGAGAAAACCAACAGGCAATCAATGCAGCGTTCTTGCAAACACTTCACAATGCTATGCAGTCTAATTGGGAGCATGAACCTGGTCTTCCCTCCATGTGCACAGCTGATGTCCAGGTTACTTGCATGCAAGCTGGAAAGCTGAGGAGCTGTGTCTGTCTGCACCATTTGCCGCCTGCTAACAGAATCACTGGAGAGACCTTGGGCTGCTTTGCTCCAGTGGACAGTATAGATACAGCAGGGCTGAGCCTGGCTGCAACCTCCCTGCACATCTGCAGTGGCAAAGGAAGCTGCTTCCCCTGGTTTCTTCCCCTAACTCCTTCTGTCAGGGCATCTAAGGCAAGAAAAGTTTGCCGATTTGAAGTCATTCACGTAAACATTGCAAATCACTTGTCTGCTTTGGAGTCAGCAATTTCACTTGCATGACAGTCTAGTTCAGTGAACAAATGAAATGCTTTATTTATAAGCTTGCTTCTCACCAGGGAGCCAATTTATGTTTAAAATTAGCTAATTGTCCCTTTGATGGATTTCTACTGAGGTAAATAGAGGTCATTAAGTTTCTCTGTTAGGCTGCATTCAGAAAATAGCTATCTGACAAGAGGTTGACCTTACTGAGAAATCCCAGGTAAAGTCAACTATTTGGAACAGCTCTTTAGCTTTACATGTCAGGGAAGTGCCTAGGGAGGAAAGGGATGTCATTGCCCTGACAGTCTCCTCATACCTCATGCCTTTCATGACTGGACGTACAAGTTAGAATAACTTGAGATACACTTATAAACAAATCACTTTTGGGGGTACAGAGTGACTTTAATTTTCCTCCTTGGAAACACCAGTACTCTGTTGATGAAACATTTTTCATCAGACCTCCCAAATGACCACTGACTTCTTTTGAAAAGAAGCAGCAGTGCTAATAAAACATTAGGCATTCTCCCAAAGTCAAACAGTTGGTTCAACTTTTACTTTCCAAGTTCTGCCAAACCCATTAATATGACTGCCCTGTCTACTAAGATATTGTACACCTGCATTTCAAGCTTCAAAGGTACAAGGAAACTTTCTGAAATACAACTTAACTAAGCCCAAGATATCAGAATATTCTAGTCTGCTCTTATCTGTGATTTTAAACTACAGCACATCCTCAGCACTAGGATGTACGATGCAAGGGAGCACTCGCTGCTGTATAATTTAAACAGTAATGCATCATGCTGTGGGGAAGTGTTGTAGGGATGGGAATTTGGCCCAGCATTATTCAACATTTTTATTAATGATCTTGAAGAAGGAGCACACATCACATTTGTTAGATCTGAAGATACTACTAAATTAGGAGGTGCTGTGAGCACCAGGGAGGATGGGAAAATAACAGAGAAGGACCAAGAGTTGTCAGATATATGGGCTGGGAATACATGGCTGAAATCCTTTCTGGACAGGGAGCAAGTCAAAAAGGAAAAAAACCCTCCAGCAGAATGGAAATGCTGGAGAGCTGGAGAATGAGAGGAGATGACAGTTGATTAGATAAAAACGTGCAAAACTAATACAGATCAGTGAAATACAGAATCCCAGCACTGACAGTGACTCTCTGAGACCATAGGTGCATCCTGTTTGTGTCAGAGACTAAGAAAAGCTTCCTGCATCTGCTACATGACACTGATGAAACATTTATGAGAACGATCTTACAAAGCCAAACTAGTGGTCCATGTAGTCTAATATCCTGTCTTCACAAGGGACTGATCCTAGATAAATGAGAGTAGGGTGTAAGAAATTCTAGAGAGAACAGCCCTTGAAGGGTTGATGACATTGCATGCCCAGAAATGCCAGAAAGAGTCTTGGATAAACTCTTTCAGGGACTGGGGAGACATGATTTAGTACTGGTCAGACTGTCAAGTCGGAGCACCGTTGTAAGAAGCTGTAATCCTGCCAGAACTGGAGTCAGGCTCTCTGCATGGCTCCACACTGGGGCATGGAGCCTGGAGTTCTACCATCCCCTAGATGACCTGCTCACAGCGAAAATTCCCATCCCAGCTCTACTAGTTAGAGGTTCCTCAGTGTCCTAAAGAGTGATGGCTTACACCCATTCCAAAATTTCTTAGGTAAAATGTTAGCCCCATGGAAGTTAGTGGTAAACTCCCACTGAGTTCAGTGCGAGCAGGATTTCTTCCAATGGATATATATTATATGCCAAAGTCTGTGGAGGAACTGAAACTTCTGCATAGGCAGCCTACTTAGATTCTTCCTCTTATAAATCTATCTCCCTTTTGCAACTCCAGTAATGACTTACTCTCCCCAAAGGTAGCCTCTGGAAGATATCAGCTATCCATGAATAATTATACACTATTTAATCAGGAACTAGCCATGGGAATCTTTCATAGAACTCCCTGAATATTTTGAAAGCTCAGTGTAAAAAGCAGCTTTGTGGAGAATAAAATGAGGGCATAGGAAATTACAGTTTATTATTTGATTGCCTTTGTTTTAAAATACACAAACAGAATTGGTAAAGTTACCTCCTCCATTAAACAGAATAAAAATGCTGAGTAGCCATTTGTGGTTCTTTTCTCCCATCCTTTGATTTAACTACTGCCAGGAAACACAATAGCCAAGTGAACTTTTTCCTACAATGAGGAGAAAGGCACAGTGAGACTCATTAGCTAAACAATTTCCTCTGAACTCTTAATTTTAGGATGCTACGTTTTGCCCAAAAGCATCATTTTCCACTACAGACCCCACAGCAGCTGACAGAGACTATGAAGCTGCAGTCGAGGTTCAGTTCCCTTGCTAAGCTTCGTGGCTGCAGAAGGTTGTCTCACTAGAAGGACAGCAAGCCTGGGGCACCCTTATGACACTGGCAGTGGCTGTAAAATTAACTTTCTATGCATTTTACAGCCAAACTGAACTAACGTATCCAAAAGCCCTCCTCTCCTCTTCTTTTTGTCTTCTTTATTTTTTTAAAAAAACATGACTATGCTAGGAATTTGTCAGAGTTACAAGACTGTAAAACTGACCAGAGCCTTAAGTGATAATAATCTGCTGCTACATAGTTTTCTTCACAGTCTTCTTGTTTCTTCTTTTCTGGTGCCCATGCATCATATGTGTTGAGACTGTATGAAAGCAATGCTGCTTATGAAGTGCATACTCTATACAGATTTTACGCAGCGCATTTAAGCAATAACTATTGTTTGATTTGCGTGAGACAATGACTACTTGTGGCAACATTCTGGCTTCTAAATTAGCCAACTGTGATTTCCTCCCCTACAGGAGGATGAACTAACTTCAAATCTAACTTTCTGGAGCTTAGATTGAAGTGTTCTGATCAGCTACTAGAACCAATGCAAAGTGAAAGGCATCAGCTTAGTCTCATCTTATTTTGGTTTCAGACTGAATATTATAATTGATTGAAATATTGATGAGAAACCTTTCATTTTTTAACTTTGTTTTAATTGCAGACAATTTCTCTTTAGTACTATTATATTGAAAATCAATAAATGTACAGAAAATGTTTCTTCAAACAAAATTATTAAAAATTGTTATCACAGACCATTATTATGAAGCAGCAGAGCTGAGATGTAGGAAGTATTTCTAGGATTTAGTGCTACTTATGACATTTAAGATTTTTACTGAGACAGACATATAAACTAAAATATGTCTTGGTTTCCTCACCCATAAACCTCAGATAATTATAGTTCCTTTCCTTATAGATGTAGGAATTTACTTTTCTGAATATTTTAATATGCTACAAGTTAATAATTAATTCTGCATACAGATTGAAGTCTTGGACTCCTATTTTCTGCCTGGTTTTTTAAATGTAGACCTTTGCATTTTTCTGTAACAATAATGAGACTCTGCAGAGGACGAGACTGAACTCAAATGTATTCCGGTGAAAAGTTAAACATTGATTAAACTTTTCTGAATGAGGGTGGGACTTACAGCTTGGAAGTTGTGGTTCTCTCTGGAGGGAGTTCATATTGATGGACTGTAGACTCCTATGGAAAAGGGCACTTTCACTCTTGCTTGTTGAAATTGCTGCACCTTTCCACTGCATATGCAAAACCTCATTGGATATTTTAAAAAAACATCAAGTATTCATTCAGGTGGCTCTCCTCTAGGCATCGTTGCCTTTCTGAATCTTTTTCCTTGTTGCCAGATCTCCTGTGTGTTGAATTGGTCAGCACAGGCACCTGCTGCAGTTCTCTGGGCTCCATCCCATGGCAGAACATCCAAAAACTAGTTCTTGGTGGGACTAGCCCTTTGAATACATCTCTTTTACAAGAGGCAGATCAAGTGACTATATTTACTGTTAATATGGTATATAACATGACACACTGTGTTTGTTGAAACTGTTTTTACTACAAGGGTGTCCTGGTTTTGGCTGGGATAGAGTTAATTGTCTTCCTAGTAGCTGGTACAGTGCTGTGTTTTCAGTTCAGTAT
>JAVKLA010000027.1:43578084-43605012 GCA_034782735.1 Sagittarius serpentarius | reverse complement strand
AGGTGGGAGGGGAGACAGCCGGAACAGCAGACCCAAATTGGCCAATGGGGTATTCCATACCATGGGACGTCATGTCCCGTTGGGTTGGGGGAGGAGGAGCGCCGTTCGGGCGTCGGTCGGCAAGTGGTGAGCAATTGCATTGTGCATCACTTGTGTATTCCAATCGTTTTATTATTATTGTCATTTTCTTGTTGTTATTAGTGTCATTGTTAGTTTCTTCCTTTCTGTTTTATTAAACTGTTCTTATCTCAACCCACGAGCTTTACTTTATTTTTCCGATTCTCTCCCCCATCCCAGTGGGGGGGGGGGAGTGAGTGAGCGGCTGCGTGGTGCTGAGTTGCTGGCTGGGGTTAAACCATGACAAAGGTGTCAGATTATAATGTTTTCCCTTCAAGCATTTTTTTTTGTTGAAAATAATGTTGTTCCATTGACTTTTATCACAGTATATTAATTTCTAGTGGTTGATTAGCAGACTGAGTGGTTTGTGAATGTTGACATCAACCACAATGAACTAAAGAAGTAAAAAAGGATTTATTGTGAGAAATGTGCAGAATCTGACTTTTTAGAAACAGTGAGAGATGAAACTTGCAGCAAAAGAGAAGCAGCAGACTAACTGTGTAAGAGTGCTGGCAGGTAGCAAACAGAATAAATACCTATGAAGTGTGGGTCTGCTTAGTAGCTGAGTAGTTTGTTTTCCTAAATATTTTATTGTTATTATGCCTTTAATTCCACAAACTAAACAAACAAACAAAAAATAGCCAGCTGTTTTATTGAAGCAGCAGCAACAACAACAAAACATCAAGAAGGGATTAGGTATTTCTAATTTTCTCCTTATGGAAGTGTAAGTGTCCAGCAGCTGCTGCAACTGGCAGTAAAGTCACCATTTCAAAGAACTTATTGAGCAGTAACTGTTAAAAAATCCAGGTTGCCACTAAATCACAGTTCTTCACTTGGTTCCCACAGTATTGCAATGCCCTAAGCTATTCACAGCTGCCACGCATCTCCCCAGAGGTGGCTGCATTTCAGCGGTACGCAAAAGAACACCAAAATTACATCAAGAAGCAGATTAATACACTCTCTAATTCTACATGACAAACAATAAAAAAATGCAAACTATCGTTTTATTCAATAGGTGACACAATTCCTTCTCAGACAATAGAAGCTAGTGTCCCAGCATATTGGTAGGAAATACTGAATGGCTACAAATATTTGGCTACCTCTCCTGCTTCATTGCACTGTGTGTGGTCACTTAGAACTATTTTGATGCAGTCTTGTAATGCTGCAGAATCAGCGTGGTAACATTTTATACTAACTTTATTTTGATTTCCACAGAGGCAAATAGTTATGCGATGTGCAATGCAATGTTGAATGAAGTTCAATCACATTGAAAACCCCAAAATACCAAACGTGAATGCAGGGCAGAATTCTAAGTTTATTTTTACTGTATTATATACAGTAGAAATATGGTAGGATCAAAGGTACCTAAGCAACAAGGTGAGAAGTGACTTTCATGAACATAGGTCAGTGAAGGATTCTTCATATGTATACATACGTTCTCAAAGCACAAAAGAAGTCAATATGTAGAAATATAGACTAATAAAATATGCTGCTGTAATAAAATCATTTTGCCCTAATTTTTTATCAAATTCCTTTTCTGTGCCTGAAAGAGAAAACGGTAACCAACACGTGACATTCCAGCAGACGCAATACAGTTCTTTTCCCACGAAGTAATGATGCGCCAGTGTTTGTGATAAGTCAGAGACTCAGTGACACAAAGGGACAAGAGTTCCTAAATGTACAGGTAAGACACCAAATGCAGCTAAAGAGAAAATGAAAACCAAGTTTTTGTACATTTCACCAGAATTTAAAAAGTTCCCTTAAATATCTCCATAATTACAAAGTGTCAATGTACTTAACACATCCCATAACTGCTCTAAAAATGAGTAAGGACTTATTTATACAAGATATTTCACAGGGCCTCACACAGCCTTTAAAAATAATATCACAGCAACCCCAGTATCCTCCCTCCTATTTTTCTATACAGGTTTTATTAACTCTGTATTAGAGTGTTAGAGCTCCAGTCTGCTAGGCAATTTTCCACAAAGAGATAGTGTTCATCCTTACAATTAACTTCTTCCAGAAACTTAAAAAAACCCTACATTAGCAACAAGACCACAATTATTTGGAAAAAAACCCATGCTCAGACTAGCTTCTCTTAAATCGGAAGAGAGATTCAGGCTCTAAACTACTCCTACAACCTCAGTGGGAGTGATTTATTTGAGCTGCTGCCATTGAGAACATACTCTTTTAATAGTGTGTATGAGCTGGGTGTTGAAACTGTTTATATAATCTTCGTTTGTTATTTTTAGAGTCTATTTTTTTGCATCTGGATGTTTGAAGTGAATATCTGTAAGGACCAGCCTCCCGTTGAACTGCATTTAGTAACTTGAGTTGTAATGAAGCAACTTTTCTTGCTCTGTTTTGTCATTTTTGGTAGCCAACGAACAAGTGTAGTTTATAGTTTAATGTTGATTGCACACAGCCAAGGTCATGTATTAACAGAAACAGTCTTTCTTCCACACTCGTTTCCTTCCTTTGCAACATGGGATGAAGAAGAGGTGTCTGCAAAGTTAATCTGAGTTGACAAGCTTCCTTCATATTTTATATGTTCCTTAAACTCATACTGGCACAAAGCAGCTGCTTTCTGCTTACAGTGCTAATGCAAGAATGTCTTCTCCTTGGTCACTGAGCAAGTGTAACATGGCCGTCCCTGGCAAATACTGGAACAGCAGCAAAACCCCACAATCTGTACATAAGCTTTCTCAGAGGCCAGACTTGTAAGAAAAAGGTGCAGAGGGTTTTGAAGTGCTGGTTAGAGAAGGCTCTGTGCAACCAAAATCCACCCTGTCTAGTCACACGTTTTGCGATCATATTTATCCAGTGGTTATTCCAGACCAGGCTTCCAACCATGAAAATGGTTGTTTATTTTTTCTTAGATGATTGGGGTAAGTCCTGAACGTGCCTTTAGGGGCTATAGCCAGGACTGGCTACTCTCACGGATATAGTAAAAACGCTGATAAGTTTGGAAGAATAATGAAGGGGGGATGTGAATCACAGGGAGGGTAATTGGTGAAATTAAAATGGCAGAAATATTATTAGCCAAAAATGTTCAGTCCTTTAAAACCAATGATTGGTCACTTGCAAGGTCCTGGTTAACTGTGGCTTTTAAGTAGAGTTTTACACTGCCTGTGTCACCAGTAATTCAATATGCTCACAGCCACGATAACTTCATGTTTTTTCTGTATTTGACTGTCCCGGTCTGTTTTAATCACCTACTGGAAAATGCACAAGAAAACATGGCATTGCACCATTATTTCTTATTCATATCACCAGACCACATTAAGACAGCTCAAATCAATTCACAATTGCAGATGCTGCAGTTATAAATAATTTGAAAGAAGAGCAGGTGGAAGGAATAAAAACACGTTCAAGATAAATATGTGAGAATTCTATCTGGAAAGTCTTAAATAAAAATTTCATAAGAGGAAAAAGTATTCCAGTTTGGAAGGTTTGACAAGTTGTAGTTGTAAGCAATTTCATTTTTTATTATTCATTTTCCATAATCCCTCATTTGTCCAGGCACATGGCTTGTGCACACTTCCACAAATACCCATGCAAATTTAAATCTTTAAGGAAAGAAAAGATTAGGAACTTTTTTAATCATAACAGTCTTTGGGTCTTTAACGTATGTCCTTTTGTTATTGCACTTTGTGATCTGACAATCTTCAGCCCAGCACCTTTGATATTTTTTCACTGCCCTTTTGACAGCTCCAGCTTGCTGCTTGCAACAAATTTGCTTATTTAAATTATCTGAATCAGAATGAACCAGGCGAGCAAAATCTGCTTTAAACAGTTTCAGCTAGCTGAACTCTTCTGGAGCTGAGTTAGGTTAGGGTGCATTCAGAGGAACAAATTGGCTGGCAGATCTGCAAGGGCTGTAATGTCTTGCAGACGTATGACTGAGCAGCAGGGAGCAGAATACAAGGTCTTCTGCTGGCCTGGAGTCTGGAGAGTGTGCGGCTGTTCTCAGCCTAAGCCAAAACTTGACTGTACTTGTCATCTTCACTACCACCTTATCAGTAGGCAGAAACCCTGAATCTGAACCGAACAAAGGTTAGGTCAAAAAAATCTTTTCCTGTATCCGAACCCTCTACAGTTCCTTGCACAGTCTAGTCTATGCTTTCTGTCCTGAAATACACACACATTTTGTGTTGCTCTTAACTTGCAAATTTCTCAACACACTCAGTCTCTCCAGAACTCTCCTCAGACATACAAATACTGAGCCCTTCGGGCAGCTTTTCAAAGATGACAGCCATTGCCCTTGCAGTGATCTCCAGCGAGGCAGGACATTCCTTTTCCCCCTCTCTCAAAGGAGGTGACGGTCATCTTGCTGTTCCCTGCTGCAGGACGAAGGGATTGCTGTAAGACCAAGCCCATGGTCTGGCAAAAGCTGAGCACGGGGGGCTGGCACAACCTCCCCAGCGGTGGCTGAAGGAAACTCTCCTTCTCGGCTTGGGGGTGGAAAGTGAGGAACCTCGTAAGCTTGAACTTTTGAATTATGCTGACTTCCTAAAGACGTTGCTATGGCACTTACCGCTACAGTTTCCAGGTTCATATATAGATCCAGATTCAGAGTCTCTGCCTGTAGCTAAGGTGATGGTGAAGATGGCTTAAATACAGGCAAGTTTTGCCTTAGGCTGAGGAGACCGGCACGCTCACCGGAATGCAGAGCAGGAGCACTGCTCTAGGCCACTGCAGGAGAGCTAGGGCCTGCTAGGAGTTTCACGGGAGGCTCAGAGCAAAGCACGGCGGCTCTCTGGATCTCTCACTGGCAGGAGAGAAGTAATTTCCCCAGCTGCAAAAGCATGAGGGTGCTGTAGTCGACGTGAGGCGTTGCTGGCCGTTAGCTGCTGGGAAGATCTGATCCTGTGCAGCAGAGGGCACTAGCTGACACACGCAGACGCGCACACACAACTAACACACTCAACTTACACCCCACCCCCTCCCCCCCCCCCCCCACCCCGCCTGTGCAGTATGTTAAGAATTACTCCCTTCTCCCCATCAAACATGGGCTAACAAGTTTGGGATCCCTGGAGATAAGTTAATCACTTTCAATGTGAACATGTGAGCTTATAAAAATAAGGATCAGGGCCATTTGCCGTGATTTGCTTCTGCTTAAGTAACCTGCATCCACATTTACAAATCACCGATGTGCTCTGTAAGTCATCGCTGGGTTTATGGCAGCAAGGACACACCTTTACAAAAGAAGCAGTGGTATCTAGTCTGAGTGCTCTCCGTGTGTGCTTTGATGGACTTTTAAACAACCAGCTCTAACAAGACCAGGAGGTCAGAAAGTGTTTTGTGGACCAGAAAGCTGACCATGATGCTGGATTCACTGGTCAGTTCATTTCTTTTCATCTTTGGTGTCTTTTTCTCAGTCTGCCTTTCTGAGGCTACCCTAATAACCACAACAACACACTACATTGAGGAGGGAGCCATTACTTTAGGAATGAGTCAGGTTCTCTTTGTAGAGGAAACTATAAACACAGTTTCTTTCTATGAAATGTATTTTGCAACAGAGGCAGAGGTGTAGAGAAAAAAAAACCTGCATGAAGTGTGGGCCACTTCACCGTTCTGAGGGTCTGGAAATGTTTGCAGGAGCTTGCTTTGTTCGAGTGTTCTTGAAGAATATTCTCCTGTAAGTCAACCAAGGGTGCTAATGTCTTTGATGAGAATGATTCAGTTGTTTGAACTATGTCTAATCAAAATGATCCTGGGCCTTAGAGTGAAAGTCAGGCTCAGATACTGAGTTTCTTCAGGCTTGATGCTGGTTGCATTTGGCCTGTGTTCTCCTTGATAACAGAGGCTGCAACCAGCTGGAAATAAGCAAATGTATCTAACTTTTTCCTTATTCTGCAAATGATTTGGATGCAGTGTATCAGCCTGTTATCTGCCTGACATAAAACATTTTATTTAGTGCATTTAGAGTTGTTACAGTGGGTTCTGGCACCATTACAAGAACAGTTCTCTGTCTTGCCCGAACTGATGAAAGAAATCTCTGAAAGGTTAAAGAGAAATAGTCTGCTCATAGAGAAATTATTTCTAAACCTCTAGTGGTTAGTAACTGGTTTATATATTTTCTCCAGATTGTTTCAGCAGCAACATTACTATCCAGCTCACTGTCTTATCCTTTCTCACTCATAGAATTGTTAGTCTCCATGTTACTCCTTACAAATAAGATTTTTCAGGATACTTGCATTTAACAAAATAAATTAGTTTTTAAATTATGCAATTTTAAGAAGTGCTTCCAATAGAATTCCTTACCAAAGATAAAGGGGCTGAAAAAAAAAACCCTTTAATTTCTATGGTACAAGAAATCCTCATGAAAAGTTCATTTTTTAAAATTTCATCTTTAAGTCCTAAATCCTGGAATTTAAATATACAAGAGTCTCAACATTCTAGTCTGCATGGTTCAGGGAAAACTTTAAAATGTCAGTCAAGTGTATTCTTCAGTCTTACAAAATAGAAGACAAAATAGATACTTATTTAGTATTATCAGCCATCGTTTAGTAATGTAATCTCTGGATTTTAAGCCTGTCTCATAATTTTAGGGTCCTTGATTAAAAACTTCTGAGTGCTTCGAGTCAGCAATATTATTTCTGCAGTGGAGCCCTTCAGACTTTAAGACTTTGGCAAGCAAAAGCTACATGGGAAAGAAGAAGGGGCTTACTGCTGGCCCTGACTCAAATAATTTTCCTGGACACCCAGGCAGGATAACAATAAATGGTGCTTTCGATGCAAGCAGGAAGTGACAAGCAGCAACAAAAACTGAGTCCAAGTTTTCTGTGGGAATTTCTCACTGCCTTCTCACACACAATTCCCTCAACTTTGCACTTAAAGTGGTAAACAGCTAAAAGTTTGTTAGTCAACAGGAGCATGGCTGAAACCCTACCTACCTGGAGCTAAGGGTAGGGATCTCCTGACCGAATTTGTGACCTCTCTTGGCCATGCCTGTGACAGGTTCATTTCCCTCTGCCTTCATGCCCTGACACAAATGAAGGAGGAGAACTCAAGCCATACTAATTGCTGTTGCAGCAGGAAGAAAGGACTTGAAAGCTGGGTTAAGCACACAAAACCCTATGACCTGCATGCTTCCAGGCATGTTCCTGGCTGTAATTCAGGGTCAGAGCATCTCCCCTGTGTTTGGGAAGAGCTCTGCTCAGTATACCTGTTCAACAGAGCAAACCATAGCACATTTAGCCCTGTGCAAGCCTGACTCTATCAGACTGCAGGAATAAGAGCTTGCCTTTGCGCAACAGCACTCAGAAAGGCAGGACCCCCTCCCCAACCACCAAGACAAACCAAGAGCTTGTGCCAAGAGACCACTGAAGCACATGGCCAGGTTTCCACTACGAATGCTGGGGGATGTGAGACTAATGGGCAAGTCTGGTCTTGCACTCCATTGATAGTGTGTTGAGACTCACTGCAGCTAGCTCATCTCCTCCACCTCATTCCTTCATGTTAGGAGACTTTTGCAGAGTTCCAGAACTTTTGAAGGCTGTCTGATATGTGCAAAGAGTGAGTAGTCTAAAAAAAGGACAAAAGATTTATCTGCAACCTTCTGCTCTTTCTGGCTGTGTCAGTCATTATCATTAAAACCTTTTCCTCCTGAAACACTGAAACACTTCTTTGAAAAAAATTATCCTGCCATTCACACACCAATACTGTCTGGGTTTTAACTATACATCAATACTTCCTGTTTTCTAACTATCACAAATTCCAAGAATTCATTCAGACTCTGTTTGTGCTTTTTTTTAACATGTTAATAATGCATCGATTGAGAAAGGTACACTGTTTTTACAGAACTTGCAGGGCTCTCAACTGAACCTAGTATAACAGAGTTTACCTTGATACATAAGAGCAGTAAGTCACGGCCATAAAGATTTCTTAGTTAAGAATAAAATTGTATCCTTTGGCATGACTCTGGACAATGCGTAAAAGTTCCTTTCTTTCTTGAGTTTTTTTATATATGCTATCCACAATTTATAAGACAAAACAGGATTGTTATAACAAGACATTGGTCATACTAGTTTGTTCTGTTTCCTATCAGCGGCTTGTATATGATTTTAAATCCAAATGACTAACAGTTTGGGGAGTTCAAACTTAGACCCCTCAGAAGTGTGTGATTTGTAGATTGAGCATCAGCCTTGTGAAAAGCAATGCTGTTTGTGCCCAAAGGTGAACATTCAGAAATGGAGACAGACAAAATGCTTAACCACTTTCTAGTCAGACTCCTCAATTTGATATTTAACATTCATGCTTGTCATGAAATCAGCTGGATCCCTGGATTCCCTCTTGCAGATATGGAATTCCTAACTATTGTTTGAAAGGCATTATTTATTTGACAAACCCAGTTGCCACTCATGGCATAGTTCCCTGATTGCAAATAAAGCGTCTGTTCCTTATAGCTCAGACATTAATTCTGATCTTGACTGGAGTGGGTTCATGACAGTTGAACTCACTGCACGAAAAACTGCAGAATTTATACTAGCTTTATGGTTTTGTGCTCATTGCAGGGGACAGATAATGCCTGTTCCAGCAAAACGTTAAATCTGGTGCAGAGAGAACATTTTGAATAGATCTGAACAAGCAGAGTGAGTTTATAGCACCTTTGAGCTTTCTTACGTATCTACAGCATTTTTGACTTGGCAGTAACGGAATCCGGTTACACCACAGAAAGCCAAGAAAGCAAATCTTCAAGCAGTAACATCCCTTCACACTTTTTTGGCCATGACTTCGTCTCACACTCACCCTTGGAGATGCTTGGCACTTCAGAATTATTTTAAATAACAGGAATCTTGTCAAATCATTTCATGAAATCGTAAGTTATAACTGATATTGCAATAGCTCAGAGCAGTCACTGCTATGGACTCACTGCCAGTAAACTGTGTCTGTACTTCAAAAGGACAATCTATGTGGAATACAAAAGACAAAAAAAAAGAAAAAAAAGGAGAAAATGCTGCCACTATATTACTGACAAGAGAAAGAAGTTGACAGAGTTGACAGGGTCTTATTTTGGAGCAGTAGCAGAGTAAGGAACATAAATAAGACCTCCTGGAAGTTCTTTCTAACCCATAAGCATCTTTTCTAGACCCTGACAACTTCAAGTACATTTAAGGACAAGAGGCCATGAAAATAGATAATTCACTTCAGATTTTCCTCCTTCACCAAAGTTTGTAAAAGTAGGTTAGGAATTATTTTCTGGGGTGAATTTCATCTCTCTGTCTTACACCTTGTCCTCCTATTTTCCTTCTCTACTCTTAAAGGTTACTCTTAACACTAATTAAAACAAAAAATGTCCTGCACCTCTTCTCTGTCCCATCTGGCAGACAGAGACTTTGATTCATATGGTTCACCACTCTTCCGCTTCAGAGAAGTTGAACAGTATGACTTGGTCCATCATGCGAACAGCTCTTGTCCTGTCCCATCCTGCCCTGTCCTGTCCTGTCCTGTCCTGTCCCGTCCCACACACTGCGCTCAGGCACAGTCTGGCAGATCCTTGGTTGGCCCAGGTCAAAACAACCAGGAAAAGTAATCGGCTTTGATGGTTTCCTTGATTGCTAGTCAACGGGCATGCTGGTGCCCTGAGCCTGTTCAGTGCATAGGCAGAAGATTGCCAGCCCTCAAGCTTCCCCAAAAATTTACGTTTTCTATATACTCAGATCTGATTCTTGTGCAAGTAAAAGGGGAACTACAGCTAAATATCTCAGAAATGTATATCGCTCTCATAAAGAAAATTAATAGCACACATCTGAATAAGAACAGACAAAGCATGGGTTATAACACAAACTAATAAAAAATTCCCCATATATCACATGAAAACAAAGAGCAAAAAGGCCCCAAATCATGCCCTGTGAAACACTTCACATCAAGAGTACGACAAAAGTATTGATGGCAACAAAATGAGAAAAATAAGTAAGTTAAGTCATAGCCCAAAGGTTTTAATTTCATGCTTTGAAAGTCTCTTGTCTCCCCCTTTCCAGTTGTTATTTCAGATTCCAATGTCCAATCATAAATTAACACTGCCCTCATCACTCAATAGCTACATGGGATGCATTAAAATTAGGAAGGAATACTCATCCTCTGCAAAACCTGAGGTACCAATTTAGAGTTCATTAACAAAAAAGTAGTAAATTAGCCTAATGAAGAAAATTCAGCTGAGAATGTCTTTGGATAGTCATATAAAAAGTTCAGAAAAAAAACAGGAGAGCATTCATAGATTGTGTGCAATTTTACTCACTATAAAAACACCACCAGAACTGTCATTACTAAATCAGAGCTGTGATCTGCTTTATACATTCTCCTGCCCATGACAGTAACCATCAACCGTCACTTCCAAACGACATAAAAAACCATTCCCATGAGCAAGCAGGGATCGGTGGGTTTGCATGAGTGGCAAGGAACAAAATGAAGTCAGCCAGTGGGCTGTGTTTACCTCCACTTTCTCCCATCACTATATCTGGCACTTGGTATCCTCCAGACATCATCCAGGATGTCATCACTGGAACGTGATCTGTGTGAATGTTCCTTCTTCACTTCTATAAAATATTTGAAACTTGTGTGCTCATCTCACTTCCAAATCTGTCACAAAAACAGTGAGTGAACAGGGAAGAACACGAAACTATGTGTTGGTTAGTTTATAGAGTGCACAGTGTTCATGTCAGTACTCTTCGGATCATCTAACCTGAAGAAAAATGTCTGTAGAAATGCAATTTTTTTCTTACCTCCAGGATGCCATTGCAATCAGAATATTGGTAGTGTAGGAGAGTTTTGGATGAGCTCCTCTCACCAGTGTAAAGTAATTACACCCTTATACATTGCAAGATCCAGAAACCAGTCAGAGGTGTGATTTATTCAAGAAAATCACAAAATTTTAGGCTGAGAATCCAAGCATGTCAGCCTTTAAGCACTCTTTTCATAACCTAAGAGTATTCACTTTTGCTAAATGACAGAACCTAAACCAAACAAAAATGATGTTATGTTTTTTGGTAAAACCCAATGCCAGTAGCAACAGGATCTTCTTCCTTACATTTGCTGATTGAACTGTCCAGTAACCAGCAGTGGAAAAGAGGTATTAAGTATAATGAAGTCACCTATTAATATTATACTGCTATCATTAGAGACAGAGAAAGATCAAAAAGATGAATCATTTTAAGATCCTGGGTTCAAAGAGCCTCAGCAGCTTGATAAATGTAAAGCCTGATCTCAAATACAGCGTATGCCCAAGACTGTAATTCTGACAGAAGTGATCAGGAAAGACTCAAGAAAATAATAGGTAAAGATTGGATCAAGAAAAGAACCAGTTTTTCAGGTTTTTTTCTAATCAGCTAATGACATATCATGTGTCTTTATACGTGACCTAAAATAATAGTTAGAGTGACAGTCATCAAGCTATCAATAAAGCTGGTACTGGGAGAAATGGATCATTCCTTGTCTGTATCGCTTTGCTTCAGTACAGTAGGAATACTTTATCTGCTCGCGGAATTATTTCAGGCAGGGAACTATGATTACCCAAAAATTTTGACATGAAAGTAAAGAACAAAGCATTTAATGAAGACTTCCTTGTTTTATCTGACAAAAAATCATGAGGCCAATTAAACTCTATGCATTTAAAAGAGAACATTAGGCAGAGGATGTTGGAGATTCTTCAGTCTATGATACAGAGTTAAAAATACACAGATAATTTCCATAAGATATGTTATTTCCTCTTAATATATTTCTTCTAGAAAGGTTTCACAGACCTTCACCCAGTTAATTTTACATCAGGCTAATTATAATATCAGTTTTACAGGTGGGAAACAGATATCCACAGTCTAAGGGATCTACCAAAAGTCACAGAATGCTTGACCCACATCCTCAAGAACTTGGTAGTAGTTTTTGTATTCATTTTATAGTACTTAAACCCAGGGGGAGCCGAGACTAGAGTTCACTTAATTGCAGGGTCCTAGTATGAGCGTGTAACTGTTGCCATTACAGGAAACCCAGGTCATTTGTTATGCCGCTGGAGCATCCCACTGATCCTGTCATTAATCACTATGACATCACAGGACAGCTACCATATGGTGTAAAATAATCTCCTCCCTTGCTAAAGAAACTAGATATCTTTAAAGACAAAATCAATCTCTACACCACTTGGAAAGTAGATTAGACTTTTGCTTCCCCTTAGAACTTTGTCCTAAAAATGCTGGTTAAGATAATTTGTGAAGGAAAAGTGAGACCTTCAAATACCTTCTGCAAGAGAAAAGCGGATCAGCCAATGCACCTCTTGCTATGTGCATGTCTCCATCCTAACCATCTCAACCTTATCATTAAAAATCCATCCCTTCCAATGCACATGGGAGACAGCAGGTCAGAGACAATTATTCTTCCCTCTCAAACACACTTAGCCCCCTGTTAGCTTCTTTCCATCAGATGGAAAGGCTTATAAAAAGTCTTGTCCAGTGGTGGTTCCAATGATTCTTCAAGGATGCGGCTTTTGCAATGAACAGGATGATATCTCATCGTACATTACTCAACTAGAGTTTTATTCCCAATGCAAGCATATTAGTTACACAGTTTTAGCTTTGATGCTATATTTCAGTCACATCCGGCATGAACCAGTGGCCTGGATGATGACATGCTTTCATTTCATTGCTTTTTAAGCAGCAACATCATTAGCAGCTTTCAGGACTTGACAAGTCTGCCCTCACTGAAAAAAATCTTTTCCTTTTGCATAGGAAAGTTTTGCCAAGTCTGCATACTGGAATACCCAACTTTGGTGCTAAGGTTTTGCAGCAGAATGTTAGGATAGCAAGTAGATCTGTGCAACATATTCAAAATACCCAACATATTCAAGGAGGAGGTGCAGACATCAGCCAGAGTAAAACATTAAGCATGGCCTGGTGCTTTATAGACTTAGAGTTATTAGAGAGGAGGTTAAATACCAGAGGCTTGTTTCCATCTCTAATTAGTTCCTATATCCTTTTTCCTCAACAGGCTGCTAACGACTCACCTACTTGTAGTAGCAGCCCCTGGAGAAGATTGTATTGTGTTGCAGTCTGGGATTTTGGCACCCATATTTTTCTGAATTTAGCCTTTAGTCTCCATGTGAAAGAGTCTGACTGTGGAATTGGAGAGAAGCACACACCTGTTGTCAGCAGTCTCCATGCTCCTACAGGAATATTACCAGTTTTCAGAAACCAAGTAAGTGTCATGAGCTTCCTTTGTGTGCACACATCCTGGATGAATTCCTGCTTGGAAAGATTTGTAACTTAAACAGAGAGTGAGAAAGGAAGGATTTAATCACTGCCTATTTTACTAATGGAAAACTGAGACACAGAGAGATTAAATTCAGCTAAACCATAAGATCATTTAGACAATGAAGAAATGGAGCCAAGAGCTAAATCAAGTGTTTTAAGCACAGGATCATTCTTTTTTCTCAATCTTTTTTGAAAGTCTTGATGACTATAGTGGGTTTATTTCTTTCCCCTTCATCTTCCATGGGAGATCTGAAGCATAGCTGGAATTTCTAAAGCTGTATTTGATCAGACTTAATCTAGCCTAATAACGAGCACAAAGATTTCAATAGTCTATTCTTATTTCTCCACCACATTAAGTCAAACATATAAAATCTTAGAGTACTTGATTTTGAAAGAGAAATCTGGTAGAAGAAATACTGTAACCCATGTGATGTTCATTCTCTGTTTACAAATCTGCTGAAAACTTGATTTCCCAAGAAAAAGAGTGTTTCCCATGGATAACCAAGTCCATATTCTTATTCCATTTCATTTGGTTCAAATATACTGTTAACATTTTGCAGTATTTCCTATACATTTTGCATACATACATATGGTTCCAAGTGGAAAAAAAAATAAATCTCCATATCTGTGGCTGTAATTACATTTGACTTAAGGTGAACACTCGTTAAGTGATAGCTCTTCTAAATCCATATCAACAGGAATTAAACTTAGCTGAATAATGTTACCCTGTTTAGATGTTTAGATATTACTGATGGGCATTAAATCGGTATTTTAAGGTGACAGAAATACAACCAACTGTAAGTCAGACTAATAACTTTCCATCAGAGCATCAGAACAGGCATGCTAAAGGACTGACTCTTAAAACAGATAAAATACCCTGGGATTTTTGTGCTGTTGTAGTTAGTTTAAGAAACAGACAGGGGCTTCTGTTGCAGGGATGTGTTGCTCTCTCTTATTCTAGTTGAGAATATCCAAGACCAGTTCACTTCAGTTCTCTTTCCTCTGATCTACAAAATATACTTTAAAATGACAGCTTACAGGAACAATTATGGTGTTGATTTAGCATCTACAAAAATATGTAATACAGAGGTGAACCTATTGATTGGAGCAATGGGACACATTCGTGACTATTTACCTCCCCAGCACCATCTTCAGTGTGTCCAAGGAGTAACAGGGGGTATGCTCAAAGAAAACAAGAGAAGTGTTATGACAGGGATCAGATGTGTCCCCACAGAGTAGAATTGTGACCTGAAAAACTTGCTGACATGCAGTAAGACCTTAGGAAGCTGAGAGTTGTCAGGGCATTTGTTGAAAGGAAGTTTTGTCTGAGCATATTGAGAAACTTCATTTTGATCAGTCGTGTCCAGCGGATTTTCATCTTGACTCGGTAAGATAAAGATCTCCCAGCTGTCAGGAACTTTAGTTCAGGGATAGGTGGCTAAAATGCTTTGGGGAAAGGACAATCTTGTTGTTATGTATTTGTAATAAACTTATATGGTTTATATTCTCGAGGTCAAAATCACAAACAGTAAGATGGTTTCTCGAATTTAAAAACATTTCCTTTCTCTTGCATAGATATGTAACTATAGCATACACAGCTATGTAAGTATGCAGTAGACATATAAAGGTATATAAATATAACAGCCCTTAGATAGTTAAATCAAATATTAACTTTGGATCAAAAATTTGATATGATTAATTCTGCCGTTTTCATGCATGTATTTTTTTTAAAATTACGTTCTCACATCAGTCATTTAGGCTTACATAAAATATTAATTTTCTCATGTTAATCAACTGGTTTTCTTTTCCTGGTTGAAAAGTGTGTAACCCAGGTAACTAATTGCTTTTCTTTTTTTTGTAAGCAGGTTATAATACTCATAAACTTAAGTTATTTAAGTAAGTAAAATTCTGTATTACTCCAGCTGAGATAACATTCTTTGGATTCAGTGCTGATGTAACATCTGGAAAATGAATTCATTCTACATTAATAGTAACTCATAGTCTAGCTCAAGTCCTAAGCAAGTTGCTTATGGAGAAGACATTCTCACTACTTATGATTTTTTCAGATGTTGCAATCTTAAAATAATCAATGACATCATCTTCCTCTTTTTAGTGTAATTAAATCTCCATATCCTCTGTAACTGATTAATTGCATAATCCAGAGACAGCATTAGTATATAGTGCTAAGAACAGGAATGTACGAATGGCCAGACTGAGGCAGGCCAGAAGTCTTCCTATCCTGCCTCTAACAGTGGTCACTAGCAGATCAGTAGAAGCAGTATGAAAATAAATTTCTAGTGGAAAAGCAAGCAAGCCTACAGAGATTCATTCTCTCATACAGCAGTCATTCTCTAGACTGTTTGAACTTGTAGTTGCTTCCAGAAAGTGTATCAGATCTGAAACACACTTGCTATACGGAAGTTATGCCACGAAGATGATCAGAGGGCTGGAACACCTCTCCTATGAAGACAGGCTGAGACAGTTGGAGTTGTTCAACATGAAGAAGAGAAGGCTCTGGGGACACCTTATAGCAGCCTACCAGTACCTAATGGGGGCCCACAAAAAGCTGGAGAGGGACTTTTTACAAGGACATGTAGTGATAGGAGAAGGGATAATGGCTTTAAACTGAAAGAGGGCAGATTTAGATTAGATGTAAGGAAGAAATTCTTTACTGTGAGGGTGAGGAGGCACTGGAATGGGTTGCCCAGCAAGGTTGTGGATGCCCCATCCCTGGAAGTGTTCAAGGCCAGGCTGGATGGAGCTTTGAGCAACCTGGTCTAATAGAAGGTGTCCCTGCCCATGGCAGGGTGGGTTGGAACCAGGTGATCTTTACGGTCCCTTCCAACACAAACCTTTCTATGATTCTATGATGAAGTTTAGGGGTTAAAGATTAATAGATGTATTTCTGCAGGAAGGGGAATAAGGGGCCTTCTAGAAGTACTAATGGCACTTAATTGCCTTTGAGTAAACTATCTTTAACCTCTGAAGATTCTCCCCCAGCCCATATGCCACATTGTCAGTAAACAAGTCTTGATTTTCAGCAGTCATGAACTCTCATACATGATGACCAGCACCTCTGGAAACCACACCAACTTTTTCTGTCAAAGATAGCTGATGTTTACCTCATATAAAAATGTAATATATATTAAAGAATGCTTATCAGCATGTCTAAGGGTGCAAACTAAAGGGAAGATCTGCATGCTGTGTGTGGGACATTAGTGCAAGTTAAGTAAATCTAGGTCTAAAACTGAGAGCCTGAAAAACCCTGCGTAGCTGATGGGTCTAATCTCTGAGGATGCTTCCTATTTTAGCTGTACATTTCTACAGATGGCTGAAGTCCTGCCACTGCATATACCCAGCAGGATGTTGCTGTAGACAAAGATGGGTGTAAGCCAACTACGTCGTGGCCAGTCAAATGCCTTGATGGTACGCCACCTCCTATTTGGATTTCAGCTGTGCTTAAGTAGCCGCTAGGTACCTGAGCTGCTTTTGTACAAATGCTGAAGCCTAAATTAATGCGGCTTAGGAAGCAAGGAGTTAGAGATGAAAGTGCCAAATTTCCTAAGTTGCTAGTCATAGAAATGACATCTAAAGCACAGGGGAGTCTGGATGTCAACACAGGATAAGGATACTATAAAGATTCCTTCCTAAGAGCTTTTATTATGTCTAATTTCTTAAAGGAAAAAGAAATAGTGAGTCATTGCAGTATTTTTTCCAGATAAGCATGAAATGCATCCAACAAATAGTAGCATAGCCAGATGCTACATCTTATGTTTTGTCAGTCAAGTCCACAGCCAGCTACTTGTGGGTGGAGGAAGTGCGTCCAAAAACTCCATGTGAGAGGTTGGAGGGATATATAAAAGCTTGAGATATACTACTTCTCTATATTAAAAATGTCTGTGATGCCTCTTAGGTGTACGACCAGATAATCTCCCCTAGTTCAGCATCATTATCACAGCCAGCATCCGCCAAGCTTATTTCCAAGTGATCTGAACTCCAAATGTATAACTCACTGTAAATTCAGTTAAAAGAAAACTTTTTTTTATTGTTCTGCAAGACTCCAAGGTATAAATTTGCTTTTGGCACCCAGAAATATCCTTCCAAGAAAACTGGATAAGAATGCTTAATCTGTGAGGTCTCCCTCCACAGCATTCCCTGGTTTTGTTTAATAACTTTGAGGAACAGACAGAGGGATTCCTGACAAAGGATTTCAGATATGTCAGCAAAATAAGGCTGGAACAAGTCAGCTCTGCTGGAAAAACCTTTCCTGGGCTTGCAGCTCTCCTATTCAGACCTCGTGATCCCTAGAAAGCCCAGCTGATTCCTCCAAATGCCAAGTATATTTGTCATTGTTCAAGTCTATTCCAGAGGACACTACGCCAGGCATTAAAACACAGAATGCATATTTATCGTGTTACACACTGTTGGACGAAAGCCCACATCTGTTCCTCAAGCTGACTAGACAAAAAGAGGCAGAGTGAAGGAAATAAAAATCACCAATACAGATCTCCCACATGTAAAACAAAAACCCAGAAAACTTCTGACCTTTAACTAGAGCATTTCTAGTTCCTCCTGCTTATGCCTCCGTTAGAGCACAAGTTCATAAGCAGCCCCACTGAGCGCTGGCTGTTTCTAAGAACCGAGAAACTTGTTCTCGGAAGGGAAGAAGGTTGATGCAATTTGGAGGCTAGAGATCAAAAGACATTTTCAAGGAAAGTGTTTTGTAATCACTGCAGCTCCCCATGCTTACCTCAATTTCTACTGCACACAGGGAAAACTGAGAGGACGAACGCTTCTCAGCCGGATTCTTTGCCTAAGAGGATACCTTTGTCTGCTGATGACCACAGATGGGAGCTCTGGCAGAGATCCTCATCTCTTTTTCCTGGCAATAGGAGGCTCTTAGGGCCTGCTCTACATTCACCTCAAAATGCTTCATCAAGGGAAAGATAATGCATCGTTTCTCACCTGCAGTGGGGGAAACAGTAGCATGGGAAGCTATGTGCTTTTTCATTATTACATAAAGGTCCAGCCTCAGCTCGGCTATTACAACCCCATTTACTTGTTCTAAGGCAATACAGCTGCTTTTAGCCTGAACAGAGCTTTGTGCTCTCTTGTTCTCATATTATACTTGGGAGAGGTTCCCCATGCAGACTTCACTTGATTTGTGATCCTTTCTACACGTCTCCAATTCTGTTTTGCTTTGCATTTTAATATCACCAGCTATTTGGGAAGGTGATCATGTCTTCCTTGGTACTGGCTACTACACAGGTCATTGAAATGTCAGAGTTGGATACCTGTATATACTAGAGCGCAGGCTGCTGATAAGCTTATCTGCATGTATACACAAGACCATTTGGGATTGCGTTTTATGAATAATATTGAAGGCAATACCAGAAAAAAACCCCACCTAGCTCAAGTAAATATTTTGACATAATTTTCATACCTAAAACACTGTTGTTTGCCTGGAAACATTTTCTTCTCCACATACAAAAGAACAAGGAGGTGAAGAAATGTGAACATTGGCCAGCTAACCCAAAAGAATAGTTTCAGTCTTTTATCTGACTGAAATATTCTGGTTTCAGTGGTCTGATTGTTTTTATAATCAAGGAAGGCCAGCATTTCCAACAAAAATACATTGTAAGAGGTAAAAACATTTTTTGCCAAAAAAGTAATGTCCTTATTTGAAAACTGCTTCAGCATTTTTTTCTAGTGTGAGAATGTCAAGCTAGCCTACTGCTGATATACTTTTCATTTGGCAGGATAAGATCAGAACCCTTCCTTCTTCCCCAGTTAGGGGTTCCAGTTTTTACCTCTGCATTTTAAGGTGGCGTAAGCTGCCAGCTGGATTTCAAGGCTCTGTAATTATGTCTCCGGGTATAAACGTGCTGCAGCAAGTGAGCTTAAGGAACATCAAATGTTCCTTGTCCCAGCTGAATACAAGGCAGTGATATACCTACTCCATTGCTGAGAAGGGTTAAGAAACCTGATAGCAGGGGTAGAGAAGGAGGGACAATATCGGTGGCTTGGATCTAGTTATACATGAGTATTTGTGAAGGGAGATTAAAATCAGTGGACGGATAATATCTCTGTGTTTGCATCTTGCTGAAAAAGCAGCCTTTTCCTCTCCCTTTACGTCACTTGCAGTGTCACAACTGCGAAGGTAACCACATGAAGAGAATGAAAACTTCAGGCTTTCATGGTTTACACTCCGCTTTCCCCAGCATCACATAGGAAAGTATGTGGGCCGTTCGGCCGAGTGAAGCAGTCACACGAGCAACGTTCTGCCCTGAGGTATTGCCCGCTGGAGAGGATAGTGGTATCGTGCTGCTTGTACGTCATGGCAGAATCAGACCCACAGCCTTGCTGGAAGGATGCACAGTCCCCCCTTTCCCTCTGCACACATCTTCAGACACTGTCTCTCGGGTGCACACGTGACTTAGACTCTCAAAGTAGGAGTGCTGGTGTTGGTAACCCACCATCTCTACTGGTCAATAGCTAGTGAAAATATAGTCTGGTTGTTTCCTTTAAGATATGCAAGGTGGCCTTAAAGACCATTTTATGTTAGCATTCAAAGGCTTTGTATAGTTCAGCATATAGTTAACACACACGTTCAATTAGCACTCAGAATTGGTGACCTAAAGGAAGAGTGATGTGGAACAGCTACTATTGGGAACGTCTGTTCCGGACCTTGGAGCAGTGCAGATGTTGAACCACTGACACACCAGTCACTCATTAAGCACAGCAATGTACAGCATCAAGTTTCATGTCAAACACGTGCACTGAGAAAAGAGACCCAGCAGTTCATACAGACTGTGAGCTCCAATGGAAGCTGAATGACTTCTTGATTCAAAAAAGATTAGTAACCTAGGTTCCTTTAATTAAAAGTTTCATTGGTCAGGAAAAAAACCCGAAAGTCTCTGTGTATAGCTAGTCCCAAATTACCAAAACTTCCTGTTCATCTTCTCACTGTCTTTTGCTAGTTACTTATCACCTTCTTAGATCTCAGAGTGAGACAGACTGTGAAGTTTGTAGGAGAGTGATTGCTTCGTATGTGCTAATACACCAGTAAGCACCATGGGACCATAATTCTTAACATTAAGTCTAGGCGTAATATAATTCTCAGGTTAGGATGTATGTACCCTTTGCAGCTTATTTTCTGGGGTTAATAATGGTCAAATATTAGGCAGCTTTACACTTCAGAGCAGACTTAGTCCCCAAAATATCACACTGAAGGTTTTCCTTTCCTTTCCTAGTCCTCCTTTTAATTTTCACTTTCAGTCTGCAAGAAGTCATGGAAATATCATGAGGAAATTCAGACAGTCCGAGCATTGTCTCCAGACAGATAAAGATGTGCAGTAACCCTGCAGTCTTCAATTCTATTGGATTTTTACCAATGGCTTCCATGAATCTTAAATTCAAATGAACTTTCAAGACACATCTAAATAGCTAGATGCTTATCTGACCTGTATCTAACCTCCCAACCTTTTGTGGCTGACACCATCACTTAATATCATATGTGCTTGTGTACACACACTATAGATAGATGCATACAAACTGCTAGAACATAATTCGTTGTTGCTTTTTTTCCCCTTCAGCTCCTTTTACTCTTCGTGGAGAAGTTTATTCCTCTGTATCATCAATTTCTGGGGCTGCCTGCCCTACATGGATGACAGGTTGAGGAGTACAGTCTGTCTGGTTATATGCCAGGAAGAAAAAAAAATCTAATTTTAGTAAACAAGTGTTGATGCAAAAGGTCACCAAAGTCTGTCAGCCCTTACGTGGGAATTGGGAATGAAGCATTGAAAAGTGGGGATGTTGCCAAGAACATGACTCTAAAGGCTTAACATACTGCCAGTGACATGTGGGAGGGGCAAAGGCAAGAGGACAGAGGCCTTGAAGCACAGGATAGATCCTGCCCTTGCTGATCTGGAGGAAAAGATAATACGTATATACAATATATAGGGGTGCTTTGCAGGAGAGGTAGTAAAAAGCAAAAGCAAAAGATCACTTTTAGTGATCTCAATAAAAGCTGCTGGCCAGTTTGTAATTAAAAAGCAAGTATTTTCTTTCAAAAACGTCTTTTTTTTTTTTGCTTTCAAAAGTGAAATTTCTTAAAGACATAGCCTTCTGAAAAAGTTCTCTATCCTGCATTTTTTTGTTTGTCCTTCTGCTCCCACATGCTTGGGCCAGGAAGGCAGGCAGTTGAAGAACTCTTTCAACATCCACAGTGAGGACCACTTTGTTTGTTTAAGAGGTTGGCTAGGGAATGAAAAATGGAACCATTTCAAATCCTGCAGCATGGAAACAACTCCAAACTTCTTTTTTAAAAAATGCTCCTTTAAAAAAAATCAAACCAAAACCCATTGGTTTTTACAGCATTTTCCTTCTCAAAGACAGACTTTAGTGAATTTGACCTCACCCACTCCCAGTGGGAAGCAAGCAAGACCAATGTCAGTTAAGTATGTTCTTTTCTTAAAAGAGAGATCAACCTGCTCCTTAAGATCATACACACAGAACTCAGCTATTCTAGCTTAAGTCTATCCTAGAAGATTAACGTGCCCAGTACTGGTCTAACAATGTGAGTGTGTAGACAGTCACGTTCCTGTGCCTGGGAACATTTCCTGGCACTGGTTCATTTACTGGTTCATTTAGAAAGGCTCTGGGTCCCTCCTTGAATAAAAGCACTAGCCGCTGCCCAGCCCACAGCCCCCCACATTCTCCAGGTGAGGTGCAGATCTTGGTGTTTCAGATATACATCTGCTGATAATAGGCTTGATACTTTTTAGTTACTTCTGGGGGACCCCTTAGAAATGATCCAGGGATTGCTCTTTGAAAAGCACCCTGTGACCCACCCCAGCCTGGAAACCTGCACTCAATGTGCCTGGATTTTTTCTTTCCCAAATTCCTGCAGAGATCCAGTTGATGTCATCCTCTAAGCTGCTGTGAAGGGTGAGATACAGTTTACATGCAGTGTATCCTGAGACTTAAGACCATGGGAGATTTATATAGCTAAGCAAAACTGTTTAAATTTGTCCAAAATAGAGGGTGAGGAAACTCAAAGTCAGTGAGGGTGAGGGAACAAGCAGGGAGAGAGGAAAACCCTAAACATGTTTCTGATAAGATATGTCAGGTGAAATTTATTTTAAATGATAGACCTGACAGCAACCACGATCTATTGCCCTATGTCCGCTGGAGTCAGAGACACCACCTGAGAAATGTTTGGTATAATTTGTTTCCTGATTTCTTCCCTTATTGCAGCCATTAAATTGCTTACCAGATCCTAGGAGGCACCAGTACAAGCACTGTTTTAACAGAAAGCTATTTGGTGGCTTCCCTGTTCTCTCCTTTTTTGCACACGCACACATTTGCTATATATAAAACCAGCTTGGTTAAACTGATAGAGCCAAGGTCATAATTTCTCAGGGAAATGGCAGACTAATGGAAAAAAGGTTATAAATATAATAAAACATGAGTCCCGTGACATTTACCAAGGACAATAGTTTCATAATAAACTATAGGGCACTCTGAAGCCTTCAATTAGGCCCCAAGAAGACATCCTGCATCATCAGTGAGGAGGGGGTGGGAGCAGGGGATGGAGGGGAAACCAAGCAAACTTTGAAACAGCCAGGGAAAAATATGCCTCTGGTTTACAAAGTGGCCTGAGCTACTAATGCTCTCTGACGAGTTGAAGGATTAAAAGTTCAAAAGGGCAGGTCATGTGAGGGCACTGAGGTCTTGCAGTGCTGTGACCTAGGAAATACTGACTGGTCAGGGAGTGAACCCATCCGCAGCATGTTACCAATTAGTGTTTAATGACCAAATGTGGAATGCATTAGCGCTTCTGAGAACTGAATATGTTTTCAAAGGGTCCAAGATGTTCTTTACAAACATTCCTGTGTGGTTTGATTCACACTGTGTTTGGGGAAATCTTCAAGCTTTGTCCAGACTACAAAGCAGATATGTTGCAAATTCCAGTGGATGTAAGAATGGAACAAACATGGTTTAAATTTCTAAAGAGACAAAAAATTTGAGCTCAAGGACCCAGGTAGGGCCTCTAGGAGTTAAAAAGGAGATTCTCCTGTCCTTATTCAGTCACTAACATGCTTGGTACTTAATTCAAGGCTAAAGAGTATAAGGATTCAATGGAAGTCTCTCAGTTTATACCAGCTGAGAACCTAGTCCGTGCTCTGAAGACCTTGCTATTATAGAGGCCTAATCTTGCAAACACTTCCTACCATACAGATTGCTTTTACATCGCATCACAGTTACAAATTGCACACAACAACAGATTTTAGGGACCATACAGGGGAAGAAAGGAAGGCAAATTCACTAGACCCTGAAGCCCTGGTTGTGCCTTCCCAAAGGCCAAAGAATAGGACAAAGAAATTGGGCCAGAGTCAGCGTACTTCACTTGTCCTTAATCTTCCGCTTCTCTTCTCACTCCGACGTAACCTGAGTTGCTTTTCCCCCTTCCTTTGGTCCTTTTCAACTCCATACCACTTTCTTCTCATGATATTTTTTCTGGGCCTTTATTTTTCAGCCTCCTGCCTCCTTTTCAAAATTTTATCTTGCTTCCCTCTTCATCTCCGTCTATCTTCTGAGAAACCTGTGTTCCTACTTACTTCCCAGATTACCATCCATAAGGCTGACTCACCTTTAGATCATATATCAGGCTAATTTTTGTACCCACTGCATTTTAAACTGTTCTTTCAACTGGCACTCAACCTGGATGCATATTTCTGGTGAGCTATGTTACAGACATAGATCAGAAAGTCTGGTCTTAACTGGTGAAGGGCAAAAGGCAAAGGATGAAGTCCCTTGCTTCTTGGTCCATCCTGTTCCATCTCATTTATGTTATCTGAGAGGCATATAAGGCATTTCTCAACATCTTTATCTGCTAGAGAGAAGATTCTCTTAGTGTATATCCTACAGAAAATAAATACAAGACTGCCTTCATTAGGATGTCTTCAAAAATCTCAGTAAGGGGCAGGATGGGGGAGCGATGGGCCCAGTTTGGTAGTATACTGCAATGATGCTTGGCTGGACTGTTCTTAGAAAGCTGAGCTAATTTGTAACTGCCCCCAGGAAGTCGCAGGAAGAAGAAGCACAACAATGGCTTAAAGCCACGATGGCATCTCTCTGTCTTCCTGATGGGTTCAGAAAAAACACACTGAAATGTCTCACATCTGTGGAAACAGTCATAGTGTGCTCATTCCACCTCCATTTAAACACAAGGTACAACAGATTAGCTTGAACCACACATGCACAACTTCCAGTCATCAAAAGAAGTAAAGGGAAAACAGTGGAAGGTGAAAACTTGGGTGGGAAGATGATGATATTCATAGAATCATAGAATTTGATGGTGATATCACAGTAGAATATGTGGGGAGGTATAGCTCTGTGTTTATATAGGAGAGCACAAGCCACCCACAGACTAGGCTTTGCATCCCTAGTGTAAGCCTTTCTGTCACAGGGCTGTCACAGAATCCATACACTTGATGTTTAAATAGTCCTTGTGTCTTGTTGGATAAAATCCATTTTGTACATCTCTACGGCAGGATGTCTGAAAAAAAAAATATTTTAAAAATAAGAATATCTCTTCATGGTTTGTTGTTTAAGGAGCTTAAGGAATGGTAAAAGCCATCCTTTGGATTTATTGAAGGTCTTAATTGATAGAACGTAGTCAGACATACAGATTAGGATTTTTCTGGCTGTAGAGAACAAGAACATCGAATTTAGAAGCCTTGTTTTTCTAACCGTGTAATAGGTGCTAGCAGTTGAACAGGCACTAGAACAATTTCAAAGTTAGCCAGCCTGAACAAAAATCACTTTTCTTCTGAATTTATCACTCTCTTGGTAAATCATCCGTATGTTCTCTACTCATCCATAGATTCCTCCAACCATCATCCCTTTCCAACTAGGTCATTCACAACTACATGGATACTTCCCAGAAACACCTCTGAGGCACAGTGATGGGGTGCTACCATTTTGGATGTGCAGTTTAAAAACATACCTTTAAATGTCTACCTCTACTCAATTTTTGAAGGTTGTGTTCGGTTCAGACAACAGCTGTTTGTAAAGGAGCAGAAAGTGGCAGACAGTTCAAAAGCCTGGCATGTATGAATATTCCCTATTAATAGGTCCAGCCTATTTCCTTTGTTGGAAAAAAGTATCCTGCTAGCAGTGGTATGAATTGTGCATTATATTATGCTTTCATTTAATAGGCATAGATACCTATGTGTATCTCGCAATACATACAGTACCTCTTGACACAGAAGGCAGGCCCAGCTCACTTTTCAGAGATGCACATTATACAGACTCTTGAGAGCATAAAGTAGATATTGGAGTAAAAGACTGCCTGTGGCTGAGAGCACCGTTGGCACACTCTGTTCCTCCATCACAATCTTCAGTTTTTAGTTCCTGTTGCACTGGAAAGGATGAAATGCCAAGACTGGCTGTTGTAGGATGGACCAGAATTCAGCCACCCAGGACACATTTTGAAAAGTTACTTTACCATATTCCTTTCTAATTGCATTGGACTCTAGTCTATAAAGGACTGACGTGTGTTGCATACACACGCACACCCCCAGTCCTGTGAAAACTTCTATTTATTCTGACACGTTCCAAGTATCTGGATTCACAGGCACATCTCTGTGCTCATTCCAAGAGGAGTTTATACGGCTGAGCCACCCAGCACCTGTTCAGGGTGGGCTCTCCGCTCAGTTGGAGGATGTGCATCAGACTTACATTTCAATGGGAGGGTAGATTAAGGATCACTGACTCAGCTGACTTGATCATGTGCAGCTGACCCTTTCATTCAGGGGCTGTTCAAAGTAGCAGCTGGTGAGTGCCAGAGTGATTTTAATGACTGTGCACTCAGGCAGCAGCTCGTTAGGAAATGGACAAAATGTCTGCTCAGACTTCTTTACTGCACAGGTCCCTGTGCTACTGCAGACCAGAGCTTGTGAGACACTGCTGTTAATTTCCACTGGTTGTGGGGACTCACAAATAGAGCATCGGGTATTTCAAGCATCGTAGGATTCCACTTGAGAATCAAGCAAAGTTAGGCTAATAATAGCTGTAATTGCAGAGACGGGTTAATGGCACATTGAGACAGGATGGACCAAAAGCTTAAGAATTACTGTGGAATTTAGGAAGCAGAGATCTGATTCTTTGTTACACCCTATTTTCTGTAAGACCCTGAGCAAACCTCATAAAGTTGATTTAAGCTGATGGTCAAGGAAGATCTCAAGAGACATTCTTACTCAGCTTGGCTTCACCTGCCTCTGCAATGACTGCTGTGAACTGCAAGGTGCCTCGATGCTGGTCTTCTTGTTTATTAACAGGAATAAAAATTTTAGGAATCCATCAGATCTTCCCCATGATTATCTTCATTTAGGGACAACATGATAAGAAGTTGTCCTGGTTTCGGCTGGGATAGAGTTAATTGTCTTCCTAGTAGCTGGTGCAGTGCTGTGTTTTTAGTTCAGTAGGAGAAGAATGTTGATAACACCCTGATGTTTTCAGTTGTTGCTCAGTCGTGTTTAGACTAACTCAAGGACTTTTCAGC
>JAVKLA010000027.1:43541583-43573153 GCA_034782735.1 Sagittarius serpentarius | reverse complement strand
TCTCCCCCATCCCACTGGGTGGGGGGGGAGCGAGTGAGCGGCTGCGTGGTGCTGAGCTGCTGGCTGGGGTTAAACCACGACATTGAATCACTCTGCTCCTAAAGCCACCAGTGCTGAAAGAGACCTTTCCAAGACAGCGGGACCCATAGTTTCCTTCTTAGGCAGCCATCAGAGGAGATATTCAAATGATATTTACGCTTCATTGCACTCCTCATTCCATCTGGTCAGGCAAAGTCCAGAGAAATTCAAATATATTAGTTGGGTGTTTGTCTCAAGTCAACTTCTTTATGTTGCCCATCCAGCACTTAGCTCTTCTGGAAGAGAGGCTAGATTAACAACATACCAGACCCTCTCACCCAACTCCATCAGGCCTCCAGCAGAATAGTTTTGCTAGAGAAAGCCTCATAGGGGAGGCCTGCAGTTACAGACTGAAATCCTGTCTGGTATTGACAGTGAAAACAAATTCAGTGATTGCCTCACTGGGCACATTCAGAATATGTCCATATGATACGTTATGGGCTGACATCTGCTTACTCTCTGAAGCAACCAGAGATTGCGTACCTGTATTGGCACAGTAGTAATTCCAAGCTACTAAGCCATGCTGAATGACAGGCTGTGTTTGCTCCAGTATAGCATTCAGATAGCAGGATCACACTGCTTTTGGATTAGGGCTGACATATCCTGCCATTTTGGAAAGATCTCATACCTGTGCAGATGCACCTGTTTGCCCCACTCTAAGCGCAAGGCTCTCCTTTCACCCAGAGTTATCTGCCATACCTACAAACTGCAAACATGATTTTTACTGAATAAGGTTGTTCTATTGGTGCCATTTTCCAGTCTTATTTACTTGATGAAATTAGAAATTAGAAAGAAATTGGAAAGAAACAACCAGCAAAAAACCTCCTGTCTTTTCACACTCTCCTACCACAGACTCTATGTCAAGCAGTATTCAGGACACTGCACATATAGGAGAGACCAGACCATATGGATAAGGAAAAAGAGACAGATCTGCAGATTCAGAATGTCTGATTGAATATCCTGTCTCAATGTCTCTCCAGGAGCAAGGAAATACCATGCATTCCAGTTCAGAATTGTTATCATACGGAGATGTGATAGTGTGCTTCTGAAATGTCAAAAATAAAACCACTGGGCAGGAATTTTTTGAAGACAAGATTCCTATTGTGGGAAAAAAGAAATAGGGAAGGGGAATTAACATACTTCACCTACGCCGTTAAAGCTGTGTACTCACAGCTTACAGATTAGCGTCTGTAATGAACAAAGCAGAGACAAGTACCTTTGACTTCATTTATTTCTGCTGAAGAAATTCAGAACCTTTCAAGATCAGACAGAAAGCCTCCTAGCTATTCAAAATACTGAAAAGATTTTAGTTGGTTGATGTCTTGTTTTAAACACACTGTTCAATAATTGAAGGAAGAGTTCTCCTTAACTAACTCCCCTAAATGCAAAAGGAAATGTACATTATTTTATGTAAGTAAAGGAGAGAAGGTATTCTAGAAGCCATCTGTGCTTTCTTCCACTCTCCTTCCTCCACCCATACGAAAGAATGAGGAAACTAACAATAAAGTACCCATTCACTTCTTGACCCCTAAGAAGACTTAACTGAGATTCTAAATGGACTGCTTTCTTCAGACATGAAACAGCAATAATAATGTGATGTGACATCATTAAATCACTTCCAAAAAGTCCAACACTGGCTCAGAAGTGATCTTGGAATCACTTAATAGCTTTGGCAATTCTAATTTTTTCCCCATTCAGGAGAAGTTGCTAGTCCTCAAGGACAGTTACTTCTAGACCAAGCAACAAATCTCAGCCATTTTGGCTGCTTGCCTAGTCAAAAGTGTGGTATGAGTTTGTTCCAAATACACACATCACCTCCAGGCAGAAATCAAACATGGAGAATTGCCAGAAAGACTAATGCATGAGGAAGTTATTAACATGTGAGAACAGGAAGTTATAAATGAAGGCTATATTGCAACCTTTATTTTGGAGGGTGTTACCAGGCTCCTCCCAGCCTGGTAAATATTTGTGTAGCTATCTAGGAACCTGATCCTTCTTCCATAGGAATCAAGACAGTGCTTACTATTGCCTTCACTGGTACAAGAGTCAAGCCATCAAGTATTTTAAACAAGCATTGCAGTTTTTCCTTTCTTAAGGAAATGAATTTTGAAAAGCAAGTACAGTTGAGTTTATAGAGACTGTCTTTCTGAAGTTCTTATGGCAAGAAACTCTGTGGTTTTCTAAGGAAACAGAACTTGTCATTTGGAAAGAGGTTTTGAAAAGTACACATTAGAACCTGAAATGAACTGATGCTGAAATTTTCATTTTTCTACTTTATATCTATCCAATTCTGTCCCCGCAACAAGGCATGATGTGGGAGCACATGTTCAAGTCCTACCTATTAATAGACACACAAACCCTCAAGAAGACATGTCATATAGTTTGAAATGCAATTCTCCAGCCAATGTGTTTTAAAATTAGAGGGGAATAAAAAAAAAGAAAGGATAAATGGAGATAAAGATCATTTCCCATTTATGAAGACCTCATGTGGATCTGGCCAAGGGCATCCAGCCCAGACATTCCAAGAGACTGCTGCTGTAAAACAAAATTACTCTTTTTAAAGCATTTACTTGAAATACCAAATCTAAATGTTCTTAAGATGAAAGAGCCTCTTTAGTTAATTTTAGACAAGGCTGTCCTATTTTGGTTGTGGACTGGAAACAGAGAAAAGTAAAATGTTTACTCTGAGAACAACAGTGCTGGGCACTGAGCCCAAATACAGCTATCTCCCATAATTCTCTTACCATATAAGATACGGTTCCTTCTAGAAGTATTTACATCAGTCTGAACTACTGCAAAATGACCATGCTCATTATCAAATATCAGATCAGTACAATCTGCTGCACTCCTCTACACTGTAGTCTTGCCACTTTATCTAGCCACTGTCCAGAAGAGTCAGTGGCACGTTATACAAGTGCATAGTGAAGAAAGCAAAAGGAGACTGGACACGAGATGTGGGTGAGGCCTTCAGCTTTCAAGATTGTGAAAGCAAGGGCAAAGGCACTAAACCTGATAAACTAAACTTGTGGCTCAGAGGATGTGTGAAATGAATAGAGGAGTGTGAACACATGAAAAAGTCCTGGCTCCAGCAATTTCCTGTAGATGATGATTGTGAAAGATCAATTTTGGAATGAATGTAAAAGGCACAAGTTCATATTGCAGACCAGGTACAAGGATCTTAGGCTGTCAGAATGGGAGATGAATAAGAAACACTGAGAAGGAAATGATTCATTCTACAGATGACCAAATTCTGCCAATAACAGGTCTTGTTTGTGTCTTTTGGCCTGTTTTCTTTCTGTGAAACACATAAAATAATACATTCTATAAAATAGGCTTGTTTTAATGACTCACCAGGTGCTGCTTATAAAAGGCATTGATCATGCACACCAGTGTGAAAACGTAAGTCATATTGGAACAATAAGACACAGACCTTCTACGTTGGAGTGACTGCGTCAGTCGACAAGGGAAGAGCTACTGATGTCATCTGCCTGGATTTCTGTAAGGCCTTTGATATGGTCCCCCACAACATTCTTGCCTCTAAATTGGGGAGAGAAGGATTTGATGGATGGACTGTTAGAAGGATAAGGAATTGGCTGGATGGCTGCATCCAAAGAGTTACAGTCAACCTCTCAATGTCAAAGTGGAAACCAGTAACAAGTGGTGTCCCTCAAGGGTCTGTACTTGGACAAAACCTAATATCTTTATTAATTACATAGACAGTGGGACCGAGTGCGCCCTCAGCAAGTTTGTCGATGATATCAAGCCGAGTGGAGCAGTTGATTTGCTTGAGGGAAGGAGTGCCTTCCGGGGCACCTTGATGGGCTTGAGGAGTGGGACCATGTGAACCTGATCAAGTTCAGAAAGGTCAGGTGCAAGGTCCTGCACCTGGGTCAGGGCAATTCCCAATATCAGTACAGACTGGGGGATGAAGGGATTGAGAGCAGCCCTGCAGAGAAGGACTTTGGGATACTGGTGGATGAAAATTTGGATTAGCAGGCAACATGCACTTGGCAGCCCAGAAAGCCAATCATATCCTGGGCTGCATAAAAAGAAGCATCACCAAGAGGTCAAGGGAGGTAGTTCTCCCCTTCTACTCTGCTCCTGTGAGACCCCTCCTGGAGTGGGGGGGAATCCAGTGCTGGGGTCCCCAATACAAGAAAGACATGGACCTGTTAGAGAGGGTCCAGAAGAGGGCCATGAACATGGTCAGAGGGCTGGAACACCTCTCCTATAAGGAAAGGCTGAGAGAGTTGGGGTTGTTCAGCCTGGAGAAGAGAAGGGTCCAGAGAGACCTTACTGCAGCCTTCCAGTACTTAAGGGGGGCTTGTAAGAGAAGTGGGGAGCCTTTTTACCAGGGCCTGTAGTGACAGGACAAGGGGCAATGGTTTTAAACTGAGATGGTAGATTTAGATTGAATATAAGGAAGAAATTTTTTATGATTAGGGTGGTAAGACACCGCACCAGGTTGCCCAGTGAAATTGCGGATGCCCCATCATTGGCAGCATTCAAGGTCAGGTTCTACAGGGCTTTGACCAACCTGATCTAGTTGAAGATGTCCCTACCTATGGAAGGGACATTGGACTAGATGATCTTTAAAGGTCCCTTCTCACCCAAACCATTCTATGATTCTATGACTCTGTGAGATATGTGTTGGCTCCCTCACAATTAAAAAAAAATCAAAAATTTCAAAGAAGGAAAGCAAATTCAAAATGCTGATCTTTGTGTAGCAGTAGCCAAACAACTCTGCCAATCAACATGTTAATTTTAAATAGCATCACAGCTAGGGAGTGGGAAATGTTTGTTTCTTGTTTTATTGTTTCTCTGCTTTCATATCACCCAAATAGCTTTTTCTACTTTTCAAAACTTTTTCCTTATTTGAGCCATTACAAAAGCAAAAAAGAAAAGTCAAAAGGCAATAGTAAAGCATTAAACAAAGCAAACTAAAATTGTAAAAGAGAAATAAAAGTCTTGATTCACATGAAAAATTGTGATTTTTTTTTTTCAAATTGCCTGCAAAAAAACTCAACCACAAATACAAATTTTCCATGTAAACACCTCTGCTATTTTTATTGCCATTTTGGCTTGAAGGGGCACTTGAATGTTAGGATAGACCTGAGACTTCATAATATTAAATATACCAAATGTGTCCATTAAAAATGAAGCAAAAGTATTCAATTAAGGAAGCAGTGCTTGAGTCCAAAAGAGATCAATGTACTTTAATTGTCAATGCACTTTGTTGTCATTTTAAACTACATCTCCACGAAGCCCATCAGACAAATCCATGATCACTTCTCAAAGTAAGCAAAGTTTCCTAGCAGCTGGAGGATCAAAGAAGAATAGGCCTTTAGTCTGCAGACTGCATCAGTGCAGTTCTTCAAAGGCAAATAGACTTCTGTCCATGACTGAAGAGTACTTTGAGATCCTTTGGGATCACAGATGCTGCTTTTCAAAGCACACCAAGAAGTATGAAAGTCAAAATTACAGAACAGTGCTCTGTCATCTGGGAAGTGGAATTTAAAATGAACTAAGGCCAGATTCTTCATCAACTAGGTGAACTCACAGAAAACTTTGCTTTGATATTTCCAGAAAAGGCCATTTGTGAATCCTGAAGAAAAGAGTATCTGACCTTAGTAAGGATCTTAGTGCATCTTAGTGGAAGTGCAGATCACAACACTAGGCATCCCACTCTGCTCAACACAAACAAGCTGTCTCTTTTTTGGGGGGACTTATATCTGGTATAATGAGAGATAGATGTTATTTTGAAAACTACACAAGTATCCTGTCCCCCGTACTGAAGCAAGACATAAAGAGAGGGAATTCCTAAGGCAAAAAAAATGCTTTCCTCTTCAGCACTTTTGGAGTGGATGAAAATGCCGTCAAGCTGCATTCTTGGGAGAGCAACAGAACTCCTCTGAGGAGAAGAAAGGGAGTGAGAGGAGGGCTTTAAACTGGAGATCTAGCAGAAATTTGGCTAGATGAGCAGGTAAAAGCTGGAGATCACCTGACTATCTTTCCAAAACTTCACACTGCCAAAGAACTCTACTTTCTACAGGGATGTGAAAGCCTTCAGGATTATGTCCTTTAATAAGATGACATACGAAACAGCTTACAGAGCTTTCTACAGTCTTTCCCCTACTACTGTCCTCACCGAAAGGTCTCAGAAGTAAACAAATAAACATGAAAAAATATTCATAGTTCTACTGATCCTTTACAATTCTTTTTTTTTGTGTGTGTGTGTGTAACTCCTTAGATCTCTCAACATTTGAGAAAGAACTAAAATGTCTTTATCTTGGTCTGTAGGCGAGACACAAGAAGCTGGTGTAGCTTGCTAACATTACAGTGTATCTACAGAACTGTTTGTGCTTAGGGACAGGCTGACATTCCTCAGTTATCCTGACTTCCTTAGGCACCACACTCCATGATAAGCACAGAAATTAGCAGGTATTTCACCAGTGACCAGCCTTGTTCCCCTAAACAGCAGGCCTGCACTCCATTCACTAAGCTACAATTTCCTTTTAGCAAACTGTTCCTGATTCAATATGTAGTGATATTTTTTAGATGAAGGTCTTGACTACTTATTTATGAAGCACTGAAGTATATGAGGTTTTGTACAAGAAGGTATTCCTGAGTATTAAAACCCAGTCTTTTTTCCTACTTGGTTTGCTATCATGAGTTGATGAGCCCTTTAGACCCTTCCCTACACACAGCTGGAGCCCTCCATTGTGGCAGTCCTTTTAATGGCCAAGTAGGATAAATCGTACTTCCTTGCATATTCAACATGTTAATAAACTCCGCCCATGGAGGACAAACAGGAAAATGATGAGTGAATGGGTGGATGAGTCTGTGGAGTCTAGAGAGAGAAACTGGAGACAGTGAAGAAAAAGTAGAATTTCTTTTTCTTTCATTTAGTTCTCAACACTTTTAGCCTGTGAACAGTTTAATCCCTTTAAACTATCATGTCTCCCATAGTGCACAGTTCCTTGTTTTCTTTGCTCTTGAAAACCTGTTTGCTGTTTGAGACACGTAGTTCTACTGTATCCTAAAGAGAAGATCAGTTTGCAACTTCCTTCAGGATTATACCTTCTTTAGAAATTGTTTCTGGTCTAAGACTGATGGCGGGCCATTTGAGATAGTTTCACAAAAGTTGTAAAACAAAGACACTCGTATCATCTCAACTCTCCCCTTTCACTTCATTTCCTTGCATGAAATTATGTATGAGATAATCTGAAAGATTTTCTTAGTGAGAAACTGGCTGTTCTCACCTCCAGCTGATCAGATTGTGGCTGAGAATATGTGAGCCCTCATCGCTGTTTGAAATTTCTACCTCTTCCCGGAGGAGACTTCCTGCACTGTGAGGCAAACCAAAATGAATAACACCAGGCACTTGCATGAAACACACTATTTCCTGCCACTATGCTGGAACACAGATGTGCATATATCTAGCAAGGGCAACAATGTGTGGTAAAATTGCAGAAATTAGCTTGAAATTTGGTTCACTCCCCGTTGAATCTTATTTGCCAGGAATACTTACCCAATGAAGTACAGTAAATAAAAATAGTCACAGAAAATAATCTGTTATATTTTAAATAACAGCAATAGGGAAGATAGAGTCTTCATGTGCTTGAACATTTTTCTGAAAGACAAGTATCACCTAACTGAGGTGATAATGAGGAAAAAATACTTCTGAGGACTCTTAAAAAGCTGAACATCAAAGTCCCGCTTTTAGTGTTTCAGAATATGTGAATTGTGTTGCTGTTGGAAATTTCTACCTGTTCCCAGGGGACACTTTCTGCACCGTGAATGGAGATCAGTAACCTTAAGGCCAACTTCTGTGAAGTTAGCCCAGGGTTTTTTTGATGCAAGGACATGAAACAAACCTTCAGAGAAGGGGACACATGCAAGAGCTCCACTGCAAACAGTGTGACTAAACGCAAGCAGCATCGGCCCTACTGTAATGCTCCATTGGGAGAATTATTTATAACATGTTTATTCTATAATAATTGATGATCTTACATAGATCATCAATCTAGTAACAATTACCTGCAATAGGCTGACATATCCCATGTAAGTGATGGGATTTTAGTATTTATTTTCCTGTTGGATAAGGTAACAACGTATGTACAATAACAGTAGACATTTCTGTTTTCTTAACCAAAATACATTTAACTGATCTCAGTTTAAAAACAAAAAAAAGACAGAAGACTCAATGCAATTCTGCTGGAGTTTACCATAATGATTGTTTTTACCAAAAAACTAACCCAGAATACACTTTTGTAAGACACGTGTTATTTCACAAGTGGCTTTTCTTTCCTCACACTGGGTTTGTTTCTGAAGAAAATTTGATTCTGCTCTCCTGCCTCTGGGAAGTTCCAGGTGTCCATGTAGAATTGTACACAGATATGTGCACAAGTCTTACGAGCAGCAGCTGAGGGAACTGGGGTTGTTTATCCTGGAGAAAGGAGGCTCAGAGGAGACCTTATCACTCTCTACAACTACCTGAAAGGAGGTAGTGGTGAGGTGGGTGTTGTTCTCTTTTCCCAAGTAACAAGTGATAGGACAAGAAGAGATGTCCTCAAGTTGTGCCAGGGGAGGTCTAGATTGGATATTAGGAAAAATTTCTTCACCAAAAGGGTTGTCAGGCACTGGAACAGGCTGCCCAGGGAAGTAGCGGGGTCACCGTCCCTGAAGGTATTTAAAAGACGTGTAGATGTGGCACTTAGGGACATGGTTTAGTGGTGGACCTGGCAGTGTTAGGTTAACGGTTGGACTCAATGATCTTAAAGGTCTTTTCCAACCTAAAAGATTCTATGATTCTGTGATTCTACGCAGCACTAAAATGACTAACACATATCGCAGCCTTGTCCCTTGGTTATATGGAGCCTGGCTGTGCTTGGGGCTTCTCCAATACACAAGCAACAGTGCTTTTTCTTCCACCCCAAAAGAACTAGAGATGGAAATCAAGATGTAAAAAGAGGGGAAGGAGAAAGGGAGTGGACAAATGATCATTTCTCCTGGAAGAACAGGCATGAATAGGGAAAGGCTTGAGAAAATGAATGCAAAAGGTTCAAAAGCTAGAGAGTAAATAAAAGGAATTTCCAGTTTTTAAAGCTCTCACAGGACAGAGTACATTGAGGGCTCTGGGGACTTTTCCTATGACTTTGAATTGCTTGAAGGTGGTTGTACTAAATTACTAAAGCTCTTATTGCATAAATTACTGTGGGGAGAGGTAAAAATGGCTATTTGTTCTGTATAAAGTCCTAATGGTAGAGCTTTAAATTCAGGATAAGGACAGAGGCATGTTTTAAAAAAAAAACCAACACAAAACTACAACATTTATGATATAAAATGGATTGTACAAAAAGCTGTTTCATGAAACAAGGTGCTGTAGGTCAGTAAATAAACACTAGCCAGTGCTCGTTTCATGATACATTTTTTACACACTTTCAAAACATGAGAGAAAACCAAACTACACCTATATCACTACCACACGGATCCTGCAATCAAGAGGGAAAGCAAAGGCTTCACTTATGGAGTCTCCTAGCCATCATCTAAGTTTAAAAAAAAAGTGTGGCTCTCCCTGTGGGGGAGGGGAAATGTTTTGTCCATCACAAATTCATCAGCCTCTTTGTGGTTCTGTCAATGGTGGTAGCCAAAAGGCTCAGGCAGAGACAGCACTTCTGACATTTCATCCCTCTGTCATCCCTCCACTGTCCTTCCCACTGTCTCTTTAGACCTCTGTAATAGCTTGAGTAGAGAAATTTCTGCCTCAGGCTTCCCTGTCTGCTACTTTCTTTCAGCAGTCTTGAACTGGATCACTTTGCGGAGGAAACAGCATGACTTTCATGCAGATTTCCAAAAAATAAGGCAGCAGAAAACAGACATCCTTTCAGGCCTTTCTCATCCCCAGGGCTCTCAGAGAAAGAGAAGGGATAATGCCACAGATGGGTGCTTTCTTCCTTCCCTCTTTTGTGGCTAGCATCTAGGAGTGCAGAATTTCCACAAGAAAGATGAAGTGGCGAAATCCAATGACATTATATTCTGATTTTATCTCATTTTAACTACTCTAGTTTGAAGTTTTGGACTTCATGTGCACAGTATTGACTTTGGTTGTATTGTGGTGGCAAGCACTAAAGAATAAATAGTCTTAAAGGAGTACCTTCGCACAAGATTTGAGGGAGGCGACACAAATTTGGTCATAAATGTTGACTTCTCACATTTTCAGCTATCATCCCTTTGATATTTGATTCGTTCCTTTGATTCTTTTGCAAAACACTGTGGTGCTGAGATCAATAGCCAAATTTTTAAATGCAAGGTATCTAATAGAAAGGCATCTACATACACCCAGAGATAATTGCCATATTGTCTGGAGCTGAGATCCAGCTGAAGTCTGTTAAAGCTGGGAAAAGCTCGCATTCACCTCATCAGATGCTTGCTACACAGACTGACACCTCCATATAAACTTCTGGACTCTTTGTAATGAAAGTCCTCTTGGCAGCAGTAACCATTATTCTAGAAGATTCCTGTTAATCTATTAACGTGTTGCAAACTCATTTTTCCTACTAATTTCTAAAAGCCTAGTTAGGGTCTATGATTAGTGCCCATACTCATATAATACAGGGTTTATACTGTTTTACATAATCACCTATGACTGTGAGCACCTATCGTCTTGTCCAAGATCACAAAAAATGATTCTTCAGCATAATTTAAAACAGAATGCAGTAGTATAAGGTCCTAATTCATGGGTCTGAATCTTTAACACTTTATCCCCAGGCAAAAGTTAGACACTCATCTAGAAATTAGCGAATTCTGTTTGCCTAAATATAAACTATATGTAGATTATACATATACATATAGTAGTTCCACAAGTAATTATATGTACAGACATATGTATACCTGCATACATAAATACACACAGATATGTATTTATGGAGTCACCAAGATAAAACTCAAAAGATCTATGAGGAAATTACTCTATGTTCTTAATCAACCCTGTTGCTAATTTCTTGTCTCAAGAATGGCCATAGTTGTCTCCTTGGTGAGTATCAAAGTCATTTTAAGAGAGAGCAAATATCCTATCAGCATCCGGCACTGAGTCATCATATCTGCCTAAGTTCTATTAAGCTTCAAACAGAAGAAAATTTGATAAAGTACTTCTAGTGTACATGAACAGGAATGCTTGAACAATGACCAAAGCAATGAAATAAGCACATTTTATATTACATTACCTACATGTAAGCCTTATTCTACAGAACTATGTGAAACAGTTCCTGAGTTTCTAAGACATCAGCTGAAGATCTGCAAGAAGCCATTGGTCTAAAGGAAGTGATGTCAGAAAACAGCAAAGCTGGCACCAAATCAAGAGTTTCCAGCAAAGAAAAGGTCATCTATAGTATTTCTTTTAAGATATTTGCGTTTCTTAGAAAACTAATTTGCTAATATCACAAGAGAGTAGAAAACTCCTGCATCGCTTTACGGCAACCAAAGTGTTTCTTGATCATGGAATTAATGTCCTAACAACAAATGCATACATGCATAGAGTTGTACCCTCAGTCAGTACTCTATCCAGCATTTCCCAGTCCTTTGTTCTTGGAAGTAAAGGAAATCGAAAAGCTTTAAAAAATAAAAGGGGTGGGTTGGGGGAGACAAAAGAAGCAGCAGCTTCTTGAAATTCACCTCTACAATGAAGGCACCAAAGAGTGTTACTAAAACCAAATTAACAGTTTCCTGACGAAAAAATAGGTAATATAAATTAAGCTAAGAGGTAAGGGAGACAGAGTAGAATGAAACTGAAGCATGATTTAAAATCTAGCACTGAACAAATTAGTTTGTTACAACAATGTCTGACCTTGATTTGACTGTGTTATGTACCAGTTCTGAACATCCTGTAATCAAAAATATGGAGGGATATATCTGGAGGAAAGAGTAGGTGTTCGACCATGGATGTTTGGTTTTTTTTCCCCTGGGAACTAGACCTTTCAATTTTTCTCCTACTGACAGATTAAAAAAAAAAAGACTCAGAGGAGGTCAGTGTTGAAGAGCATGAAACTGATACCAAAGAAAAAAAATAGCATTGGTTTTAAACAGTCATCACTTCTTGATGGCTAAGAAGGGAAATACTCAAGGGATAAAAAAAAAGGCAGCAAGAGAAAAGTACAGTGATACCTTAAGATGTAAGGAGAATCATTGGATGAAATGTAAAAAAGGAACAAAAATCCAATACTGAGATAAATTAATTCTTTAAGAATAAAATTGAATGTAACCACAGCTCTCCCTACTCCCACTTAGTATTTCAGGAATGTAAAGAGAGTACAAATTCTACTCAGGAAGCCCTCTTAAGAAAACTCAGCGTGTTGCAAGGCTGAATGCTGGCTATCTTACTGCATAGGGAGACCTTTTTGTTGCATTTGGGGATGCAAATGAAGGTAGATTCTTACACTGTTCTGTATTTCAGATGATGCAGCTGACCCTAATTTAAATGCAATAAAGCAGATTAATACCTTCTGCCTAATTTTAATATCACCATTCTTTAAAAGATCTTGAATTAACTTATATTCTGTTTTCCAAGTGTGTAGTAAGCTAATTTACATTTGAATCACCTTTTGAATATTACTAAGGGCCACATCAAACCCACCACATTTTATCTTCTGGAATTAGCAATTGCTTGGGATGTTAAGAAAATGTTTCTATAAGCCTTATTTTGATAAAATATTTTAATAGTCTACTGCACAAGTCACCATGAAGGCAAATTGATTAGATATAATGATTTCTGTGATGTCCTTCAACCTCAGGCACCTAATAACTTTGCAGCTGTGGAACTTGGTAGCAAACCATTTACCGTTTCAGTATGACTTGGGTGTCCTATCCAGATTTATTCCATTCTATGGTCCTTCTTTCTGTAAGAAAATGTGTCCTGGCACTTTTTGTAATCCTGTGAATCCCAATTCACCTTTCCTACATATTGCATACCCAGTACAAGAGATGTCACTCAACCATATTTCAGCACCACTCATTGTCAGTCAACGTCTTTGTCACGCAAATCCTGAGTGGACATTCTTAAATAAACTTTTCACTTTTTATAGAGTCTTATAGAGCAAAAATCTGTTTTCCATCAAAGTTATCTTCTAGTATTTTACTCAGAGTAATATTCTTTGGCTTTAAAAATGTATGATTTAATGTTTTTTCCAATGTCTTCCTGCACTTTTGGATATTTGTTCCAATTTATCATCCTCCTCCAACTTTTAATTTCTTTGCACCCTACCATTCTTCACAACAAGTAAACTAGAAGTTTCTAAGAAAAAAATACAAGATTTGGTCCAGTGCTTTGGCAAATGAGGAATACCATCTTTATTTTCCAATCATAGCACTCCTTTAGGAAGGTAAAAAACAAATGCTAATTGCTCTAAAGAAACTGGGCAATCCAGCTCTTGACATCTGTCATTAAGGAAGAGACAAAACGACTTTCGCTGTATACACTGGTACCTTAGAAAAATTAAGTTAAAAGATTCAAATAATGACTACAGATATCTAGACACATATATATTAAAGAAACAGCAAATTTTATGAATTATTTATTTTTAAGCAGAGACTAGGATGCTTTTCTTAAATGAGTTGGTAGGCTTCTTTGGGACATGATAAAACTTCAAAGATTCATTTAACTGGAAATTTAAAATGTTCTTCAGGTCATCTGTTACATTAATTTATAGAAAATGACAACAAAAATTTTCAAAGCCTATCAAATCCATTTTACAGTTTTTAGATACTAATATCTCTTCAGCCCATTGAGAGTCAAGTGTGCAAGATAATCATCAATTAAAAACTTCACTTATTCGACACACTGAGAAAGGAATATTTTGTATGTTCTGAAGAGCAGTGTCTAAAGCCTGGTTCAAATTAAAGAAATGAATTACTGTAGTGTAAAAGCTGGAGGCTAAGAATTTATTGCACCACTTGCCCACCATAACCCTATGATCCTCAACTTGTGTGAAGTGGTGGAATGAGATCTCACACCCTGTGCTCTCTACAGCGTATCTATGCAGCTCTCCTGTAACTCCAGCCACATGTCCCTGGAGAAAGTCCTCTGGACCACGCTTCCTTCATTCCCTTGTCCACTATGCTGTCACACACAAGTTTGACAGAACACATTCCCAGGCCCAATCCTATATTATTAATTCATTTTTCACTCTTTCCAGTTCCTCTTATATATAAATCCTTTTCATGTACTTCCAGTATAGTCCTTGTTTTGTAAGACATTTTGTAGTATTCTGGGAAAATATTACATTTTCAGTGCTTCATCGTAAGCATTCTGACTAATCATACCTGTCTCTATCAGTTAGCACATGGCTGTTCTCATTGTCTACCACATGGTTTACCAGGTATTCACTGGAGGCATTTAGGAAGATGACAAACTTGAAAAGTCCTGCAGAGACCTAAGTTAGAAAAACATCTTTTTCTCCCCATTTCCAACTGAGAAGTTTCTTAAGACAGTTAAAAGTACTGCACAGAACTTCTTTATCATCCTTTTCTATGCAAGCAGTTGCCACAGCTATTATTCAGACATTGCACACTGTATTTTAAAATCCCTGACTGATTGCATCTGTTCTACACAATGTGTTACAGCATATCCACCAGTGAAGATGGTTGCAAGTTTCTTGCCATGATTTTTATTAGCTGTAGATTCTAGTATTAATAGTGTGTGGAGAAGCAGATTGGTGCTATGTTGAAGGGCTAGAGTTGTCAGTGCTGGACTGTTTTTAAGACAAGCTGCTCCTCAGAAGACATGCCATTTGATGCTTAGGTGAGGCTGAAGCCCAATCTGAAAGGCTGTTTTGTCAGAAGCAATCACTTGTGTTGGTATTTTGTTGTTTTTGACATGCAGCTTAATTAGGTCTTTAATTCCTAAACTACAAACTCTTCTTAAATTAGAGAGGGAGGAAAAAAAAAAACCCGAAACAGAAAACAAGGCTTTATGCCACCTGGAAGAAATTAAAATAAATGTCCTGCCTCACTAATCTTATTTCAAGTCACAATAACGAATATGCTCTGTATTCAACAGCTTTGTTAGCCTGCAGCTAAGTGGAGTCTTCTGTGAAAATGAATGTATTCCAGCACTGATACTTGACAGTAACAAATTAGCAAGTACTAGTAAAATCACCAATGCCTGTGATGTATCCCAACTGGTACTATCAAAATGTAGGCATTTCTGCATCTGCTTAGTGGGAGATTTTATACATCTTGGGTATTTTGCTGCTGATTATCAAGGTATCATCAAGGGAGTTTAAAAATTACCTTAGGCAGGCCATGAGTTTGGAGATCAGATTTAAAATGGTGAACAGGAAAAAGGAAGGAGATACTGAGTTCTCCTAGTACCTGCTCGGTACCTGAGGGGCACTACTCCAGCAGTTTCCCTGGAAGTGAGAAGAACAGAACAGCCCTGGTAGTTTGGACTTCCCTCTGCTGCTGCCCTCAAATAATCCATCCAGGACAGGGTCCTGTCTCCTACACCAACCAGTACTTGCCATTCAAAGCAACATGTTTCAGGAGCTTCCTGCCATTTTTGGGCTTTATCGTCAGGACAAGGAGTTGTAGCAGCGCAGGGGTTCCCAGCAGCTGTGGAGCCAGCTTGTTCCCTGTATCTTCATGTCCCCATGAAAATAAACTACAAGTTTCTTGGATGACCTAGAGTATGCTGGGTGCTATTGATACACATTATTCTCCAGTTTTGAATTTTAGGTCTATAGTATCACCCCTATTTACTTGTGCTCCCTCTTCTCCCTCACCAGCTGTCTCACCAGCCTCACTGAAGTTTCTGCTTTGTACCCCAATACCAATACAAGGGCCTTTCTGGTTCAGAGTGCTCCTATGACCTTCCTTTTCCTGAGGAAATCAATAGGGACAGACATTTACAGACAAATATATGAACACTGCATAGTGTGATCAAGTTGGTTTATGATTTCACAGGCTTAACAGATATGTGTAATCACCACTGTATGTTTGGTTAAAACTAATATGAAATACTTGAAAACAGTGAAATGCAACTATCTGATCACCAGACTAAATCTGCTATGAAAATGCAGGCACTCTTTGCCAGTCTGGGAGCTTGACTGCTTTATAACTTAGGTGTCAGCAACCCATTAATACTTTTACCTCCCACCTCATGCTCATTAATTCCTTTTATGTAACAATTCATGACCCTCACCATTTCCTCACAGTTTAATGACTTCAGAGAAAACCTTTCATCCCATTGTGAACCCTCTTCTTTAGCTATTGCCTTTCTAAGAGAAAATACGGTCTGCTAGAGCAGCGGTGCTCATGTCTCCCACATGCTCTGAGGAAGGATTCCCTCAGACATAATTGTAGCTGTCTACTTTCCCCCTGTGGACAAATCAGTCCCAAACCAGCTGAAGTACAAAGATACACAGTTGGGCATCCAATTGTGCCCTGAAGTAATTAGCAAGACAAAACACTCTCTGGAATTTAGGCTTTCAGAAGCTCCTCTGCAAGGAGGATTTCTAAGAAAAACCTGGCAGTTCCAACTGGGAGAGGAATTCCTTCTGCTAAATAGAAGATAAGGCAAGATTAGTTTAGTGACAACAAACTTGGAGTTAACGCTCCTCAAGAGGGAATGTGCTCCTTCAGTGACTTCTCCTTCAGAGGACTGAATCAAATTATGTATAAAAAAAATTTCCTGTTTCAAATATTGGCAGTTCATATTAGTTAATGTCCTCTTTAACTGGGAACATCTTTTTAACAGGAGATACCTGTCGCCCACAATATTTTGAATTAGCAGCACTACTACCAGCATAATAATTTTACGTCAATAATGCAAACCCAGAGCAGAATAACGAAGTCCCTACACTTGATATATCGTAGAGGACACAGAATGCTCTGTGTGGCTTGGCAAAGATTTGGTCTTTTCCCTCGGTTTCCAACTTACAGGGAAACGTAATCTTATAGAAAGTCAAAGTTCCTGTCACGTGGAAGAAACATCCACTGATCAAACAAATCCTTCTGAAGAAAAGAAGCGAAGCCAATTCTATTTGTACAGCAAACAACTAGCCAGTTAAAGTAAAAACTTGTCATCTGGTTAATACATAAGTCAACTTCTTCAAAATTGAAATTTGCCCTTGGATCTCATTTGCCTTGGCTGCGTAATTCCATCACTAAATGACTGTTATCAATGGGAAGTACTATCTATACACATGAATCTTGTTAGTTATCAGTGCTCATGAATCATTTCATCACTCAGCTGTACTGTTGGAAATAACTCCAAAAAGAGCATATGTTTTCAAAGTTGTTAAAGGAAAATGTTGACATAAATATAAAGAAGAGGAAAAACATATGCAATGTTGCTTTTCCCTTGGGTTCAGGAGGAAGAGGGAGGGGGTTAAACCACAAAATATCCATGTCTACCACTTTAAACAATAAAAAGAAACACCCAAATGCTTAATGAAATCATTTTGTGAAAAGGATGAAAGTGTAAATGTACTTAAGGTTACATTTGCAACACAAATGGCACTGCAGTTGATGGGGAAGTTACTATTTTGTCCACTTTGAGTGAAATTTTTTCTTAGTAAGAGTCACAGTGGGAGTGTTGAGCATGATTAAAATGTGAGCCTTATACAAGTTCTTAATTGAGAGGCACACATCTTGTAGGGGAAACAAACAAACAAAACCAAACAAAAAAATCCCACCACCCTCATACTCCAGGTTTCAAGAATTTGAATAAAAAAGAAATGGAAGCTGAGGTAATTTGAAGTCTGGCTCAGCCTGACTTGTCAGAGGTCTCTCACAAGGGCTGCCTGTGCTGGATCAGGGTTTAACTCTGTAATTCCCTTTTTCTGGGGACAATGTCCTCACAACTAACTTCTTTTTTCCCAAGATGAAATCCTAAAATGTTCCTAGATGTGGGGAACACTTAATGTAACATTCTTAGCATTGGTTTAAATTAGGAGTTCATATTCTGTAGATTAGACTTTTCCTTTTAAGTGATTTATTCTGGGTTTATTGGAATGAACAGGTCATAGCTTTACCTTGATCAGCTGCATTACACTGATGCATGTTAAAAATCGGAAGCATACTGTTACTTCATTCAATGGCAAAAATGGTGCTAAAGATTATTAATATTATTATTGCTTTTATTATTAATGATATCTTTAGATATCACTTAATCAAGAAAAGAAATGGTAGAATAAAACCCAAGTCCTTTTATAACTGAAAAATGTGCATTTGTTGGCCAGACTCTAAATTAGTTTCATCCTCTCAGCTCATTTGAGATAGTTGATTTTAACTACTGTATGAAAACAAAATTTCTTCTGTTTCCTATAAAAATTGTGTTTATTTTGGAATGGCTTGCACACAGACGTACAATGGGGGTTCCACCCCAGGTAGGGGAGACACTCCTATGGGGCTCCACCCTTATTGCAGTATGTGTCAGCTTTCCTTAAAGTGAATGAACTACCACATTTTTTATTTCAGCCTTTTTTTGCAGCTTAAATTATTACGAGTTTAATTTTATTTTTTCTGGCCACTTTCCAACATCAGACTGTTAACTACAGTGAATCTGCAACTGCTTCATGAGCAACAAAAACATCCTTGCAATAGGATGCAAGGCTCCAGAAGGCCTTTGAAGATAATCATGGGTCCTTGAGTCGGTCCAAGAAAGACAGCGCTGCTTATGATTCAGAGCGCTTCGGTCCTTGCACTGCAAATACATTCATACAATTTTAGGTGAATGTGAGTAAGATAGAATAATTTAGATTCTGACTACGAGCGTAGCTTGGGTAGCTCCCCTTAGTTTACAGCTGGGCAGTTAAACTGATTTTGGTTACGCATTGGTGCATGTTTCTTGGTATGGGGAAGGTCTGGCATGTTAACTTCCTGAGGTGGAACCTTTGCCTGATATACTTAATGTTGATCTTTCATTACGTTAATACCAATGTGTGTGATCAAAAAAAAAAAGGACAGTTAAAAAAATGAGCAGAGCATCTGAAGTCTTTTCAGTGCAAGGCTGATATCTGTAGATAGTTATTTCACATGGCAAGCCTGTGTTTTAAGAAGCAGGAAAGTTTTCAGTTTGTGATTACATACATATGGTGGCAGAAGAGGCCCTTGGGGTTGTTGCAGAGACCTCACAGGAAGCTCAGAGCTTCAATCCAGGGAGTGGGGGAGGAGGAGGGATGCATGGAACTCAAGGCTCAGAGAGATAGGAAACAATTATCATTCAGCTGGCAAAAGGCTAAAGATGTCCTGCAGCAACATTCCTGGGATACCCCAGAGCAAGACTTACTAGCGGAAAGAGGACAAGGAAAAAGGAAATGCATTGTTTCATCCAGGCTGCATTTCACATCCTATTACATTAGAGTAACAGACTAGTAGTGCATTTTTTTTCAGTGAATAATCTAGTTCCTGAAAAACAGAATTTGAAAGAGCCAAAACTAGTGGTAAATTCAGCTCAAATTTGGTGTTTAATTTTGGGAGACATGACATGCTCTTTGTGTGGTTAACTTGTATAGTCTGGGTAAAGAAATAAGCAGCATACAGGCTAAGGAGGTGATTTATAGACTTCCATTTCTAAACAGGTTTTGGAGCTCACCTGCTGCTTTGCAAAGAAAATGAAGAGTTAATTATTAGCTTCATTAATTTAGACCAAGATATAGAAAGTACCAAAATATTATTTGAACATTGAACTAAATATCTTGCAATTAATATTTTCACCCCAAATGACCAAAATTTGGTGTAAAAACAAATTAACAAAGTTTTAAGAAATTAATATTTTTATTTTTTACAGAGAAAAATGTTCACCAGGATCTAAAGTAATTGTTAGTGCAGCTGGAGAACTGAAGAACCTGTTATTCACACAGCTCATCTGTATATGTATCAGCATATGAACAGAAAAAAGAAATGATTTGATAATTTCAATAAGATATTATCTCTAAATAATGCACAAGTGAAGACAAACCTAGTGATGGTGTATAAGTCTTGTGGCAGAGACTGAAATTTCTTAGATGTATATGCTTCATGTGGAATATGAAGAGAACCAAACCACCGCTCAGATTTCCTGAGACAGACGGCATTTTTTTCACCAGTATACATTTTTTTAAGCATCACTCCATTTATTAAACAGATATTTGTGTCTCTCAGTGTTCCTAGAGGCTGTTTAAACAAAGGTCGCATGCAACATTATCCATTGTTGAACAATCTTGAAGCTTGAAGAATAAAATATTTCATCTCCATCTGAGGAAATCTAATGACAAAAGCTCTGCAACAGTTATTGTTAGAATGAGATTGCTGTGCACTTAGAGATCCTTTCTTTTTTCCTGCCTCAACTAGTGCAAAGACGAGGACTTCCAGTATTCTCCATTTAACTGTCAGTGGCATATACTGTAACCAGGAGAAGACTACGTCAGCAATTTGAATTGAGCAATAACCTGCTAAGATTGTTGTTTCATTTCTGACAAAAATTCACGCCAGGTACTGTAGCAATATAAGAAATGGAACAGGTACAATAGTCTGTAACTTCCCACTGTCAACAAAAACACAGTCCGTTCACCCTTCAGGAGTGTCTTTTAAAAAGCATTCATTGGACCGGAGTGCTTTTATTTCTCAATGTCCCACCTTAATATTTGTCTTCCCTTAGCAATAAAGATACCCAATACTATTTGAAGCTTTTGAAAATGTGGCCTTCAGTAGACATTTGAGGCTTCTACAGTGGGCTAAGGTTTATCATACAAAGCTAGAAGATTTAATTTGCTATGCTGTAACATCAATGAACTAAACGAAAAATTATCGAATAGTGTTCCAAGAGTCTAATACTCATTCGGTTTCCTGTATCTGCAGCTCACCATTTGCAACACTGTAGGTAAAGCTTGGATAATAAATGTCACAAAACTATGTTATATTCTCAGCCATGGAAAAACATGTGGTGAATATATTTATCTTTTACTCCAGTGATGTCAGCCCTATACTACCAGGATGTGAAATCAGTCCCATGAGCCCAATTCTATCCACGCGATCACTAGCATATTTTGGCAGACAATCTTCAGGACGTTCTGATGCAACAGGCCACTTTATTCAGCAGTTGGGTTAACTCATGGGGAAGGCATGCTCTGACTGCGGTTTCTGTACTGAATACTGAAACATTTCTTATTTTTTCGCTGCCATCTGTTGTGTAATGCCATCACCCAGTTTCTATCCCATATTTTATCCTGCCACCTTACTGGCCCAGAGACATTTCCTCCACTGCAATTAACTTTGACATTGGGAACTACTACAGTCTCTCTCTCTTGTCTTCAGCATAGGAGAAGCAGGTCTCCAGCTTTGATTTAGAACATCCAAGGCTATTTTTCCAAAGCAGAAATTGCGCTTATTGCCTCCCTGAGGATGTAAGTGCTTATATCCAAGTACTGGGATGATGCAATGGGGAAAAAGTTCTTTATAAGTCACAGAAGTTTGCGAATATTTTTAAAGGAATTTGCTTCTCTGGAAAATGAAATGCTACTGAAGAATAATTGTGACTATTTAAACTTAAAACTCCCAACATTCTCCATCACCTGAGCTCAAGGGTCATGCTCTCTGAGGTTTGTCAGGCCTCCCAGAAATTCCCACTGTTCACTGGAATTTATTCAGTGTGCCTGTTAACTGTTAATGTGGTAAACATCTCAGCACAAGTGAGGACGCACAGCAAATATAGATGCTGTAAGACTGCTGTTAAGCAGCCCTTCCACCTACTTCATCTTTCATTTAAAGAACAGAAATTTGTTAATGATGAAAATTACAAATTTGCCATCCAGGATGCCTATCCCAGATCCATACGTGCATTATGGCAGGCTTCTCTAAGCAACAATGTTCTTTCAAGTCCTAGCATGTGAACAAATGTTCAGCTTTTGGGAGATGATACCCTAAACTGTTAAGTTTCATTAAATGTGCCTCAGAACAAAACATCTGATCCTTAGAAAGGAAACTGTGATTAGTGGAAAAATGTGTTTTCTGCCGTGAGTTCCAATTAGAATCACTGCGTTGCTTCCCTGGAACTTGGCAGAAATACCAATCCAAGATACCATATTTCCCTGCCTGCTGCATTTGATGGCCTCTGTCTTGAAGTATCTATACACCAGTAGAGTGAGTTATATTTGCAACTTATACAGACCCTAGACTGCTTTTCCCTTTTAACTCTAGAGCTGACATAAAGAGTATCAGACATCTCTTAGGGCTTAGCAGGAGGCAACAGCAGGGAGAGAAGAAAGACAAAGTGATGTTCTCCTACATGGATTCACTCACTTGTCAATATTCCATTATGCTGGGATGTATTCTCCATGCCGAGTGCTCTTACAGCTGGCAGTACAATGCCTTTTTGTGTGTCAGAACACTTCATGAACTGTACAAAGGAAATGGTAATAACAAATTGCAGAGAATACAAATTTAGTATATTTTCTGTGAATTCCGTTTACATAAGAAAAGGCTGAGGGATACTTACAGTAGCTTGACTTGTTCCTATGAGTACTACAAGCTTACAACTGCTCTTTGTGCATTTCCTTCCTAAACAGGTTAAGACTTTTGTGCTAGGAAACGTCCAACCATTTAAAATCTTGGAGTTGGGTTCTGTTGGGGTTTGGGTTTTTTTGTTTTGTTTTGTTGTTTTTTTTTTGTTTAAGAAAAAAGTATTAAACAACTTGGAGGAAGCATTTTATTTGTCTGCAAGAGCTGCCAAGCAGAAAAAGCTCAAAATTATTTTTGAACTACAACCAGTAGAAAGTGAAATTAAGACTTTCCATCTCTGACCCTGGTAACATGGCATAACAACTGCAGAAAAAGCTAGTTCCAGAAGATAAAATGTAGGCATAACATTCAGGAGATTTGCTTTTGCCCAAGCTTTTGTGTGTCATGTTAGGAAAGGCACAAATGGGCTGACTTTCAGAGATAATCATCAACACTTTTACTTCTTTTGAAATTCTGGGTAATCACAATACCTGGAAAGTTAGCATTTTGCATGATTTATCTCAGTATTTTTCCACTGGCTGATAACAATACTTTCCTACCTTTTAAGGACATGAATCAGACTTGATGTGATTTGATTTAACCCATCTTACTTTGCCACTAAGGCAGCTAGAAGCTGGCATGTAACAAACTTCCATTTCCCCCTTTATATCTGACTTAAAAAATAAAAATAAATAAATAGATCCCTTCTTCGCAGAGGATGGAAAGTAAATTTTAAATGCACAGTTTAGGGAGTCAGCTAGACACCGATTTTTTTAAGTGAGGGTTGTGAAGGAAAGAGATGAACAACAGGCAAGAGAACAGCCTCAGAAAAGATCATCTCTGTACCAGAAATTTCTGCTTTGTTAGTGACATTCAGAAAAACACACATACGGTAGTGAAGGAAAGACTTCCAGTAGAGCAATGGATAATATTCCCCTTTAAAGTTTTAGAAATACATTGACATTTCTATGTTCATTATGCAGTTACACTGGACTGCTGAGTTACTTCACCACTGATATAGATGACAGAAAGATGTCTGCTTTTTACATCAACAGACCTGTTTTCAAACTAGTCCATAATGTGGTAGAATACAAAACAATATACAAGTTAATTATATTCACAGAGTTCTGGCTGTTTTACAGTGTATCAAGACAGTTTGATCTAAAGTTAATTACTCTTGAATTTAACTTCCCAGCTCTGATTTGTGCATTGATTTATAAATAAATCTATAGAAGACAGAGAGATTTAAGACTTCGCTATGTTTGGCCTTCAAAGTAAGTAATTTTTGCCGCTGATTTAGGTGACATCTTACTTATCAGTCATGTCCTTCCAACTATTCAGCTAATAATATTGCAGTTATTTATCATGGACTATCTTATATGCATTAAATGTTGCAAACTTGTAATAAAGGAAAGTTAAACCAATTGGTTAATCAAAACACCAACATGCCTAAAATGAGAACTTAAAACTGGGCTTTGGAATGCACAACAAAGTCTTAAACCTGATTTTAAAACCATAAATCTTTGCAGGATTATGGTTTGAGGCACCTAAATAAATCACCTGTTCATTCTACATGCTAAGCACCTATCAGCTCCCAATGGCAAGAAGAAAATTTGTTGGAGGCTAAACATTATTTTTAAATCAAGAATCTTATTCAGATGCCTGAAATAAAGATTAGAGAATTAGCTGAAGGGATCCATAATTTCTTTCAGTAGTAACACGTGCTATAAAAATAGTTACTAACTTCAAGCTTTGTATATTTTATTTAACAATAGAAGCCTTTAGGGTTGGTTGATCTATTAGCTTCCACTTAGTTCAAATTAAGCAAGAATAAAAGCTTTTATAAAAAAAAATATAATAAAAATCTCAGTTAAAAAGTCACCTGTCTCTCACCACCGACACTTCTCAGATTTTCACACAGATACAGTCTAAGCACATCACATGAAGGAGTGGAAATGGAGTGCTCCATTTTCCTTACTCAAGCTGCATGGCATGGTGAATGTGAGAACACACTGTATTCTGAAAAAAATATTAAAAATATAAGCAAAGCCAACGATATTGACCTTTGTGGAGAAAATGTAGGAAAAAAAGCCACAGACTAACCAGCACAGCTATAGCAATCTGTCTTTCCTAAACTTAAAAGAGCAACCACCTTAAAAACATCCTGGAAAGGAATTTCAGTCTTTCAGTGGAAGGTTGAAGTAGGGAGTTAAGCAGTGGGGAGATTAAGCAGTGAGGGAGTATCTGTAGTATTTTTAGTCCAAAAGCTTACCTACTTGTTCGTTTTATTAGAAAATAGGAGCGAAATTTGTAGTTAGACTTCTCATCTTCCCCCTCCTCTCATCTTCCCCCCGCCATTTCATCCCCTTTCCTAAAAATGACCGCAAAATGCCTGGGACACACCACACAGCTTTTAAGAACCTGATCTTGCAAATGTATGATTGTATGTTTAGCGCTACTAGATTTAATCAAAAGGACACTAGTACTAACTTGGTTATCAAACAGAAAATGGAAGTAAAAGTGAGCTGACCCTGCTTGAGGAGGGTTTTTGTAGCAGATGACTTCAAGAGATCCCTTCCCACCTCAGCAACTCTGTGATTCTGTAATTACAGTAATCCTCATGCCCTCTGGTAATGAGAACCACCCATGTACCATGACACCACATGGAGCAGGACACTCCTCTGTGCGAAGCTTGGGCAGGCGAGTATGGTCTTACCCCAAATCAGATGGCTGAGCTTCTTCCTGTTCATCTTTGAAAGGATCTACAGAGATTTTCACAAAACTCCGTAAAATCTATATGGCTAAGTGGAGAAAGGTTCACTTCGCTTAGCTATAGGCAACAAAAGCAAGTGCTTAGAATTGCCCTCTGGAAGCGTCTCCCACCTTCCATTTGGTTATACAGGGACAAAGGCTTTGACTTTAGGTACACTGCGACACAATCAAGTTAATGGCCTGATTCAGAGCCTGAAATAGCCTGGTAAATATGCCCCAAATGAGCAATGGGCAGCCTTTCCTCACCCAGCTGCACAAGCAATTTTATTTGTACAAGTTCATTAGCTCCTAATAAAGAACCTCACCCACCACTGTAAAGCACCTCTTCTGGCACAGCCCAGCCTGCCTAAAGCAAAACTTGTGACTCTCTAATGAGAGAGACATTTTCTCACAGAGCACCCTGCAGATCAAGAGCTCTGAAGGCACAGAGTGAATATGACAAAATTACAGATTAGCTAATTAATTAGTGAGGATCCTGGTAATTGTCCTGACCTGGAAAATATTATCCCCCACATCTCTTTAGAAATTCAGTCCTGCAGTCTTGGGTCTTTAAACAGGTGCTGTGATAGCAATAGCACAGCTAAAAGGCAGCAAGGATTGCTGGGATGAGTATCAGGAGATAGTATTGTCTCAGGAATATGTTTTATTTGTTTGATTGTGACTATAAGAAGTATTTCTGTTTCACCTTGTTGTCCACCTTTGAAGTGGAGAAGACAATACCATCTGAATATTAATGGGAGATGAAGAATGCTCTGACTGCAAAGATCAGATAATGTAAGAAAGCTGGACAACTCAGAAATTAAAAGAGGCAGAACACTGTGATCGCTGCCAGATTCAAATATTTGATTTTCCGAAGCCATTGAATTACCTCTAAGGAGAATCTTACAAGAAATTTGGTGAGTCAATTGAAGATAGAGAAAAATCTAACAAAATTCAAAGCAAAAAGTGACATTTTAAGTTTTTCTTAAGAAGGAAGAGTGAAGGTCCAGGGTTTCTTCATTAACCTGGACATCAGTACTGGACGCAGAGCATTCAACAATGTGTCATGAGATGATGGTAATTCATGCTAGACCGTTTACTCCTTCCTTAGGTATTTATGCTTCTACTTAGATAGACATGCTTAAGCATGACATGGATTGTTCTGATTTCATACCGTCTTTTCAACAAAGCAGATTCCTAACTGTTGGTTTTGGGTAGGCATCATAATTAGCCATGTTTTCTTCAGAAGTATCAGTTACATATATGGAGCTGGACTTGTAGGACAGGTAAACAATTTTGAAAAAAATAGATCATTTACTGAGTGCTAATACAAATTTAGGAATCTGGCCTCTCTGTTATTTTTAGCCTTCTGACACTAGGGTTGATAAAGGCAGTGCTAGCACTGTGACAGCACTGGTCTGTCGGCTTTAGTAGAGACCAGTTCTCAGGCCTGGAGCAGAAATACTTTGGTGATTCAAGAATAGAGAGAAATGGAATTTTTGAGCAGCATCTGAAGAATAGAGAAGAAAAAGCAAAAGAGTTTTGATAGCAAGGATTAGATAAATTTAGAGAAAAGATGAGTACAGTGCATCTTGGAAGGTAAGACATGAGTTTTGAATAAATATGCTAATTATAGCTGCACAAAATGTGTTGGGTTTCAGACAAAAGGAGGTTCAGTGAGTTTTTCCATTGGTTCCAGTTGTGATCTTTAGTGTCAGCAGGAATGTAATACAGTGAAGCTTCAGCCACTATTAGAAGCTGTGCAATGCCAAACAATGATTTGTAAAAGCCCTTGTATTTAAGTGCTTGAAAACACTGGGGCCATGTGCATTTTGATGCCAGTGAAGACAGGGAACAGCAAAAGAGGAGCAAAGTCTGGGGAAGGGAGAAAAGAGGAGAGACACAGAAGGTGCACCCTTAGAAGGCTCCGTTCTCAGGAAGATCTCTAGCCCCCCTCATGTTATAGATAAACATACACCCTTCTCCTTTTAATTCTAAATTAGCTGCTCAGTTGTCTACCAAAGAAGAACAGAAAGGGAAGGCTTATTAGGGGCAGTGTTGATAGGATGTCTGAAGTGAAAAGCGAGGTAAGAAAGGGAGGAGGTTTTAGGGTGGAGTGAGAAGAGGAAGAGTGGAAGGAGTGAAAGATCATTTCTACATCTAGTTGATAAGACAGGATGTGTGGGGAAAGGAAGGGTGAGGAAGACGGCAGAAGTTTGTTTCTAGAGGCTATCTGGAAGGTGTAGGGATGTCCTGGTTAGAAATGAATGAAGTCTGGGAAATTTTGCAAATGGGATTTTCCCACTTCTGAATCATGTCAAAAATGAGTATGAAGTTTGGAAGAAGGCATAAGAGAAAACACAGATAGGAAAATAGCTCACACTTTGAAACCCAAAATACCATATCAGCTCATTGCAGTAACACCCTGATTTCCAATGATGAGAATCACTTTGAGAACTCCTCTCTGAGTCCTCAGAACCATTAAGAATTAGCAGATTACTTCCTTCTGTAATTACTTTTAATCATATTTGCTCTGTGGTTATCTGTTGTTAATAGAGCTCTTTGATCTGCTTAACTGCTTCCCATGCAATTAAACAGTGGTGGAAAACACATGGATAATACTTTGCTAAGGATGCACTATTTGCATAGAGGAAGATGTAAGAGCAAATGGTAACTCTCTATGATGTTTTGACTCAAAATGTTGCGGTCGTATTTTATCATGTTTACTTTGTTCTTAACTGAACATCAGGCCTAATTGCTTGTTACATTGTTAATCTCTTTGCTTTCAGCCAAAAGCTCCCATTATACCCTGCTGAGTATTACAGAGTGTTTCTTTGTTGTGAATTGTGTCAGCTTGCAGGGGATTTATGAGTTGACTCCTGCTGCCTTGCTTAAAATATGGGGTTTTGCAGAAACGAGACCTCCAAGAAGTGCACCCCTTGCCACAAAAAATAGCCCCCAGGGTTCTCTGTCCTGTTGATCTTTAATGTTTTCTTGTAGCCTTATAGTCCAATCCTATGGTCTATGCCTGGCAGTGTTGTGTGGTCATCTTCCCAGGATTTTTTTCAGGTAGCAAGTGACTAATTCCCTACTTCTTTTACAGAAGCTGCCATCTTGACCTTCTGATCTGGAATTAAGCTACCCAAGTATTGTACAATTTCATGTCCAAACCACCTTGTCAAGACATATTCACTTTCTAACTGAAATCTGTAAATGAGTTTCAGACAAATTGCAGGTGGATGAAAGAAGCTGAATGTCACAAGAACTTAAAAATGTGCCCATGTGCTAAGGAGTCAGACCAATGTTCCATCCAGACCACTATTCTGCTTCCAAGTTCTGCACAAATGGAGATGGCTATGCACACTTGCAAGAAGGGCATGAAAATGCTGGTTACTTGTGTCATGAAAAAGGGTGAGAAGAAGCCAAAGGAGAATAAGAAGGAGTCTTATGCTATTCATGTCTACATGGTTTATGTAGGTCCACCAAAGTATAAGAGTTTCTTCCAAGGCTCTGAGCATTATGAAGTGATTAATGAGTGAATCTGGAGGGTCTTGGTAATGAGGTGCTGCACTTGGTGCAGAACAACCAATGCCTGAATATCATCTCCCAGGCTAACAAGACCACTGTTCACCTGCTGTCATCTGGACAACTAACAAAGCACATGAAGGCACAAAGTTACTCAATACATCAGCTCTAAGTGAAGCTTCCTATAAAACTGTATGTGAGAAATTAACAATGGCATTGAAAATGTTGTTTAGAGTGAGTACAGGGCCCATTCACTACCTGCTACCCCAGCCCCAGCATCCACAGCCAATGGATTAATGATTAGAGGGTACATCCCTATTGATTGCTTTTAGTACCTGTTTTGGATGTTGTTCAATAATTTTTTAACTCTCTTTTAGAATGTGCTGCCTCCAAAACCTCCCATAGTACCTAATTCCAGAAATTTGCTGCCCACACTTTAAATATATTTAAGGAAACATTTCTTTACTGACAGGGTGATCAAACACTGGAACAGGCTTCCTAGAGAGGTGGTTGATGCCTCAAGTATGTCAGTGTTTAAGAGGCATTTGGACAATGCCCTTAACAATGTGCTTTAATTTTAGCTAGCCCTGAATTGATCAGGCAGTTGGACTAGATGGTCATTTTAGGTCCCTTCCAACTGAAATATCTTAGTCTAGTCTAGTCTATATAGTTAGTTTTTAAGCAATCTATAATTAGTATCAATGAATGCCCTTGAGTTCTAATACTTTGGGATTCAGTGAACAACAGCTCTTATTTGTCCTATTCATCATCTTCAGGATTTCATAAACTTCAGTCAAATCCCCTATCAGGCCTCTTCTTTCCATGCTGAGTAGTACCAGCGTTTTTAGTCTCTCTTTGTTGATACTTTCAGAAAGACTTGACTCAAAAGCAGACACACCAGCCCCTTCTGATGACCTTATAGCTTTATTCAAGACTATGGAATTCCAAGAATGAAACTCCAGTGCAGTACATGATATTCATGTATGATAACTGAAAGAAATAACCAGCTAATAATGGGGAACACTGGGGAACAATGAGGAAATCCTTTGAACTATGCTCATGAGGCTGAAAATATCAGGTTTATTTATGTTGTAGAAGATACAGAACACTTCAATGGTTTAGGAAGATGTCAGGAGTGTTGCATGTGCAGGAGTTCCTGTGTTAGGAGACTATGGATGCCATGCAGAAGAATCTTGTATAGATCTGAGTCTGGTTATGAATGAGAAGATCTCACTTCCCTTTATTTTTCAAAAGAGTTTCCTTTTCCTGGACTAATTTACAGCCATTCTGATGAAGATCTAGAAGGAGTCAATATCTAACAGTCCGGACAGGAGCAAGTCATGGACAGTGTTGCAGTTTCCTTGTGGTCCATGTCCCCACATTTCCTTTGCATCAGAGCTAGGATGCAGAGGGAAGGGACAAGAGGGGTTATAGTCTACAATCAAATCTCATCCTAAAATACAGCTCTTCTTATTTAACAGGTGGTTGCTCCAGATCTGAGAGCTGTGTTTTGCAATACAAACATTGCCAATAGAGTCTCTTAAACACATTGGTTTTCAGGAAAAAAAAAAAAAAAGGATTAGAAATGTGAACGCAAGATATTAAACCAATGAGTATAGTCCCAAAGGGTGATCTAAAAGAAGGCAAAATGTCAGACTTGGATGTCTTAAACTAAGGTGGGAAAATAAGAACATGGTAGAGCCACATCATGCAGCAGTCGATCGAAAAGACAGGATATAGATGGGCTATTTTGGATATAAGGCCATGCACTGCGTGACAGGCTCCATTCTGTCTCCACTTCCTGGCTTGGTTTCTGTCTTGTTGAACTTTAGCATCCTAACACAGGTAGCACAAGCTGAGAACTTAGTCCATCTTACACTCCCTATATAGATTCAAATCATAACTGGACTGAATGACTCCAAAGGTATGTATGCCTCCTTGTTGAATACAGTGGGAACCCATGGTTAACACAGTTCTGACTTTAATGTTTCTGGTACATGTTTCAAGTACCTGGCCTGAATCCGGTTTCTCAGATTTTTGCTCAACTGAAATGTTTTGTCTGTTAGTAAAACACATAATTACTGGAAAGAAAAAGAACCTAACTCAACCTAGCTTTGATTTTATGGGTAATTCAAAAGCTACCTTTATAGCAAAAAAAATTATCAATTATTTAATTCCTCAACCAAGGCATGCTCTGTAGCAACTTTCTGAGCAACACACAACTAGTAGGAAAAGCAGTATAATTTAATTTTCAAAGTGGTAATAAATCTAATTGTCTACCAATCACTGTGTTCTTCTGCAGGAGACATAAGCAAGATTTTTCTTTGCAAGCTAAGGGCAAGCAGATATCAGCAAGAAAACACAGAATTATTTGTAACTTGAACAAGAATGAAGAGAGCAGCCTTTTATGAGAAGTGAATGAAATTAGTGTAATGGGTTTATGTGGCAAGGTTTTGGTAGCGGAGGGGCCACAGGGGCGGCTTCTTTAAAAGTTACTAGAAGCTTCCCTTGTGTCCGATAAAGCCAATGCCAGCTGGCTCCAAGATGGATCCACTGCTGGCCAAGGCCAAGTCAATCAACGATGGTGGTAGTGCCTCTGTGATAACATATTTGAGAAGGAAAAAAAGTGATGGGGCTCAGAAGCTGCAGCTGGAGAGACGAGTGACAACATGTGAGAGAAACATCTCCGCAGACCCCCAGGTCAGTGCAGAAGGAGGGGGAGGAGGTGCTCCAGGCGCCGGAG
>JAVKLA010000027.1:43509459-43541483 GCA_034782735.1 Sagittarius serpentarius | reverse complement strand
TGTGACCCCGTGGGGGACCCACGCTGGAGCAGTCTGTGCCTGAAGGACTGCAGCCCGTGGGAGGGACCCACGCTGGAACAGTTCGTGCAGAACTGCGGCCCGTGAGAAGGACCCACGTTGGAGAAGTTCGTGGAGGACTGTCTCCTGTGGGAGACAACCCAGGCTGGAGCAGGGGCAGAGCGAGGATCCTGCCCCTGAAGAGGAAGGAGCGGCAGAGACAACATGTGATTAACTGACCATAACCCCCATTCCCCATCCCCCTGTGCCCCTTGGGGTTGTTGGTAAAGAATTCGGGAGTGAAGCTGTGCCAGGGAAGAAGGGGGTGGGAGGAAGGTGTTTTAAAATTTGGTTTTTATTTCTCATTACCCTACTGTGGTTTGATTGGCAATAAATTAAGATCATTTTCCCCAAATTGAGTCTGTTTTGCCCGTGACGGTAACTGGTTAAGCCATCTCTCCCTGTCCTTATCTTAACCCACGAACCTTTTGTCATATTCTCTCTCCCCTGTCCAATCAAGGAGGGGAAGTGATAGAGCAGCTTTGGTGGGCACTGGCATCCAGCCAGGGTCAACCCACCACAGTGAGATAGCCCAGTAATGCAAACTACTGAGTTTTACAGTAAAGTCTCAGGAGCTAATTTTTTATTATAGTATGCAGTATAGATGAAACTTTGGAAAGGATAAATTAATCAGACCCTTCCCTGAAGTAGCCAAAATACATGATTTCTTTGCCTGGATTAGATTAAGGAGCAGCAGGGAAGAGTGATATTCCTTTCATTATTAAGTAATGTTTCTAAAAATCTTTTTTTGTTCTACTTTTATTCCTCTCTTTCCTTCATCTTTCGAATGATACTCTTCCCTTCAGTTCCAAGCTTTCTGATCAAGAAAATTTGACTGCTTATATGTTGTAGATGGGCCTTACACCCTATCAGAATACTGAAGAGGGTACAAAAGGAAGGAGTCAGGTCATTTGCTGGGACATTGTGACTCTCATAGCTTTGTTGTAATTTCATCAGTGTTAAACCTGCATCCTGTTGTCTACCCTAGACCAGATTCTGCCAGTGGTACTCACATCAATGCCTCATTTCAAGAGGGAGCTCTAATCCAATAGTGTTCTTCAGTGCAAGGTATGACATTTTATGGACCTAGCAGAACTTAGGTTCTTCATCATCTCTGTGCCACCACGGTGGGTTCTGTATCAGCTGTCTGACAATCTGCTACTTTGATAGTAGAGAGTTTCAGGGCTTCCATATGGTATTACACTGTTTTTCAGCAGCTGTTCTTCGACACAAGGCTGAACTGAATTATTGCAATCAATAGGTCAGCTGAACAGGATCTCTTTGGTTTGCAAACCAATCAAGTCACTGAATTTTCTCTTAACATATTTCTTCCAAATGCGATACCATGAAATACAGTAAGTGGGATTCCAAGTGAGCTAGTATTTTTGCTAGAATATGAAGATTCTCCTACTCGCCAAGCTGCGTTGCAGATCACCATACAGGTGCTGTTCTGATTGATCTGAATCACTGAAGCCAGTGTGTAAGACAAAGTCTCAGAGACCAAAATCTAAAGACAGCTGAAAGCAGGCAGTGCAAAAAGCGTGCATTTATGCTTATGAGTCTAGTAAGCATGATGGGTTCTGTGTTCTATAGATTCCACTGGTTATTGCAGCTCACCTTGGCCTGTTCTTCAGTGGATAACATAGCATAATTAATTTTAGTATAATTAATTTTGGCAGTAAGAGGGTTCAAAATGAATTTAAGCCTTCAGTTAAACCTAATAGGTGCCGCTGAATCCATTTATCACCATCCTTTGTGACTGGCAGCCAGCACAAAACCCAGTAGTAAATGCAAAACTGGCTGCATGCCCACAGTGCTGGCAGGCTCTGAGACACCGAGTGAATGAATGAGAACACGTGAATGAATGAGAACACGAAGTAAGCAAGAGAACTTTGATTTTCTATGCAAGAGCCCACTAGAGCTCCAACAAAACTCTGTTCTGTTCAAATGTCCCTGCTAACACAACACAATAAGCTGACAAGAGACAGCAAATCCACTTGACTAAAAATAAAACTGAAATCCAACATGATATACTTGCAACAGCAAGACAAGCGTTCTTCCAGCCTAAGCAAAACTCTGTAATTATCCCAGGGACTGGATGGAGGCAGAGGGCAGGAAACCTGGGATGGCTGGATTATTCATTGCAGTCTGTTCTCCCGTTTGCATTGTATTTCATTTATGTTGGCCCCCATTGCACTTCTTACTTGATAACTGTATAAAGGATTCATTTGAATAGAGGTTGCCATTTACATGGAAAAAAATCAGCCCTGACTGTTCCTTGCTTGGATTCACAGGTAGCATGCTAAGAAAAGGGTAAGGAATCCTATTTTTTTTTCCTTTTCAGAAAAGAAGAATGTTTATTTTTTATAATTGCACTGAGGAGTGTCAAACAAGAATAAAATTCTATAGCCAGACACTATATATAAAAACATTAAAAGAGAGGTATAAGGTATTACTTTTCTTATGCTACACATGGTAGATAGAGAATGCAGATGATTTGCTCAAGATCACACATGAAAAATATGACTTCAAAGAAAGACATCTACATGTTGTTGTATTAATTATCTCAGCATCAACCACAAAAGTAATTGCTGCCTAATCTCAGCCTCCAGATGATCCTGTTTACACCTTCTAATAAACAAGAAAAGTCTGAGGTAGAGTTTGAGGGAGCTGATGCTCATTTACATCACTTTACCTATTACCAGGAATGAGTAATTGCCCTGGAAAATTCAAGTTGTTCTAGTTATACAAGCTTAGTCACAAAGAAAACATTCCTCAGAACTTCCTGAAGGTCAAAAAACTCAGTATTTTCATTGTCTTACTAATGAGAGGAAGGAGGACATAGAACCTATAGCACAAAAGGACTAACTGAAGACTTCTCTTACTTGACAATGATGTTGGGATTCAGGAAACATGACATAACTACACAAGAAGTGCTGGTTTCTGAGGCAGAATCTCTGTGTTGACACTCAGCTTTCAAACCTAGAACTGACATGATTTGTTTTTCATTAATAGTGTTGATGATGTGTAACCCGTCTCCCTATCTCAAGAAGAGTGAAGCATCTCACTCGGATTTTACTTTCTTCTCTTCATTTCCTGGCACTATAACAAGCTGAACCTTCTAAAAATAGCCTGATATTTAAAACATATTAACATTTACTGACACACCATCTGGATTTGACCTACTTCTGGATTAAAACTTTGACGGCAATGGGGATGGTATCCAGGACATGCTCTTGGCAGCAAACAATAACCTGTGTTATAGAGGACTACTAATCTGAGACCTCAACATGAGACAACCCATTGGGTTGCTGAGTCAGTTCTCAGCATTTGGAAATGACAGGATCATCAAAATTGCTTCAAACTGGGTACCACATAAGAGATGGTATTATCATTTGAAGTCATATAGTGTTCTCAGACTGTGTGAAAGATTCAATCCTGCATATGAAAACACTCCCCATGCTAGTGGATGATTTCCCTTGTGACTTCCTACTGACTTCAGTGCAGTGACTCTCCAACCCTGTAAATAATGAAACAATTTCTACATCCCAATAAAGCCTTTCTTATAAAGTATAACACAGGCAAGCCTCTAACAAAAATACTTCAGCGATAATGAATACTTGGTTTCAGCTTCTTAGACTTCCTGACATCCTGAAAGCCATTTAGCATGCTGCTTTTGTCCATGTCTCCGTGCCCTGGAGAGCTTAGTAATTAAGCCAGATGGATTTGTTAGGATTTCCTAGGATGGTCCAGCAGTATATTTGAGGTGAAAGAGTTTCAGATCAATTCCACTCCTCTGAAGCATGTATGCAACACACATACTTCTGATGACAGAGAGGTGATTAAACCAGAAGTCTGTGTGCTTCCTTCTCTTATTTTGTCACAAAATTGCTATGGCTACAGGTAGGTCACAGAAAGAGGCAAACAAAATATAGTGATGCAGATTCCAGTTGCTATTTCTTTTACTCCATCATGGTAGAGCTATCACTTTAGGACTAAACTGAGAAGCTCTCCATCATGTAGGAAAACAATACACTTATCTGGGAGACACAAAGTTATCTGCTATTTTTTACACCCTGACATTGAACTAAGAGTTTAAATCATAACCTACTGATTAGTATTTTACAGAATTAATATGTAAGAGATGGAGTTTGACTACCAGGGCACAAGCCAAGAGCTACAGAAAACAACAGGATTCTCTTCTTATTGAGCACAACAGTTTTTGGACTAGACACTGAAGCTGAGCGATCCAGAAAGAACCCAGTTCTGATGTAGGCACTAACATTAATGTCTTCTTTCCAAAATAACAACCAGCATGTTGTGTTTGGGTGTTGGCACTTCCCTCCTTGCTTCCCAGGCATCACACCTTGTAATGGGAACCCACGGCTCCTGGGTTCAATTTCTCTTTGAGAAAAGGTTGGATAACTCAGTGCGACTGCTCTAGTACCCTCAAGGTGTTTTGGTAACTTTCCAACCACTGGTTTGTAATGTAACACCCATTAGCTAAAAGACAGGGGGGTAAATATTACAATATTTTTTACTTTACTGAATTTCTTTTTGACTACTACTGAAAACAGGAAAAGAAACCCTAGATATGCTCAGCCAGCCTCAGACGCCTTTTGCATATAGAAATCCTGATGTTATAAAAATCTGGGATCTGGAAAGGAGTCATGAGCATACCAGAGGCTGGAGTCAGAAGCTTTTTCATCAGCGTGGCTGATCCCTGACTTTTAACCACAAATGATATAAAATGGCAGGAGTCTTTCTTTGAAAGGACTCTGTTCTTTCCTCATCCTGGCAGGGCAAGGAAATCTCAAGACGTCTGGTTGAGGGATACGTCTGTGTGGTGAGTGCCACAGCAAATGTAAGATGAAACCTCTGTCAAGCTCGTCACTTCGTGGAGCAGCTAGTCATATACAAACCACAGTCAATTTACTTCTCATTGGGAGTGGCTGATCAAATTAAAGGGGAAAAATGTGCAGGACTGAGGGGAAAACACTCACTCAGAGACACACTCTCTGTGCCAGGTGCTTAACCGGCCATGCCACAGGCTCCTTGGGGAGTCAGGGTCCTCGGGAAGGCCACGTCCCACAGCAGCTCCTCAGGGTATGCAGCGAGACAGACCCCGCGGCAGCCCCAGACCTCCACCACTTCACAGTGTCTGGGCCACGAGGCCCGTTCCTTCTGGAAGCTTCCAGGCAGTAGGCTGGTTCTTCTGGAAGCTCCTGGGCTGCCAGGCCAAGCTCTCCTCGGGGGGAGCTATATTTCCTTATCCCCACTGGGCACAGCCGATCCCTCGGGGTCTGGGGTAGTTGATCCCTCACAGCGACATTCAAGCCTCTCTTCTTCCGTTTGCTGCTCTTCCCTGACCTTGGCCTGGTCTCTCGCACCCGCCTCAGCGTTTATCTCAGCCAGCGTGGCAGCAAGTCAATACGGAGTCTCTCCCTGCCTCAGCTACAGAGGGGCTGCAGGATTTGGCTTCAGGTCTCTGATCTCTACTGCAATAGTATGTGTTCATTATGAGCAAAAGAACCAGAAAGGATGAAAGAGGGTGCAATTAATAGTTAGGATGCAGAGCTGAAAGAGAACATGGCCCAGTAAGCTGGCAAAACTTCTGTGAATATGAGGTCACTTGGTTCTCTGTGATTTCGTCTACCCTATGAACAAGGATGACCCCCTTTCATGGTGGTGTTGCCCACTAGCTTCAGGCAAAGACACTGAATGGTGTGAGGTGATATTCAGTAACGACTGTGTGAGTGCTGGAGATGGATGTAGTGCACCAAACTATAACACTGACCTGTAGGCCAGTGTCTGGGCATGAATATTTGGGTAACAAAGTGACGTGGTGAAATGATGTAGGTCCCTTGTGCACCATCCTTCTACATACTGAGTTTTAAAAGGCTTAAGGACCAAAGATTTTTGGATTTTTGTTTGCTTTATTCTGTTTTTTTGTTACAATCGCTGATGTAGATGCAAGAGGTGAACTCTCGAGTTATTTATATTCTGATCTGTGAGTCTATCGTTCTGCCAAGAGTCTTTCAAGTATGTGCTAGGTATCCAATTTATTTTGTCCAGATTTAGCTATTGATTTTGCTCTCTCAGCACAGCATAGTTCTTCATGACTCTGAGAGACATATGAATGCACACTCTTCCAAACGTACCCTTTATCCCTTAGAAACCTAAACCTAAGGGAAGAGAAGCATCTATACCATTGACTACCTAAAGAATTTTATGACACCTTTTGCTGAGTGTGTAAAGCACTGGTGACCAACCTTGCTTTCCAACCTGAAGCAAACTTTCCCACTGCTGCAGCAACTTCACTCTCTGCTTGCTCCATCTGTGGCTACCACCACTCATTGCACTCCTTTAGTGTGTAAAAGCCACAGAGCCAGAAACTGGGATAGGGACATCCTGGAGTGAGAAATTAAAGTTTATGAGAAGATGCTTAGGCTTGTAAGAAATGCTGAAATGAGATGATCATTGTTTTCCTTGATCACATTTGTTGCTTGAGAGAAAGGTCATGTTTCAGAGGTGTATTAAGCAACCAGGAGTGACTGGAAAGTAATTTTGTTCTTTCACTCCTTGCTGCATAGTGGTAATCATACTGCATTTGCATTCAAATACTTCTTGAGGGTCTCATTAGTATGTCTTTGTCACAGCAGCTCGGTGTTAAAGGACTGACTGGGTCAGAGTCAGAAAGGACTTGTCTCCCAAACCAGAGGAACCACGGGGTGTTGGCCACTGGTTTTATGGCTTTCCTCTGCAATGTGGCTTGCTTTCAAGGCTCATTTGGTAGAGATGGACCCAGTCCTCCATTGTCCACAGTCTATTTCTCTGTCTTCTATGAATCCAGAAGCTTCAGTCTCTACTGAGAACAGACAGTGCACTGGAAAAGTCTCACACTACTTATGAACCCGCTACAGCCTGTCCTTGAGTTCTATAGGCCATTGGAACTAGATGAGATGCTGACATTCAGATCTGATTTTCCCTGCAGTTTATGAACAGTTGGATCCATGATTTTTGGATCACACGTATCTCTAGTGTCAACACAACAAAATGGATGTGATAAAATGAAATGAAAACCCAGCAGTGCTCTGTCAAGACCAGCCTGGTTACTGCATAATAGAAACTAGTCCTCGACAAAGACTTTTGCTTCTGTAATGCCCAGAGGACCTTGTGGCTAAGATAAAGCCTAATTTGTTTAATGGCTTTCATGCCCAGGAAGAATAAAGACGTGCTTTATCCACACATCAGCAGTTGGACCTCTGGAGACCTTTGCTTAGAAAAAAAAATTAAAATGGATAACCATCTTTTTGTCACAAGATTTCCCCCCTTGCTCTCTTGTCTCAGGGCAGTCAGCAGCACTTTGCGGCTAGTAAATCTGTTTGGCAGGTAATCTGCCACCCATAGACCAGATGCTGCTTTGGCTAGGTTAGCTTTCCTGTTGCCATGGCAAAGCTCAGGCAGGCAAATGACACGGATGCCACGGCATGTTGCCAAGGTAATCTGATGGCACAGGACCTTGTTAATTGAAAGAGGGAAGCGGGCTGGTGCAGCCTGCTTTTCCCTGCCAATAAAGACTGAACTTTGAGCAGGGTGCAGGACTAATTAACTGCCTCCACCAGCTGTTGGCTGTAGCATGCCAAATCTGACAAGTGGCCAGGGCCATGCATCCTTAACCCTTGCTGTCTTTTGGAGGAGAGGCAGCAGTTACTGAAGCCGTTGCAACAACTGTGAAATATTCTTTTCTTTGAAATACCTCTAGTGAAAAAAAAAAAAACCTAATGTGGAGGAAAGTGGTTATGCTCCCCTGTGAACTTTTTGCTTGGTTGCCTAATGCCTCCTCCTGTGAACTGGTGAAGCTGTCAAGACACAGCAGCAGTCAAGTCATGTATACAGTCTCCAGGTGCCTTGCAGAATAAAAAGGTGATGTGCACTAGAAGTTTTAAGGCTGACTAGTGATATGTTAAAGGGATCTGATTTGGGAGTTAGGGGAGAAACATCTCCAGTTCTGGCTGTGTTTACCTACAGACGTGTCTAGCTCCTGCTGTGCTAGGAAAAGCAGAGCAGTTTGGGTTGGAAGCGCTCTGAAAGGCAGCCTTTCTGGAAGTGACTGGGTATAAGTCATAGGTCCAGTGGTTTCATCAGAGGTTGCATTTCATGTCTTCATGTTCTGCTCCAAGGCATGGCCAGGACTTTGGATCATCAAAGACATAAATTGTAGGCATGATCAATAAAACTCAGGGATCCCACAGACCTCAGCTGCATCCTTCTCAACCAGTTTTGAATTTGCATATCCCACTTATGGTCCCCAACCCAATCACCTGGAAATAAAAGAGAGCAAGTGAGCAGGCAAAAGGGAATTTGCAGCAGCTTTTCCCCTCTGCAAATTCCCTCATTCTGCTCCACAGTCTACAGAGTCACTGGCGGCATCAGAGACAAGTCAATGCTGCAGCAATGCCCTCACTGGTTCTGCCATAGCTAGGAGTAGAGACATTAATGCCAAATATATGACAATGGCAGCAAAGAAACATGACTCAAATCTTTTTAGCTCCCAGAAACTGTTCTTGCATTCCTTGTCAGTCCTACCAAGAGTTCTTCCTGTATAAGCATCATCTTTTATTGTAAACTCTTAATTACACACTTACACAATGAGTTGTTTAAGGGGCTTTAAGTGATTTGGAGGCAAAGCACAAAAATATTCATATATCCATTATCTATTTCTTAGAACACTCAAAACATAGCTGCTTGAAGCCCAGCTACAAATCCAGAGACTCATAAACACTCTCAGGGCGCTCATACATTAACATTTACAAACTGAGCTCAAAAAGGTTGAACCAAGCTCTTTGTATTGCAGGTGAAACTCACAACTGTAGCCTATGTAATAAAGATAAGATCAAAACTCCTTGCTATGAAGCTGACCATAAAACCAGTTCCTATGATGGCTCTCCTGGCACCTGCTGTTTATGGCTGCTGTGTTGTCATTTCACTCGCTACTGCCAGATTTCACTACTGTTGCTTGCCACCATGTTTCATCATCTTGCCATCACTTATCCCAACAGGTCCTGCAATATTCCAGTTGTTTCACAAACAATCAGTGGCATACAGGGTCCTACACCTTCCTCACAGAAAGGCCCTGTATCTCACCTCCTCTTGGTCAGACCCTTCCAGCATCCTTTGTCTTTTGCTGTCTGCAGTTTCTGTCCAGTGCAGGTTGCAATAACTGTCCATTTCCAGCATCCTGGATATTATTCTTTTCACTATTCATTTTCAGGTGAGTTAATTTCATTTATTCCACTAATGGAAGAAAAGTCACACAAACTCTTCCTTAAGTGACAGGCAAATGATGGCTGGCCCATCCACTTTGTTCCTTTTGCTAAGCAGAGGGAAGGGGTCTTTGTCTCTGGACATCTGACTTGCCTGTCTTACTTCTCAGCAACAACTATCAACAACCTACTCTTTCATTGAAAGTTTCAGCCATGGGTCTTACAGCTGTAATGGATAAAATCTCTAAACTACAGCATCGTTAGTCAAGGCTTAGTTTTTCCAGTGTGCGTCTACATGGAGAGAGAGAGAAAGAAAAAGAGTAACAGCCATAGTATTCTGTTGTTTGAAATAAACCTGTTGCTTAAAAGGCTCTGGGCAGTGTAATTTTTACTTTTATAGGCATGTCCTGGATGTGTTTGACTTTTCAAATCCTCTCTTCAGAGATCCAAAGGGGTCTGTTTATAAAATCCACATCTCAGACTCCTTCCTATATGAAGTTCAGAGAGCAGTTTCTACTGCTATGTATAAATTTGTCCCCGTTGCTTTATCCTTGGAAGAATCTCCTTCTAATTCAAACACTTCCTTTCACAGACAGAAAGGGTGTCTTAGGCAGACTGTTTCCTATACACACACCCCCACACACATACTTACATATATATATGTATATACAGAGAAAGAAAAAGATATGCTCTGGCTGCTGTGGGATCCTTTGTACAAAGTCTGGAACATTAACGGTATAAGTAGCAGAGGAAAATCAGTGCTTCTTTTGATCAGTTCATTTCTCCTGCCAAGTAACAGCTTCTGTCCTTTCATACCTCAGGCTGCCTGCAGCAGTTGTCAAGTCTCAGAGGCACGGACTGAGATGACTCCTGCCTCCTGTTCCCACCAGAAGCAGGCCTGTAATTCATGCACTTGCACTGGAGCACCACAGCCTCTCTTGTGCTTGTTAGCTGGTTAGACAGTTGGAGGTGTAATGGGGAAAGAAATAGGTCAAGGACTGAAGGGAGGTTGGGAAGTATGTTGCATTACGGTACCCCATTTTCAAAACGCCTCTAGTTAGTGGTGGAGCCTCATGCATGGCATCTCCTCCAGCTGACCTGAAACATGCCAAACCCATGCCTCAGTGTGTGTTTTTCCCACACTCATTCTGTACCTGTACTTACTGGTTTTGGGCGATGCCAAGAGCCCACTAACAACAGCTACCTGCAAAGAAACTACTGGAGTTTATTGTGTCTATTTAAGTTTTTGACATGTTATAATAAGACTCAGAAATATTCATTTTTTACCAGCTTTGTGTGTGAGCGAAACTTTTTTTTTCCCAGTCTTGTGCCATAGCAATAGAAATAAGAGATTTCAAAGAGTTTCCACTAGCATTGTGATATTAGAATAACCACCTTCCCCCAGTGCAGGGATTAACTCCCCATGTCCAATTTCTTCTCTTTGCTAAAATAAGTTGAGGTCCTTCTGGCTACCTTGGGATCAATCACTGGAAGAAAAAAGTGAAAAAAACTGCAGTCCCCCAAAACTCGATAGTACTTGAGAGAATAGAAAGCACACATGAAAAATCACAGCATGGGGAAAAATCATGACATATTTTGACTACAAACCATGGGGTAGATGGTGCTGCTCTATCAAGTGCATTTACCTTATATCAGGAGTAAATGTAAAAGCAAAGGTTCTCGTGCTAGAAGAAGGTTTAATTTACCAGCGAGCTACAGGATACACAGAAGTCAATGTGCAGTGTCATGTTGAAGTAACTCATTGCCTGTGTTGTTATTGCTCACATGGGTGCCAATGGTATGATTAAGTCATTTCCAGCTCCTTGGAACTGTGATAGCACAGGATCAATTAATACACTAGATATAGCATTTAAGGGCATTGACTTCTATGGGCTTACGAGGAGCAAAAATCAAGAAGTAGATTAGGACTTCCACTCTCTGTCTGTTGTATGCATGCCCTAAGATAGAATAGTATTTCTGCAGTTGCTCAGTTCTTGGATCAGTGCTCCTGGTCACATAATGATTAGAAACTACATGCAAGGCTTCACGCATACCTTGCACATTCCTGCTTGTTGCATACTTACATGTGGAGAGCATCCTGTGCTTGCAAGGGTTATAAGGCCCACATGACCTATGCTCACCAGAATTTGGCCCCCAGATGCAATCACTGTTGCTAAGATGGTCATGCATGCGCTGCAGGTATTAGAAGCCTGTCAGAGGCCTGTGCAGTGTTGTGAGCAGTTAATTAAAATCATGTATTTAGATACATTAGCACTTCCCTCTCTGTGTGAATGTGAGTGTGATATCTGCAGGAAGGGAAGTGTTAATCTGTTAGCGGCAATTGCATCATGTATATAGATCTTATCACAGTGTCTTCACTTTTCCTTTCAGTCTTTTACTGAAAGCTTTCAAACTTCTTCTCCCTCCAAGCCTGAATCACAGCATATATTTTATTCATGCAAAACAAGGTCTTGTTAAGTGAGTCTGGTCCATATAACACGCTGTGTATGCGCAAAACTAAAAGCAGATAAACCACAGTACCAGAAATGAAAAAATCTTGTCATAGACATAATACTGTAACATTTCTTCATTTTCCTGGAAATTAATATTAATTTTAAGAAATCAAAGAACATAAAAAGTCCAACTTTTTTTTCTTAAAAGCCTTTTCCTTTCAGTGGTGGATGTCACTGATGAGATTGCTCAGTATCTCAGTAGTTCTGTTCTGTATTTGGCTCTCGATGCATATCAGTAGAAGAACTGGAGTGGGTAAAAAATTGTTGCTGATGACAAATAAGAATCAGAAGTTAATGACAGAGGAATGTTTTAAAGAGCAGCTGTCTGTAATAACATTTTCTTGGATTTCAGATCTGAACATAAGCCCTTTAACATGTAATTGAACACAGGAGATTCCACTCCTGTTGTGCTAACAAATCATTAATCAATTTTTCTCTGAATCAGGTATGTTGGTCATAATACAGAAATCAGAGGAGCGTTTCTTATTTTTGACCTCCAGTATCAACATTTTGCATGACTCTAGGTTTCAGAGTTGTGTTAAAACTCATTATTACAGAAAGGGACCATTTATAGAAGTTCCTTTAGAATGGACATTTTTGTAAACTCAATTTTAATCAAGCAAAATAAGTAGAATAGATAACATTGAACAAAAAAGGGTTCTGATAGTCACTACATTTTATCAACAAATACTTAGATACTATTTGACATCTTGTGTTTCATTTTTGAGTTACTATCTCTTTTTTCTTTATTTTTCAAATTTAATATTGGTTATAGATGAAAGCAGAAAGCTGTTATTCTCTGGAAGCCTAAGTATAACCGACCTGATGTTGTACAACAGTCAGGTAACACAAAGTAAGAACATTCTTGGAACTGATCCGTAGTAAGTAGTACTTGTTCTCCAATTGAACATGTTTTTGGCTTTTACTATTGTGGTTTCATTGCTTTACAAACTAATCGGTCTCAAACCTGCTTAGAACAGGAAAACCTAACACACTCAGGGGTTATCTGTTTCCTCCACTCAGTATGGTTAAAACACAAATTTGCAGAAGCTGCAGGGCTGAAAAAAAGCTAGGTGATTAACATAAAAAGCCATTTAACATTTATCAATGCTTAACATTTTTTTCTAGCTGCAATACAGGGAATGAGAAAAAAATAATCTTATCATACAGTGGAAAGAATAACTCAGTAGACTCAGGATTATCTAATTCATCTACATATTTAGACTCCGTGACATAGATCAGTGAAAATCAAAACAAAATACCTCTGCTAGAGGCTGTTATAGGTGGCTGGAAAGTTAGGGGGAAGAATTGGCTGAAATTTTATTGATGGATTAAGCTGAAAATGTGTCATAAATTCCATCCCCTTCTACGATCAACTTCAGTGCTGGGTGGTGCTGACAATGGAACTGGTGCTGGGAAGAAACGTCTCTTTAATTCCCACCCCAAATGTCAACACTTCACTGTCACTCATAGAAGAAAACTCAAACAAATTATTTCTTACAAATAAAAATTCCCTTCCTCCCCCTCACAAGCCTCTCTAATTTTAGAATGAAGAAAACATCTTGTGTGAGAAACAGTTTTTTGGATGATGAAAGGAGAAGCTTCTAGGACTCACTGTGGAAAAAAAATATCTTTTAAGGAAAAATATAACATTTGGAAAAGGGCAAGAAGAGGGAAATGGATGTTCCAAAGTTTCTGATCATTTCCTGTAAGTCTTCAACAAGAAAACACACATGAAATTTTACCATCATCAGATGGCATAATACTGTTCTACTTCAGTACGTAACTCACCAAAGCATAACCAAATATACTACATGTATGCATGTTGTGAGGATAAGCTGTTTTTGTGAGTTTATAAATAAATCCAGGCTGAGAAGAGCTTACAAGAATCTGGTTTTATTTTCAATAACAATCTACATGATCTGGAAGAGCACTTTTTACCACAGCCACTGACATCCGTCTGTTGAGGGACTAAGAGCACCCAGCAAGGACCAAATATGAGTCTGTTTTCGTGAGGCATTAAATTATTGATAAAAAGACTTCAGAATGTTTTTACAATGGAGTCCTTATTTGGACTTCAGGGTGGAGGAGAAGCACAGGTTTGGTTGGCTGAGTGAGTAATTCTAATACTTCATCAGCTCAGGTCATTTATAGTACTTATATTTCACTTTCACTCTCCACTCAGTAGCAAAGAACATATCCACTGCTTAAAGCAAGATGGTCTTCTGGGGACAAGCAGCCTTAGCACAGACCTGCCATTCTACCAGGGTGTGATCTTTGCTTATTTTAACTCTGGGAGATGAAAAATCAACTTTCTGTGAGACTGGGTTAGTCAGTAATCCCTGTCCATGAAAACAAAAAATAGCTGGAGTTAAGGAAAATTTAAAAAAGCAGTGGTGTTGAAATAAGTAATGGTTTATCTTCTCCTGAGATTAGGTCTTCAGTTTCCCTCCCCGACCATCAGCACTTAGATAAACAAAACATCATGCTGCTTCTGAAAGCAACAAAGGACTAAACATGAATCCCTCTCAATTTCCTTTCTGCTTCCTCCCACAAAAATAATTAACAATAATCCCTACCTCATAGGTTTCTCACAGAGACATTGAGCAGAGAAAAAAAAAGAGTTTCTGCTCTTTGGTTATCAGGCTTTTCAGACTTGGTTTCAGAGAGGATGGTCATTTTGTACATGATCTCTTTCATTACCTCTTCATTCTGTCTTCATTCCCAGTTGTAAGACTTACAATTACCCTCAGAGAAGGTACAGCATACCCTGTACTTTGCTTTCTCTGCTAACTGCCACAGCATTCCCCAGTCCTTTTATGCCTCCTCCCGCACAAGAAGGACCTATCACTATATATAGCTTTTCTGTTCATCATTCCTTATCACATTGGAAGCAATTCCAGAAGGTTTTGATTGCTGTGTAGGGAGTACTCAACTAGAAAAATATGGGTGCACAGCACAAAGGTGTCCTGACATTGTCTAATTCTGCTCTCAGCTCCCAGCAATTAAGCAAGATTTCTTGATTCCTACAACTTTATTTTCACACTGTAGAATTTCTTGGACTTTTTGTTAAGTTACACATGCATAACTGAGGATCATGTCAGCGCTGTATACAGCAATAATTTCACTCTTTGGTCAGTCAAATTGATTAGGTGAATGGCACTGAAAATGTGTAAAAGCACAAATGTGCATAGAACTAGAAGGATGTCTCCACTGGGTGCATATACAGCCTACACCTGTGGAGATCTTTCTTACGTACTCTCATATATACCCACCATGCTGGTGACCATCCTCAAAATCATCATAAGAAGTCATGCAGGATGTTTCTTTTTTCAAGAAATACCTGTTTTCATTGGGATTTCCCGATAGAGATGGATCCTTGGGCATTTTTACCCTCATCGTTCTAAAGGGATCTTCCAGAGTTTGTGGATGAGCGTGTTAGGGTCTGTAAGGGTGCACTGCGGAGATCTGCTTTGCAAATGTGGCGTTGTAGGAACTGTGTATGCTGATCCTGGTGTGGACAAATTGTGTGCAATGAATGAGGGAGGCAGCATGAGGCTCTTGAAACAAAAATGATTTCAAGCTCCCTAAAATCAATTTATATTTTATGAAATTTGGATGACCACATGGATGAAAGCTGACTGGAAGCCAGTAGAGGACTGTGTGTGTATCAGAGACAAAGCAGATTCTTGCTCTAGCAGGTCCAAACCCACATAAACCTCACCCTGACACACTCAGGAACTTCCACCACTCATTTAATAGTCAGATATCTCAAAAACTCATTAGACTGTAAACCTTGTGGAGTTAGAAAAACTTAAACAATGACCCTGACAGGATTTTGTTGACTATATGACAGGTTTGGTATATGTCATTTGTTGGAAATATTGACCATTTTGATATTTCTGAATGGTTAATAAGTGATTTCAGAACAATACGTCCCTGACATCTCTGAATAAGCTCGGTCTATAATGTATAAATTTGATGCAGTGTAGATGGATTTCTTTGTTTGTGAAGTCACGTGTCTAAAGCCGAAAACATGTTTCCACTTCTTTTCAGGTCACTTTGTACAGAAAGGAAACCAAAGCTCTGACTTAGTGAGAAAAGAAAGGAAAAACAGTATCAATTGAGACAAATTATGCTTTCTCAACTCCTGAAAACATAATTAATCTTGTACCAGTATTCTTACCTGGCACTGCAACTGACAGTTACTTTTCAAAAGAACAATTATTAATCTTCCAGGTTACCTTATTCAAAAAACAGTGTCTTAAATCAGATTTCTAGATCTGTATACATAAGAATGGAAATAATTGGTGATCTTTTGAAAATAACTCAGTCTGCACAATAATCCACCTTTAGAGTCCTGTTTTGTAGGACTTTTCTCTAGTTTTCAGGAATACCTGAAACTTTTCTGAATTATCTTATCACCTTACAGCATGTGATTGAGATACCAGAAAACATTCAGCTTGAAAAGGCAACAACACTTCCCTCCTCACTCCAGGCTACAAAGTCCTCTCCTTTCCCAGCCTGTGACTTGTCTGAGACAGAGATGTCCTCACCACCCTATTTCCCCATGACAGAACAGGGAAGTTACTCATCTGCTCTTTGGGTGGGAGAAAAGGTTAGAAAAACACAGAGGGCTATTGACTCACCCACAAAAGGCAGAGCTCTGTGTGTGAGTATGGTGAAATACCATTGCACATTTCTACCTGAGTGCGGAAACAAAAGATTTGCTTGTGGTGAGTAACTGATGCTGCAGGCTCTCTTGTTTGTGTGACAGCTGATCATACCCAGAAAACAAGAAAATTCCCTTCATTTTTATCACGCAGGTGCATCATCTAAGAAAGGAAAGGCTCTTCCGCCTCCACCATAATTTGGACTGTACCTCGTTCTTTCCACTCTTCTTCCCACAAATTCAAAAGCTCAGAAGGCGACGAGTGTATTTAGAAATGAAAGGCTTGATATCACTGGAAATTTCTGAACTTACCACTGTGGTAGTAAATAAGTTGACAAAGCAAAAGGTTTAACGTAGCGGAAATACCATTAATGGAGGGCAGGTTTTTAAACAAAAATGCAAAGTTATCACTGGAAATATTTCTCTCATCTCAAACTTTGGATTGAAAATGCTCTAGACTGATGTCAGTTCACACATAAGACCTTGGGTCTGGCCAGCCATTCTCAGCTTGTAACCCCAGAGGTTGCCTGAAGAGTTTGTCCACTAGACTGTGGTAGGCATCTTCTCGGGAGGCTTAAATTTATTACGCAGAGGCTTGTATCTCTCCTTGAAGATATTCAGGGAGTTACAAAATGAAAACAGTTTGAAAAGCACTGATTTAGACTGTTATGAAAAAGCCCAACAGAGGCTCAGACACCCTGGCTATGTTCTATTATTCTCACGAAAACCCTTCCTGTCAGGAGGACTGAACTGGAGCCAATAAACGACCATTCACAGCCAATGGAAAAAAAAAAAGAAAAAAAGCAGAAGAAAAGTGCTGTTGGATAGTTGGCAGACTTAAAGCAGCTTTACTGGGGCTGAGTATCTGCGTGAGCATTGCTTTAGCCAAGGAGCAGCTCCCAATCCTTGTTACACAACTCAGTGAGGCATAATTCCCTTAATACAAAGCCAGGAAAAACAAAACACATCAATGAATCAGAAAAATATCTGACTGAGAAGAGTGATCTCTGCAATCTGGAATTTATACTAAAAGTCCATTGTAACTAATGTTTACAAGATGCAGGTTAGTAAAATAGCACATACAAACCCTCCACTTTCATTTTGTATCCCTTGCAGTCCTAACTTGCTGGATGAGAGAGGAAATGTTTGCATTAATTAGCGCATAGACTTGAGAGCCAATAGTCCTGGGTCATTTTCCAAGCTCTGGCACTGATTTGCTGTCGTCCAGTCCTTGCTTATATTAAAACCATGCTTACCGAACTGGTTCAAGAGTCCTTAAGGCTACAGTGATTTACACACAGCTTAGCTGGATGGAGTAAGACATTACTAATGTAGTGCTCTCTGTCTGCTACTACTACTAATGTTCTTTTGCACCAAATCATAGTAGCACTAACCTTTAAAACCAAAACTTTTGTAATTCACTCACCGAAAGGTACACATATGTGAACAACAGCTTCTGGGTGTGAGTCTTGCCCTGTGTGACCCACCCCTCTACCCTGTTTTCTCATGTACTGCCTCTCAAATTTAACACTTCAAAAGTGTTTTTTCTCACTTCAATTTGTTTGTCATATTTCCAAAGGAAGATGAATTGATCAATGCAGAGTGCTTTTAAAAGTCAAAGCAGTCACTGTGTCTGTAAGAAAAAAAAGTCTCCTTCCATTTGATCTGGAAAAGTTTACTTCCGTAAAAACATCCAGCCAACTAATACAGGGATGTTATGAACAAGATTTTTGAAAAACTATTGTCACTTACTTCATCTTTATCCATACCATGAAAAATACAGGCCATATTCTTTATTAATGTACTGTTTTACTAGCTCGAATTTTCATCTTCTGAGAATTTTGTCCCATTGGAACAAAGTGGCAATTTAAAAAATAAATTCAAAAGTAGTTCAGGTAGTATATTTGTCTATGTTGACAAGGCCAAATGATACCAGACACTTAGAAGGATCAAACTGGGTTTTTTTTTAGAAATTGTTTTGCAATGAATTAGATGCATGTGACTGGAGTCCTCAGTTAGATTGGAAAGCTAATACAAAACTATAAGGGACTAGCTAAGAAGAAAGGAACTAATAGCTTATTTAATATATTCAGTTAGTGACATTGTTGCAAAAATTTGGACGTATTAATGAAATGTTCTAGTGGCACAAATCTGGAATTGCATCAAACAGAGTGAAAGATGAGTGTATCAGAAGTACATTTGGACACCAGATATTAATAACAATGATTTTTGCTATGAACTCTATGCCCTTCAGCTGAGTATGATACAGAAAGAGAGATGCGAGTGCATCAATCACTTTCAGAGGACTCTGAGACAACACTGGGATTTGGGCAAGTAAAAGGTAAAAAAATTGTATTAGGTGAGATGCTGCAAGTACAGTGCATATAGTTAATGTGTTCAGTCATCATCACCTCTGCTCATTCAAGTTCGAAACAGGTAAAGGATGCTACTGAGACAGGGAGAACTGCCCTGTTCCTCCCCAAATTTCCCAGATAGACCAACATGCAGTGAAAAGATATGTATGCACTGATTTTAATGTTTTGCAGCTCTTCAGACTTGCTGCACGTGTCCACAGCACATGTTTAATACCTGAGCAGTAAGTTTGACACCTTCAGAGATAAAATGTCCAGGGGTAACACTTCTGGGAAGTGCTGGACCAAGTAGATATACTGTTGAGCTCAGCATGTCCTGCAGAAAGACTTAAGATTTTTGGACCCAGCCTGATTAGAGTTAATACACAGCAGGTTTAAGTGAGACAGAAATCCTGGACGCATGTATAAATCCACAGATTTTTTACAGCATTAAAGGACATGTTCATGGAAACCAATAATAAGGGGAAGAGAGTTTTACTTGCAAGAGGAGCCTGGAAGTGTTGGCTTGCTTAGTATGTCAAAATTAATGCTGAGAAGGGATGCCATTGCTACCTCTTAATGCATCAGGGTACATTTTGTGGAGACAATCGATTATTAAAGCTATAGAAACATGTCAGCACAAGGCTGCATGAGTGAAAACTGACCATGCATGACTCAAGGCTGGAAACTGGTTGCAAGTTTCTAATTGCCAGAGGAGGGAGTTTTCTGGAACAATGGGAACAGTAGGACTGAAAAAAGGCTTATTGTTTTCTCAGTGGCACTTGATCTATTTGGGAGCAAGACTGCATGCCAAAGGATGTCTGTGACAGCCAGATCAATACAATCAAGATCCTGAAGTCACATAGACTGAAAGGTAAGCAGGGACCGGGGTGCGGTGGGGCTTACATCCAGACCATGAAGAAGCAGTATCACACCCATCAGTTTAGACACAGCTTCAAGGGTTTCAGCCACTTCCACAGTGGAATTCTTTTCTTTTACTCAGAACCACAGCATCTCTTCAATACAGCTTTTGAAGTCAATCAATCGAAGAGATATGTCAACTCCAATCAGCAACAGGCTGAGTTTCTTAAAGCTGAGCTCAAGTGGTCAGTCTGTAGAGGTTTGACTGATTTGCATTAAGAATCTGACAGTATGATACCAGTTCACTTTTTTTTTTTTAATACTTTTTAGCCAGCCTTACAGGCAAAGAAATTTAAAAACAGGGGTTTATGATTTCCACCTTTTTATCTAGCGCTCTGGTAGATACACCAATTTAGAAAAAAACTGAAGGCAGATCTAACACAGAGATCAAACACAAAAACCCAAACATTCATGACGTTTTGCCTGCTGTAAAGAAATATAAAATGTAATTTCAGATGTGATCTAGCCATTAAACTTTTCCTAAACTTCTTCCTATGCACAGTATTTCTTTTTATTTCACTGAGAGCTGTATTTCTGTAAACAAGCTCAGGGGCTGTGCGGTCTAGAAATACTTTGTCTCAAAATACAAAGGCAAAAACTCTCCTCCATCACTCCTCTGCTGATTTTTTCTGGAGGATTTTTTTCTGTATTTTAGAAAAAATGACCTAGCAATGTATACATCGGTATGGGAGCATGCAGCTACACAGAAAACAGATTTTAGAGGGTGTTGACAATACAAAAGAAAAATATATTTTTCTATTGAATGTTGTTCAGTCCAAACTAGAATATTTCCCCTGGCTTAATCATGACAACACCGTGTCCTTTTATTTCGCATTTACTCCTCTCCCTAGTTTTACAAGATACAGAGTGCAAATCCCTGTTGATAAACAATTACTGAAATGCCCATCAATAACATTACAACCCATGATTGTATCATCGTTTGATGGAGGACTCTGCTCTTTAACCCTTTTTTTGACCCTTTCCCCACATGCTAAAAAGAAAAAAATGGGGTCAGTGTCATGAAAAGTAACAAGCCAGCTCTTCACCTGTTGTTTCATAGCCAGATCTGAGAACAGGTGAAAACGTCCAGGACTTCAGACCCGCATTTCATTTGCCACTTCATTCCACAAAAATCCTCCTTGTTCTCTTCCGCACTCCTTAAAAGTGGTCACTGAAATATTTAAAACTCTAAAAAGAAATAGATTGTGTATAGCCTGAAGGTAAAGTTTATCCCAGGTAAACTGAGGTCGTGGCAGGCTGTGGAAGAGGAGTACCTCAACGACCTCTGCATTGAAGTCTGGGAGCTAGCAGATGGACCAGCAGCAAGCCTGCTGGAAATCATGCCAAGGTATAAAGAGAAGAGAGACAGAAGGGTTAAAACAAGTGGCACACCCACCCGCCAGTTTATAATACAGAGGGATTGCACTGTCCTGTTTTTTGTTGCTGTCAAAGCTCAGATATGTCTCACCTGTTTTGCTAAGGGCAGGGTACATCTCCAAGCATGCAAGCTTTCTGGTAGCTGGGAAAAAGGCCCCGGATTGCTGTTTTAAGAATCTGAGGAGCTGGAATAACAGAAGTTTTATCCCTAATGAAATGAACACAGAGGTAATGAACACACTGTGAAGTAGGAGCTTGTGATTTCTCTGAAGAACTGGCACCTGATTTCCATTTACCTCGTCTCAGCACAGAAGACTAAGATTTATATTATAGTTTCGTTCTATAACTAGAATGATGTGGTGAAGTTTGTATGATTTCAGATGTACACTCATTCACTAGTGCTGAGGATTCAAGGCACTCCTGACTATGTACTATTTTAATGCCATGGGTTAACTACGTAACAGAGCAGTACAAAAGTCCTAACTTCAACCTTGAAGGAAAAATGCCTGTTCTAAACACTACTTACGCACATACTTACCCTAAATATGAGCACGACAGTGTTTTTATGAATCAAAGCCATAACACACTTAATTTCTGAGCCCATAATAGTTGCATTAGCTACTGAATGTTTCTATAATAAGATATAACTATTTTGTGTTAACAAGTGTTGATGTTGCTACGACTGCTCCATAATGACTTGATCATACTTCCATAGTACCTACTTTGTTCTTGATTTATACATGAGGTCCAGAAGCAATATTTTCTGATCTCACACTCTCCAAAAGGTAGAGAGGGAAAGTTTTTCAGACTAGATAGTTCATAAACATACAACTGTATTCATTTTAATATTTAAAATTTTAGCTAGAACTAATGATGGGAAAATTAGTTACTAAATAGCTAGTGAAACAAAATCTGTTCTGTCTTGTAATGCTATATGTGTTCCTTTTCTGTCTCAGTAGCTGGGCTACAAAAGTTTTTGCTGTTAATAAAATTTAAAAAGAAGCAGTGATTTTCTAGACTACTGTAAGACTGATCTGCAGATCACTTAGTCAGTGGAAAGACTCTGGCTGACTTATACATACCATGGATGAGGCCTTCTCACAAACAGGCCACTGACAAACACCACTTTTCTCCTTTAAAGCTCTCATCCTGAGAGCAATTTTCTGAGAAAATATCAAATGTGTAAGAAGACAATTTTAAAGTTAGTTTGATCTTAAATGCACGCAGTGCTGTAAAATAAATATTTAAAGCCATGCAAGAGATGTCACATGAACTCACCAAAGACAGATTGAGCCAGAATAGCACCATATGTTTTAATGAGAAATGAATTTTGGACAAAGAAACTTTGTTGGATTAAATCTATTTGTCTTTCAGTATTACACATTGTCACATGGAAATTCATAGATTAAACTGGAAAAGATGTAAAGTTAATAGATGAAACATAAATGCAGTAAGGAGCTAGTTAAACAGGATAAACCCATGGATTGCACTGAATGGGAAGGGAGCTCTTCACGAAATAGTTTTAAAATGCATCTTACTTAGCATTTTTGTTAGAAACTATAGTAAAAATATAATAATAAGAGACTAATAAAATTTGCTGATGACACGAAGTCAGGAAACATCATCAACACAGAGGAGAATGGGAACATTTCAGAGGTGGAAGAAAAAAAGCAGGGACACTGTAAGAAACATAATGGACTTAGTACAATGTGGAAAATCAGTTGGAAGTGACAGAGGCAAAAACTAATCTGGCCTTGAACAGTTGCAGGTTAGTAACAATAAGGTTTCCACTATTCACAGTAGTGAGGTTCTTGAACAGCTTTCCAAAATTAAGTACAAAGTAATCGAAGCAGATTGAGGATGGAATTTGTTCAATTTATGAAGGGGATTATATGAGTTCTTATTGCTTGCAGTAACAGGAAACTGGAAGAGTGTTGTGGAACCTCATAAAGTCTGTTATTTCTAGATTTTTTTCTCCTTTTGTTTTGCAAAATTTTATGTGCATTTTTTCCTTGTCCTCTCCAACAACTCAGTACTTTCTTTAAAACATGAGGAACTCCTGCAAGACAGTGAAAGGTGTAGAAAAGGACTGCAGGAAATCACTATTAAAACACACAGAACAATTTTCCTCATTTTCTAGGCTTGCCTGATTTGAAACACCGGAGTGGTACTCTGGGGCTGTTTCCGTTACAACACATGAGGTGATTACATTTAAATTTGTTTCTTGGAGAAGACCCAGCAAAGGCACTTTAATGGAAAGTCCTGCAATCACAATGCCAGTGAGACTTTATTAACAAGCACCATTACATCACTGCTCCCTTAAAGGAGGACAGTTCAGCCCTTTTTTGTAGACAGCTGTGGAGGTGAGGAGACTGAAGACATACAAACAAAACCTGTCTTGTTGACTGATTGGTTTTCAGAACCCATAGACATGTGGGTGGAGAAAGTGGGCAATATCACTCTACCTTAAAGCACCAAATATTTTAACACCTGTAGATAAGTAGTTCAAACAGTGGGAGCCATTCAGGGGAAGGGTTTGCATTGAAAAAAATAAGAAACAAGAAGAAAACAAGCAAAGTGAGTGTGTAAGTGGTTCAGTTTGTTACATTCTAGTGGAAAAGTAACTCAAACCACATATTTTGAATCTATAATTATAATAAAGAGCAAAACCAACTTCAAAACTTCCTGCTGTCATTTTAGGATTCCTAGATTTCCTTCCTTTCCCTCACTCCTAGTTTAATATCTTGGTGTATTTAAAAGGTTTGGTTTTGTGTTTTTTTTTTAAATCACAACTTTCTTGCCTATGTCTAGACTTGCTTTAATCATTTAGGTTTACTACTGCAGCAGTACTGTGCTCTCACAGGCTCTTTGAGAGTAAACCTGTATCTGAAGAGATTAAAACTGGCACGTGAATGTCTGCCTGAGTATTCCGAGAATGATATAACATAAATGGGAACCATCTCCCTGGTTTTCAGTGAGCATTAACAATGAAGTCTGGTGAACTCAATGCAAATAACAACATGGTTATCTATTTAACTCATGACCAGAGTGTGTAAAGTACAAACAATGCTTAGCACTATTTGCTGAGACTGGTAACTGTGTTCTACCAAGGAAGAAACAAACCATTCAATGAAACAATGGGGCTTTCCTGAGCTGACACAGGACGACCACCCTGGAAGGATCCAGAAGGAACTATTTCATCATACATCGAGCATTGGCCCAAACTGTGGTGTATGGCACCTTGTTTTACTTGCTCAGGGTGAGACACGCTGGTTTGCTGGAGGTTTGCCTACAAACCACAGGTATTATGCCTGGAAAAATACAGTATCAGTTTTAACTCTCTGAGAATCATAGAATGGTTTGGGTTGGAAGAGACCTTTAAAGGTCATCTAGTCCAACCCCCCTGCAATGAGCAGGGACAAGAGAAAGAAACAGCACACAACTTGAACCCAGCTGAAGAAAACAAGTAAAACGCCATGTTTGGATTGATTGATTTCTTGCAGCCAATTGGTAGATCTGAGTTTTCAAAAGCAGATGTATAAAGGTCTGATGTTTCAGTGTTATGAGCAGAGCAGACTGTTTCTAACTACACGGGTGATTGTATGACAGTCAAAAGGATGAGTAGGGTATTAAAATGCAGGACAACGTCTCTGCTGAAGGAAGAAGAGAAAAGATTCAAGTAGGCCATAAACAGGACCTGGGAGGTGGGGAAAATATTAAAAATACATACTGTAAAAAGGAAAATCCCCCCTTCTGTATGTTTACATCCAGTCTCCTGCAGTTGACATGAGGTCTTTCTTGAGGTCTTTCAACACTAAATAATAAAAAATATCATCAACAATAAATTATTTCAAAAGCAGAAAAGATTCCAAGAAGTGTGACAAAGTGTTAGGACTTTTGGAAAAAGAGAATAATTTTAGCAGCCATTTTTTAGGCCTGGACAGAGACTTTTAAACATTGAAAGGTGATGTTGTATTTAAATATTCTCAGGACATCTTTCACTCTTCCTGTCTGAATTAGGTTCTTTATTTGGCCATATTTCTAAATGCAATTGAGGACAACATTTGTAAGAATGATTATTTACTTCGTATTAAGAAATAAAGTGGAATCAAGGTGTTTTCTAATTTTAGGGTATGGACAGGACTAAGAGCTGGTTTTGGCTTTGTCTGGAGTTTTGCCTAAAACTGAATAACAAAGTTGATTCTGCTTGGAAGTCCAGCATTTCCAGCTGTTGTATATCTGGAAATATTTCAAGAACATCTGGAATTTCATGTTCAAAGGAAAAAAAAGCACTGGAAGCTGCACTCAGTTGTTCAAAATCACATAGCCTCTCAGAGTAATACCAGGAAGAGAACCCAGCCCTCCTAAGCATATTGGGCTTACTGAATTTTGTCTGTCATTACATGCATTTTGCATTCATTCTTACCAATCAGTCAGTCACCCAGTCAGCCAAAAGTCTTCCTGGAAAAAAATGACTGAAGCCAGAAGAAATGCCAAGTTTGGCTCAAAACCATTTCAGCCAATAAACAGATACAAGTAACTTTTGGGTTAAAATGCATCAGTAGCTAAAGATGTTTTATTGCTTAAAGATCAAGATATTGCTATCTTTCTAAGCATTGCCAATAGTCAATAGGGTCATGCAAAACTCATGAGGTTCAACAAGGCCAAGGGCAAGGTCCTGCACATGGGTCGGGTCAGTCCCAAGCACAAACACAGGCTGGGCGATAAGTGGATTGAGAGCAGCACTGCAGGGAAGGACTCCGGGTTTTGGCTGATGAGAAGCTCAACATGAGCTGACAATGTGCGCTTGCAGCCCAGAAAGCCTACTGTATCCTGGGCTTCATCAAGAGAAGCATGGCCAATAGGCCAAGGGAAGTGATTCTGCCCCTCTGCTCTCGTGAGACCGCACCTGGAGGACTGAGTTCAGCTCTGGGGCCCTCAGCATAAGAAGGATGTGGACCTGTTGGAGAGAGTCCAGAGGAGGGCCACCAAGATGATCAGAAGGCTGGAGCACCGCTCCTGTGAGGACAGGTTGAGAGAGTTGGGGTTGTTCAGCCTGGAGAAGAGAAGGCTCCAGGGAGACCTTATAGCAGCCTTCCAGTACTTAAAGGGACCCTACAAGAAAGCCAGAGAGGAACTTTTCACAAGGGCATGTAGTGATAGTATGAGGGGTAATGGCTTTAAACTGAAAGAGAGTAGATTTAGATTAGATGTATGGAAGAAGTTCATTCCTATGAGAGTGGTGAGGCACTGGAATGGGTTGCCCGGAGAAGCTGTGGATGCCCCCTCCCTGGAAGTGTTGAAGGCCGGGCTGGATGGGGCTTTGAGCAACCTGGTCTCGTGGAAGGTGTCCCTGCCCATGGCAGAGGGGTGGAACAAGATGATCTTTAAAACCGCTTGCAACCCAGACCTTTCTATGATTCTATGAGTCTATGATTTTTCCCCCAATTACTTTTATTTGGCTTCTTATTTAGACTGCTACATCTGTAAGGTATCATGCATAGTAAATCCCTTTTGCTATTGCCCTTCTCTGATCTCTGTACAGCTGTCTGTGCTGCAAGAGAGTTCTTTGGCAGGGGCCAGTCTGACATACTGTGGATGCTCTTGCAAGAAAAAAATAGAGCAGGCTTGAACAATAACCTTTAAAGAGTTTCCTGTATCCATAGAGGCTGTATTTTTAAAGCTGTCTAAAGAGACTGTATACCCAGCTCAGATTTCAATTACTGGCATTTCTCATTTAAAATTTGATGCTTTTGAACATTTCAGGTGGATTATTTCATCTTCCAATATGAATTGCCTTTCAGTGTGACAATGTTTGTCTTAGGTTGTCTCACTCATGTTGTGTCATGAGCAGGTTTTCTAGTTCTCATAATGTTGTTTAAATAGCTTTGCAAGCAACTTCCACGAGACATCTCTGTACTGTTTTTTAATATCTTAGATTAAAAAGTCTATGGAAGATGCTATATGGTAGGTGACACAAATGTAAGGGTTACTGTTCTACGCATCCCTTATTTCATGGAATTTTTGTTTCAAACCCATTTGGCAGGACTAGGATGCAGGTCAGAGACTCAGAAACAGTTTTATCCACTTGTCCTTTTATGCCAAATCCCAATGCTTGCATATTTGCAGGGAACTGGCAAAAAGGCTTTTCTTTTTTAATCAATAAATAACAACTCACAAGGTATTTTATTCTATTTGCAATTAAATAACTAGCTTCATTCTGTCCTGCAGGGAGACCCATACTATCAAATTTACTGCACACTTTTTTTTTTTTTTAACTTTTGTCCTTGATAGTAATTGCTCTAATTTCTTTTAAGAAAATTTGACCTACAAAAGTAGTCTCAGAATTTAAATATTTACTATGGAATTTAGAGTTACTGGAGGGGTCTGAATACTCAATTCCCATTGACACTGAAGAGCATCTCAGAGTTAGTGAAGAACAGAAATCCCTGAGCTTTTTTTTACAGGAATATGTCTATATTAAATTGGATTGGAAATTTAAAAAAACATCACATTTTTATTAATATCTTCCGGTTGTCAAAAAACTAGAAAATCCATATAGCCTCCCAAACCAAGTGGTTTGGGTTTTGTTTTTCTTTTTCTTTTAATGGAAATCTGTTATACAAAATAACATGCCTAAAACTATAATGTCCTTGTAAGTCAAGAAATTCTCACTTTCTGAGGCTTTGGAAATCTCACCTTTAACCCTGCTTTAGCAGATGGTGAGGGAATAAAAGTCTACTATGTATATGCATTTTTTTCCTAGTGCTTAATAAGAAATGGACTAGTGCACTGTTGTAATGTGATTATATTTAGTATAGATGGGAACTGAATTTTATTTTTACTTTTAGGAAACAACTATAAGTTTTGGAAAAAGTGATTTTTTTTTTTAAAGTCTCTAGTAGTTTGGATTTGGAACAACTACTCTCTATGCCACTGTGTTTTAATGTCAGGTGCCACAGAGAGAGAAATTCTGGGTCAAAAATAGGCTTTCAAAACTAAGTAAGGCAAGATATTACCTCTGGTAAGGAACACCACCCTGCTCAGATCCCACAGCTGAACAGGTCACATGTGCTCTGCCTACTGCATTTTATTCAGAGACCTACTTTTTAAAATGTATTGCTGGTCTACTTCAATTGAATATCTTGGTGACTGCTCCCATTGTGTGGCTGCTCAGGAACATGTAGAGAGGAGAGGAACCTCTGGCTGGAGACAGTGACAAGCAGCTGAGGCAGATAGGAAGACAGCAACCTCTCCAGCCAGTGCTGGACATGCACTAACAGGTAGAGCTCTTAGTAATTTACTAGCAAGTTAGCTGGGGAGAGAAGCAAGACATATTCTGCTTATGCGAGAAAATAGGCGACTATCAGTGCTTTTCTGCACACAGGCATTCTCAGCTATTAATTCAGTCTGAAATACGGAGTTCAGTCCTAGCTCCAGACAAGACCTTTAAAAACTGGTTTCTTTATTCATTTTGTTTTCTTCCCAAAATCATATAAACACTTGTATTTGAAAATCAGAGCCCTTCCTTTTCCTTGTGCTCTCCCCTTCCAGCATCACATCGGTGACCTGATTTTTAGAGGAACAACTCTCAAAGTCCACAGGAGGTACTCAGCATGTCTGAAAATCAAGCCATAAATAGACGTGAATCTCTCTTTCTTTTTTCCTCAAGGAGCTGAGCTGCCAAGTCTCAGCAAACAGCCAAAGAAACCCAGCCTGTTCACAAATGCTAATTTAAAGCTGCATGTGTGTTTGCATAGGCTGGATTGGACTGAATAAGTCTGAGTCACAACAAAAGGGAAATTTATTTTTCTAAAAGGAATCTTTAAATTCTTGGAGGTTTGGGAGGGAAAAAAAAAGGCTGCCGTTTGAGAGATCTGCATCTGTGGGATCTGTGAGTAAGCCTGGAGCGGAAGTAAAGAGGAAATCCCCCACACCACTTAATGAAATGCTGTTGTGGGATAATCACTGCCAAAGAAACTCATCGGTTCAGACTTTGAGCATCATTGTCTGTTAAACAGTCTGAACTGAGCAAGAGAAACATGCATTTCCTGCAGTGGGGGTCTTTTTTCCCATATTAAGATCAGGGTTGTTACTCTCCTGTAGGAAATACTATCATTTATATTGGGGAGAGCAGGGGGGAGATCTGGATTTTATTATGTCTTCTTTCTCATTTAGGAAATGGATTGACTCTCTGTTTGTTTTTAAGATCTTGAGAACAATGAACCGTTTCCTAGCACAAAAGAAATTAATAATCACACTGTCATGTTCTTCTCATGTCTCTTCTTAAATCTTTGTTTTCTCAGATCAAAACGTTGTTATATGCAAAGCAGCTATGGAAAAACTGTAATGTATGGGAGAAAAATCCTGTCTTAAATCCCCACCAAATGCATAGGAAGAAGAAACTGAAGTCATTTGTATGCAGGGTAAAGGAACTTTAGGATTCTTCTAAAGAGAAGGCATTGCTAAGCTAAAAGCAAGACACTGGTGTTTCTCCAAGATGTCCCAACTCCAGTAAACTAGATCCCAAACTGATTTACCTGAAATGGCAGCATTCAGGTATGTTCCAGATCAAGGTAGCTGTACTCTACTTTCGTTCAGTGAATGATTTGTAAATTGCCCCAGATATTACATGAACCATTACACGGTTAATTTTAACAATACCTCTCCTGCATATAAATCAGTGTAACTCCTCTGACTACAATAGGCTAAGGCAAAATAAAGGGATAAATTCCCCAAAGCAAGAAGAGGGAGTAGAAAACCCAAGGGGATTAATGGAATCTAGACCAAGAGTCCCCTAGGGAGGAAGTTTCTGGGCTGACAGTGAAAGTGCAGTGAAAGTATGTCCAGGCATTGCAAATAGCTGGACCAACAAATGCCTTTGCTTGCCTCTGTTTCAGAGAATCTGGCAACAAACTCTGCTTCTTTTCCAAGGGAAGTCGATTCAGCCTTTGTTCTTGCACCCCATATTTTAGCTTAGCTATGGAGAAGGGCTAGATTTGGGATATTTCAGTTTGTTAACCAAGATGTAAGATCTGGTCAGGTAAAATTGATTCTACATGATGGTTCATCCTAGTGAACTTTTTAAAGGACACCCTTTCACCTTATTTGAAAAACTATGGGGAAATTACAGGTTCTTGCATAGAAGGGGAAATGAAGATTCTGAACCCACAGACCACATGGAGATGCTACTGCTCTTACAAAGTCAGATAAAACAAAACAATGGATCTTATTTAATTGCATGCTTAGCTGCTTCTTGTAGCCAAGGGCACTCTGAGTGACAGCGACAAAGGAATCCTGGTTACAAGGGATGAAGACATTATGTGTCAAGTCTGAGCCATTTCTGACTAAGTCACAGATTTATCTGGCAATGTCTGTATTTCTGTAAAGAGCAAAGAAGATACATGTTACTTAATTATTTGGGTTCTTCATATGGCTAAAGAAATGGGTATTATTGTTATTTTTATTGCCACGGCACTTAGGGACACAGGCTGTGAACCAAGATCTTACTGTACTGTACACTGTGGAAATAGAGAAAAGCAGTCTCTGTCCTGTCATCATTCAATGAAGATTGTCCTTGAAATTATAGTCACAGGGATGTTTCAACTGTTTTAATTACTAAAGTGAAGGGATTTTCTATTGATTCCCTTAGAAAACTTTCACAATCTAATAAAGCATGCCAGTGAGTGTCTTATCCATTTTCTTTTTTAAAGGCTTTTTAAAGTACATTAATAGCAAGAGGAGGTCCAAGGAAAACATTGGACTGATACTTGTTGAAGATAGTCACCTGGCAAACAGGGATGAAGAAAAAGTGGAGGCACTCAATTTTTTTTTTGCCTCAGTCATTAATAATACAGATAGACCTTGGGCTGCTCGGTTCTCTGAGTTGGAGGACCATGAGTGTGGGAACAGTAACTTTCAATGGACACCGAAATATTAAGGGATCAGTTGTACCAGATGAATACTCCTAAGTCCATGGGGCCCGATGGGTTTCATCCCCGAGTACTGGAGGAGCTAGCAGATGTTATGGTAAGACCCCTCTCGATCATCTACCAAAGGTTTTGGGAGTCCAGGGAGGTCCTCACTGACGGAAAGATAGCCAGCATTATTCCAATTTACAGGAAAGGCATGAAGGAAGATCCAGGAAACTACAAACCTGTTAGTCTAATCTCAGTACCTGGAAAAATTGTGGAGAAGATTATACTGGGTACTACTGAAAGACATTTAAAGAACAAAGTAATCATCAGGCACGGTCAACATGGGTTCACAAAGGGTAAGTCCTGTTTAACTAATTTAACCTTCCACGATAAAGTCACCCACCCAGTGGATGAAGGGAAGATGGTGGACGTAGTTTTTCTGGATTTTAGTAAGGCATTTGGTACTGTTCCTCACAGCATCCTTCTGGACAAGTTGTTCATCTGTAAATTGAGCGGGTTCCTGGTGTGCCGGGTGAAGAACCAGCTGAATGGCAGGGCTCAAAGTGCTGAAGAGAATGGAGCTACATCTGGCTGGCAATCTGTCACCACTGGTGTTCCTCAGGGCTCAATTCAAGGGCCAGTTCTGTTCAATATTTTTATCAACAATCTGGATGCAGGAGTTGAATGCACCATTAGCAAGTTGGCTGATGATACTAAATGGGGAGGTATCCCCCCTTGCAGAGGGATCTAGACAGATTGGAGCACTGGGCAATGATTAATGGGATGAAATTTAACAAGACAAAATACTGGATTCTGCACCTGGGATGGCGTAACAGCAGGCACAAATATAAATTGGGAGAGCAGCTCTGCAGAAAGGGATCTGGGGGTGCTGGTCAACAACAGGCTCAACAGGAGTCAGCCGTGTGCCTTGGCAGCCAAGGGGACAAACC
>JAVKLA010000027.1:43489317-43500629 GCA_034782735.1 Sagittarius serpentarius | reverse complement strand
AGAAAAGAAAAGAAAAGAAAAGAAAAGAAAAGAAAAGAAAAGGAAAAGAAAAGAAAAGAAAAGAAAAGAAAAGAAAAAGAGAAAAGAAAAGAAAAGAAAAGAAACTGGAACAGATTAAACAGTTTCAGTCCAAGCAACTACACTCAAGTAAAATGATAAGCAAGTGAAAAGAAGGCCACATAAGCACATCAAGCCAACTTAGCTTCTATCAGTTACTTGAAATAGTAGTAATATTTACGCTGCTGATGATACAGGGGAAAAGTGGACCGAGATAGCAGTCACATACACTCATAATGTTCCCTCTTTTAACATCCCTTCCATCTGTTTCTATTACTCACTGCTTGTGTCCCTACTGAGGTCATAACCCAGTTCACTCATGGTGAGATAAACACACTTTAATGGGACTACTTGCAATGAGTAGGTTACAAGATGGCATTTACTGGATCACAGCCAGGAGTAAAATTCCATATACTCATATATTCAGTTTCCAAGCCTGAGTCCTCAAGTCAAAGGTCTCCTGCATCCTTTTGATTTTCATAGAAAATCAGCTTTGTAAGTGCCTAATTATTTTTGGAAAAGAGCCTAAGTCATCTAGCAATAGCATTTTGAAATTGTGACTTTCCATCTAGTTATCTGTGCAGACCCACACACTTAGAGCTTTCATAAACAATAAAATCACAGTCATTGTTTTTCCCAAACCGAGCCCCAAACCAACAGATGCAGTTATAAAGAAATTAGTAGAACTAGAAACAAACACTTTAGGAATTGCCAAATAAGCTAAAAATAAGAGCACATGACATGCTTCAGAAGTAAAATATTCTGCCTCAGAAGTTGAACAATAGAGATCAGAAGCAGCCTGAGAATTTGAGGGCAAGCCAGAAAAACAACAGTTTTTCGGCACTCACAGTTAAACGTACCCAACCACTTTCTACTATGGTCCTTTTGAAATACACGGGGCTGGCTAAAAAGCCATGGGGAGGATTAACTAGGTGGTATACTGGGAAAAGGGAGGAAATGAGCAAATGCATTTCTCAAAGCAGTTCGGGTGATTGGGAGGATGCAAAGGGATGCTTCATTATTTCTCCTGATGCTCCTGAGGCAGCAAAGAAGCCCAGCTACTCAGTTCCTTTCATCGGTTGTGATGAGCTTGCATCACTCTATGATTTTGCTTGTGCTTTGCCCAGGCATTCAGAATTGTTCTGAGTTTATAGCCCTTTGCCTTCCCATTCCCACATGCAAATATAATTTCTATAAAACCAGATATCCCTTCTGAATTATAAAGGTGCACAGTAAAGTCAATTAACCTTTTAATATTAGCCTTTTCTTTGCCCAGTAAGCAAACACTAGGTGTGCCCTTTAGAGGCAAGCAAGCAGAAAAATGAGGTCTATCTGTCCAAATTTTTGACAAACATCCCTGAACACTTTCTAAGCTCTAAAGCACTTGACATTTTATGCACAGCTTTAAGCAAAAGACCAAATCAGACAATGCTCTGCTTTAAAACCAAGGCCACAGCCTCCCCCAGCTGATGAGTGCTGCTGTTCCCAATAACGAAACACTCGGAGTGTTTGCAGATGTCTTTCTTTGGTCCAACCATTCTGCAGAAGTGATATACTCTTTTGGGGCTAGTGATGTTTCTGTCCTCCAGTTCAACCCAGGAGCAGCACTTCAGTAATTTCCGTATACAAGTTCTGGGACCAATGAACAATTTGCATCTATTGGTGTCAAAGTGTAACCCTTTAAAGAAGAGTTTCATTTCACTTCAAGATAACACGTACCTCTTCTTTTTAATAAGCTTGCCTGAGCAGTCCTGTGATGCTTCTGAAATTACTTCTTCTGTATGATTTTTAGTGTTGTTGCAAGTTTCGCTTAATATGAAACTCATCAAAAGAAGTGACTTTTCAGGCTACTCACACAGTTGCCATGCCATTGTTGTAATCATAGGCACAAACAGGCAGGTATCTCACAGAGGTACCTCATTGTGGCCAGAGGTATGCACAAGTGCCATCAATCACAGTACCAAATTTTGTAGCCAGGCAGGGCTGAAAGTCTTAATGTATAAGTTTAGAATGAAAAGCCTAAATTAGAAATTCTCTTCAGCTGTTTTCCTGTGTTGAGTTGAAATAAATGACACACAGATCTCAACTACAACTTCAGATAAAGAAGGTTTGCTTTCCAGACACAGTGCACAGATCTTAGATAAATGACCACAAACAGTGTAAATTTCTAAGAAGAAAAATAGCCTATTTATGGATACAATTTCTTGTGTGGTCCCTTGAAAGCATGCCAGCCTCTCTCACTCAGCACTGTAACACCATTTTTGTGGATATTACATGAACAGTCCTTAACGACTAAGAGACTGGTGAATGACTGGTTGAGACTACAACCTTCTAGGGGTTTTTTTTTGGGGGGTGGTAAGCAGCAGCAGTAACAGTATGACAGTATTTCCAAGTGATATTGCCTAACCCCAAGCCTAGCACAGGTGGAGACACAGAGCGGGAGTTGGATGGCCAGTAGTCCAAACCTCATTTAGATTAAAGCTGTCATAAATGGATCCAGAGAGGCGTCCTATTGCATATGCTGCTCAGCTGGTGTAAGCCTCACATCACATGGGCTTGGGCTGTACCTCATGCGTTTGCAGCATGGAGTCACAGCCTCTCTCTTGGGACTCCCTGGGCCAGAGGAGGACCAGGGTGCTGCATTGACTCTGTCACGGCTTCACTTTTTCCTGTAGGTAGGAGGCAGTGCAGTCGCAACTAAGCAATGCGACTCTTTCACTGAACCGTGACCTAAAGCGCTAGGTGTTTTCCCTGGCATGTGATGGATTATGATGCTTTATTGTGGGCAAGAGATAAAGAAAATTGAGGGGTGTGGATCTCACAGCCTTAAATACACCATAAATTCACCTAAGTATAAAGGGCAGTGGGAGGATCACAACAACGTACAAAAATAAGCGTTGTCTTTTCCTATCTATCATCGCACAATGAATCTTCCACTGTTTTGCCTCTCACAGAGTCATAGCCATCTGCCTACAGACTGCACAGCTTATCTATGACTATATTGCACTCACCTACACATCAAACACCTCCTACAGGAGTACCAAATATTACATTGAGGGAATAAGATAGGACAGTATCTGTGGATGAATTCATCACTCTCTGCTAATTTTCTGGCTTTTATAAAACAAATCACTTGTTTTTTTTCAAATATGTATTTATAAATGCTGATGGTTGCTTCTGTTCTAGAACATCAGAAGACAAAGATCAGAGCAATCTCAGAAACAGTATTCCTAGTTCTGCTCTGCTAGGTTAAGGAGATGTACGTGTACTATCCTGTATGTAAACGTGCATGCATGCATGTATATGTATGTACAATTAAGTGCTTAAAAATCCTATTCTGGCAGATGACAGAGAGACACATAAAAAATTTCCACTTCTTTGTGAGAGTCTTGACAAATACCCTTCACTGATTAGCCTCAAGTTTGGGGAGACATAATTCTCAATTTGTTCTGGAAAATACCGTTTTCCTTTTTACAAGCTTCTTGGTGGCTGTGAACCAGTAAATATATTGTCTAGACTGGTAAATTCCATGGTTGGGTGCAGTTGGTATAGAGCTGCTTTCATTCTTAAGGTTCCCAAGCACATCATAAACTGTTCACAGGGCTCACACCCAGCCCATCACTGAAATATAGTCACTGCTGCAGTGGAATTCAGCAGCTGCTTAATGGTTCATAGCTCACTCTTGTTCCCAATTAGGCCAATAGCAATCTCTGCTGCATTCAATGAGAAGGTTCTTGTGCACTAAGCCAGGCATGTGCTTAAGTACCTTGTTAAATCACAGTCTAAAGGCTTGAACTTTCTCATATAACATTCATACTGACTTCACTGGATGCAGATTTGAGCCTTTGGGGAGGAAATAAGTAGGAAGATGAATTGAAAACACAGAGTGAATTTTAGGTAGATGGAAAATAGGGTGAAAGTGGAGTACACACAGCTTAGTAAAGCAGATGATCCAGATGTTCCCTGTCTGCTCTAGCTGGGCATGTCAGACACCAGAAAGGGGCCAGTTTTATTCTTAGAGCTGTTGCCAGTCCCATAGAGAGGAATGTTTAGAGTAGGAAAGTAAGTAAAGAATAACTGTTAAAGCCTAGCTAATGAGAATACCTTGAAAACTCCCTCTAAACTAATGTGAACGGAATAGTACATATTTCAAACTAAATGAGTTCATTGGGGCAGGCTTGAAAATTTTTCTCTCTGTAGTGTAACAGGCAAGAAATTGCAGAAAGTGACAGTCAATCTAGTACATTAACTTTATTCCTAATGTCCACATCCATGCCAGTAAGAAACATTTGCAAATAGCCTAATTCTGAAGGTCTAATACAACAGTAACTTCCAGTGGCTTCAGTACCAGGCATGAGCATATAGGGAGTAAGTCTCAGTCACCTTTCTGATGAGGTCTTAGTTATGTTTTCACCTATACAATCTTTCCCTGTTTTTTTCAGCAGCACACTGCAGTTCCTTGCTTGCTTGCTGACAGAAAGGAGATGCAATTGCAAAGTAGCCATTTATTTCAGAGTAATGGAGGCCTTTGATAACTAACTGAAGAAACCTGCCACAGGAAAACCCACAACTATTTCTAATTTCCTGCACTGTCTTCTCCCCCCCCCCCCATGTCTTCTTCAATATTTTTTTTTTTTATTTTTAATGAATGAACTGAGAAGGCAGACTGCAGAAGCTCCACCAATATAGCATTCAGTTCAATGGACATGAGATGAGTTTGAAAATAGAGATATTTTTTTTTCTTCCTTTATGAAGGCAGGAGTTTTTGTAATCCTTCTCATACACACAGTAACAGTACAAGTTCCTGTCAACTGTGCACGAGCAGCTACTTTTCAAAACAGTTTGATTACTCATCTTTCTCAAAACCTTTTTCCACTGTGAATATCTTAAACCAATAATAACATGATTAATTGATGTGAAATTAAGATGTTAGAGTATAAAACAGTGATTCATACAAACTAATGGGAAATTTCCTTATGCTTCTAACTACCAGATTATGCCTCAAATTATAAACTATCTAGTTAGAGACTGGTGTTCATTATAGTTTGTACAGCCTCTAGGAGAGGGCTGAAACTGGTTGCAACCTTTTATATGTAGCTAAAAATATCAAAGTTTAATCACAATAGATTGAAAACACTTGTAGATGTTAAATTTATGACCACATCACTGTAAAATCATAAATGTGAAAGTGAAACATGAAGAAATTGCCTTCTTTGGGAAGTTCACAGTCCTTTAAATAAGAAAAACTGCTTGAGAAATATGTTGAAGGGTTTAAGACATATTTTTTTTTACCCTGGTAAACTTCGAAAGGACAATTTAAGAAATTCTTGATGCTGGAAAAGCTGGTAACTTTTGCTGCAATATTACATCATTTTACTAAACTTGCCCTTCAGAGAAGGACTCAGTTGAACATGCAAATTCTTAGTATCGAGGTATCTGCATGCCAGATAGGTATCAAATGTATTACAGCTACTGGAAATTTAGGATGCAATTCAATTACTTCTTCTTTTTTCCTAGTATAATTATAGGCCATAAAGTATCATCTGACCTCCAGTTACCACTTCAGAAGAGCTCGGTGTCTTGCATCATGTCCGCAAAGACATGGACCTGCTCATACTGATCCAGAGGAGGGCCACGAAGGTGATCGGGGGCTGGAGCACCTCTCCTATGAGGACAGGCTGAGAGAGTAGAGGTTGTTCAGCCTGGAGAAGAGAAGGCTCCAGGGAGACCTTATTGCGGCCTTCCAGTACTTAAGGGAGCCTACAGGAAAGTTGGGGAGGGACTCGTTATCAGGGAGTGTAGTGGTAGGATGAGGGCTAACAGTTCTAAACTGAAAGAGGGTAGATTTAGACTAGATATTAGGAAGAAATACTTTACTGTGAGGGTGGTGAAACACTGGAAGACGCTGCTCAGAGAAGTTGTGGATGCCCCATCCCTGGAAGTGTTCAAGGCCAGGTTGGATGGGGTTTTGAGCAACCTGGTCTGGTGGAAGGTGTCCCTGCCCATGGCAGGGGGGTTGGAACTAGATGACCTTTAAGGTCCCTTCCAACCCAAACCATTCTATTATTCGACGATACGATTCTAAGAATATTGGCATCAAGGGGTCTGTATTTTCAGCCCCATTGCGCTGTACTTAACTGCATGGCAAAGCCTTCCTACATGATATTTCCAAAGTGCTGCTTTCACACTTTTCCCTGTGAAAAGGGGTATCTCTGGGGAATGGCAAAGATTGCACTTATGAGGAGGACACGGTGAGTCAGATCAGATCGGTCACGAAAGAGCTTCCAACTGTTCAGTACAAACTCCCTGAACATCACTGATACTTGTGAATATTTTAGAATAGCATGCAAAGAATAAGTTAATCAAATGCTTTTAAAATTTAAAGACCAACAAGAATCTCTAGGATCTAGGATATCTTCTCTTTTTCTTTTATGTATCAGTCCATTCCAGGCACTGACTACTTTGAAACATCATTTGCTGTCACAAGTCAGATGGCAGATTTCTAGCAGTACTCCATTACTGTGGAGATCTTCATTTTTTCTCTCTTGCTCTTTCCCTGCCCAGATACATTACATGGTCAGGAGGAACAGGAACAAAAAATTAAAAAATGTATTGACAAACTTGAGAGGAAATTTTCCCTATGTATTGCCAATAGAATTTCTGAAATCATCTGCAACCTGGGGAGAAGGAGAAAGCATCACACCTAAAGAACAAGTCTCTCCCATTATTTCATGCAAACACCGTTCTTAGATTTTTTGTTTTCACATGCATCTTAAAATTGAGAAAGGTAATCTAAAAAGACAGAATAGTAGGTACAGATATATTATCATGTCTCAAAAAGTGTGGATTCACTATTTTTTCCTGAAATGAACATCTCACCCACACAGTCATTAGCCATGAGATATTAGAGGTGCTTGAACAAAGTAATGCCTGTCTAGCCAATGGTCCAGTGATCCTAAATTTGATAGATGCTTCTCACGTTACTTATCCTAAGGTAAAGACAGGCATTACAGTCAGCGTTATTACCTTCACTAGTTTTCTTTTTATTCATACCTTTTTCGTTTCTTATAACATTTTCTGGTTTTCAGATATTTCAGCATTTCAGTTCTTTGCCTGTGAAGGTGTGGAAAGACCAGAGGAGGGCAGGCAGAGTCTGGGATGGAAAAAAGCAGCAGCCAGAAAGAGATGCTTAAAATATGTTAGAGAAATCAATAATCCAAATGAAAAAAAGAGGGAGAGAGCTTTTGTAGTGAATCAGGGAATTTACCTTTGGTTTTCACACAGAAAGAACACTGAAGTTGAATGCTGCCTCTTCCTACGGTTGTATCCAATTAACAAATGTGAGGCAAGGTGACAGGCAAGTTCTTCACTTCTCCATTTCACTTAATCTTCTTCCTCCTTGGATTCTTATTCTAGATGAAATATCTAAAAGTTGCCTCTGTGGATTGATTTCTCATCTCAGGGATACAAAGTTTATGGTTATTTATTACACTGCTGTGGCAGACACTTCAAAGAATGAATCAGGCACAGACAACCCTTCTTTCTCATTTTATGTATGACAAGACAAGTAGTGGACAAAGAGCTTCCTGGGGGAAAGTGAGATGGGAAGCATCTTAAGAAAACTATCCCCATAAGTGTTTCTGTCTTTGCATAACTTCAGAAGAAAGTGAGAAGAAATCCTTGCTGGCATATTTTGAACAAAAAACCAGAACAACCAGGGAGAATGCTTTTCTACTGAGAAACAAAGAGACATTTCTTAAGGTGTGTTTCAGAGGCTACGTGGTGGGACTGGAGACAATGTCTGTTCATCAGCCTATGGACTTAGAGCTTGCTTAATTGAGATCTGAGGAAAACAGTCACAGATCTCATGAGCTCAGAAGAAAGAAAAATGGGACATTGACTGCAGGAAACTCAGGGGTTGAATCACCAAGAACGTCTCAAAAGGCAGTGCCACACTGCTTTCTAAGGGTGCCATAATCCTTCAAACCGCAACTGACCTCGGAGGTCCCGGCTAGGGATCATGCCTTTCTTGTGGTAGAAGCTCTCCTGCTATTTAATATTGGGAGAAAAAGCGATGATGGAAAAAAAAGTGCGACTCCTGAGATATCAAGGCTAGTATCGACAAGGGAGCAGATGTTTAGTCTTTTGATAAATGGTATCCAAAACAAGAATAAGCTACAAAGGGAGCTTGAAAAGAAGACAAGCAATAGTATTTTTTGCTTAGTGAAAGAAAAAATGCTAACAATTCTTTACTGTTGACAGGAATTAATGTGAATAATTGGTTTCCAGAGTCTGGAAACAAGAAAAAAGAAAGGTCATAGACTAGAATGAGTAGGAATACTCATTTATTTACTATATTTTAGTTGGTCCACATGAATGTTAAGTCAACAAAAGAACAAACTCATCCTTATAAGAGCTGTCCACCCTCAGAAAAAGCATTTTACTCACAAAGGTACGGTTTTTACTCACAAACGCATGTCTTCTTTACATCACTTTTGTCTGGCTGAATCCTCAGACAAAGCCTCCAAGCAAGTTTAGACAATTTTGTAGAGCTATACTACTTTTAGTAGGTGAATCAGGAGCATCTGGTGATAAAAAGCACAAAGTGCTGAAGAGAGGACTCAGAGAATGAGTATTCAGCTAGGATCCTTCATAGCCAGAGACCAAGTTTACTGTTGTCACATCTGCTAAGTATTTGATCTTAAACCAGGATGAAATATATCTGAGCTGCTAACAGTTGATAGGAGCACCGAGAAGACAAAAAAATATTTGTGTCTATGTAACCTTCATCCCTGCAGGAAGAAGGAAAATTATTACAGCTGTTGAGTGAGTCTCATCTCCATTAGGTGTAGCCATCTGAAACTTGGGTGCCTGCTGTACATAAATAATCTAGACCCTCCTCTGTAATTAACAGGGGAAAATGGGCAGCTCCACAGGGAGGCTAAGAATTCTGCCATACAAACCTGTCCTCTGTGGGAATAAGTCACCCTCTCCATGGATGGCAAACTGGATTGGCCTATATGCATTACTCTTAAACCCAGCTAATGCAGGTGAAAGAAATCCCACCAATTATGTTTCTTAATTAACAGGAGGTACCACGCTCGAATGTTATTAGCCATCTTCTTCCATATAAAGTTGGAAAGTACTGCCCATATACTGCCCAGTTTCTAGACCACATGCCATGTACAAAAGATCAAACATAATCTTTAAATTTGGATCTCCCACTTTCCCATTAAGCCACATGAATTACATCCTTTTAAAAGAAACTATAAGCACTCAGATAGAAGCAGTTGAGTTTATTCCTGCAGAAATGAGAGATTAGCAGCATCAGACTAATAATTATGCACAAAACCAATCATCTGAAAGGTGCCATGGCAGAAAATTGTGACAGGAACTGGATTATACAGTCATAAAAACTTGAGAGATTTGTCAAGGGAATGTATAAAGCCAGAGTTGTTCCTATTTCTGTTCAATTTAATTTCTTAAGTATGCCTGTTTTTCTTGCTAACATATGATTCTGTCTCATTAAAAAAATATGGAAAGAAGCATTTTATTTTCTCTCTCCATATGCATATTAATATACCAGCACTTTAATATGAGTCTCATTTTCTGTAGCTAGATGTTGAATTTTCACATGTATTGTTAATGGAGACGGCAACACCACCTACATTCGAAGTTTCCCAACACTCCTAATAAATTTTGATTTTCAGTGGCTTAAAATTCTGTCAAACGTTAACCACTTAGGCTAAAACTTTCCAGACTTGGTATCTGCCTTAAGCTGAATTTTTAAAGATACCGTCATTCAAAATACCTCATCCATTTCTCAGAAAGACATTCAGATAAAACTCACTGATTGCCCATCTCAGAAAAATGAAAACAAAACCTTACATCAGTTTGTTAGAATAACAATGGGTGTATTAGATTTTGTGGTAGAGACTCAAAATTTAACAGGTAGAAAGTGAAATCTGGACTAAGGATGTGTCATGTGCCATTTCTGTCTCTTAGTTATAGCCTTTCAAAAAGCCCCTGAGTATGTCCATGCTCAGACAAGAGCTGAGGCTGTTGGCAGCTGCATGCTTAAAAATTCCTTCCACACTGGTTGTGTTTTGCTGCCTGTTGCCAGCTCTTGAGGCCAGGAAGTCTCTCTTTCTCTCTCTCTCTCTCTCTTTGTGTGAACTCAGTGTTTTCCCTGGTGATTGCTAAGCCCAGGCTCTGTGAAGGAGGATACAGTCCAGTTTGAACTGGACAAAATTTGGCTCAGCAACAGTTTAGAAGATAGATGTGGCATTGTATACCGGGACAGGTACCACTCAGAGAAAATGGAACAGAAGTATCTGAAGCTCCACAGCTCCTAAATTTCACATTTACCAGCAAGCATTTTGTGCACCTCCACAGGGAAAATGTGCATTTCAGTGTCTGTTAGTGCTGCTCAGCAGAAAGGATGAGAACCTCATCCAGCAGTTACAAAATTATCTCAAGAGGCAAGAGGTTTGTGCAGTGGATCTAAAGGCTGCCATGCCTGTAAGGGTGCATATGCATGTCACGCAATTGCTACCTGATGGAATTTGTGTTTGTTTGGTTGTTTAGGGTTTTTTTTCTCCTTTTTTCTTTATTAAAAACCTAGGAAATTACTTTCTTTCTCCTTCATGCACAGACACCCTTTTGAAAGAACCCTGACATTGCAAAGACAAACACTCAAAACTTAGAAAACACCAAGTGAGAAATGCAATGCAGTCAAGTGTATAACATAAAACAAGGCTTTTAATGTCTACTTAACTCTCTTGCTTTGAAATAAACATGTAACCCCCCCATACTGCAAGTCATGTGCACATATGCAATGGACAAGGTTAGACTCTTAGGCAAGTCTCTCTTAAGTTTATTTTGAAAGTTTATTTTGGTCTCTTCCTTCTCCATGTCCTGCTTAACACAAAATTTTGGCAAAATGTTTTTCTTCAAACCATGATTTTTCTTGTAGACGTGCTTACAGTGAAAATCCTACCTTCTTGCAAAGTGAGTCCAAACTGTGGACAGATTTACAATGGAGAATAAGCATATTTTGCCATTGTTTGGCTAGAAGAACCCAACAAGATGTCACATAGCACGTGGCAGGTGTCGTGGTTTAAGCCCAGCCAGCAACTCAGCACCACGCAGCCGCTCACTCACTTCCCCCCACCCAGGGGGATGGGGGAGAGAATCGGAAAAAAGGTAAAGCTTGTGGGTTGAGATAAGAACAGTTTAATAGAACAGAAAGGAAG
>JAVKLA010000027.1:43456292-43486600 GCA_034782735.1 Sagittarius serpentarius | reverse complement strand
CCTCTTGTCCTATCGCTTGTTACTTGGGAGAAGAGACCGACCCCCACCTCTCTACAACCTCCTTTCAGGTAGTTGTAAAGAGTGATGCTGTAGGATGTTTTGCACTGACTTCTTGATTGTGAGGGGAACATTTTTCTCTGTCTCACTGAGTTCTCTCATTCTCACCGTTTTTCACTTGAGAGCTGAAGGCACAACCAAATGACATTGAAAGCAAGAAAAGCATTAGATACTTACAAAATAAAGGAATTGACTTGGCTCTGGTTTTTATATAGACAAAGGTTCTGAACCTGCAAACTCTTCAATGACTTACTGACTCTAGTTGTAGTGAAAGTCCAGATAGATGCGTCATTTGGGATGCACACAGAAAAACTAGGGATTTTTAAAGGCTTTTATGAATTGAGTGGTAATAAAACTTGTGAACAGCTTACTGACATAGAGGAACTTTCATTTACCCTTTCATAATAAGCTGTGGCACTAAACATTTCCAATTTGATCTGCTTTTTCCCTTTAATTGTCTGGTCTGCAGCCTGTGTACAGGGATAAGTAATTTTTTTTCTGCCACACGGACATCTTCCTGCACCACCATCATGGTGCCAATGTCCCTTTGCTACCACCACCACCATTAATAATAATCACCACTTTTTTTTGATCCTTGTATGTGGTCCTAAGCATGGAACAGAAATTCAGGAGGGCTTCGTCTGCTTAAACATGGGTGTCTACAATTTACGTCTCTACATCTGGCCAAACATGCTTTGATCTGTGCCCTTGGTTTCCTAGTACGGGTGTATCCATTGTGAATCTTGCAAAATCTTTCTGTTGTGATAAATATAAATTCTTTTACTGCTTTCAGTAAAGTTCCTAAAATCCAAATTCAAATGTTATGTTACAGTAGCAAACAGCATACAAAGAAGGAAAAATGGTACTAGTAGGAAAAAAACATGTTACAGGATACTGCCTGGAATATATTCTGCCCTCAAAACACCCACATTATCTCCCATTAACAGTAATGGAAATTTTGCATGCACATCAAGGTAGAATATATAGCCAAGCCTTTGACTGCTTTGATATATATTTATTAATGTAGCTATACATTTATTCCTTCAGCCAATTTAAAAACCTGTGATTCAGAGTTTAAATTTATTCATTAATACCTGAAAACAGAGAAAAACAGCACGGAGCCAACATTAATTGAAAGAAAAACAGTCTGATTATATGGTGAAATATGTCAGGCATAAGGAAGAAAATGAAGGTTAATTTTTTTCTCTCTTGAGTTGAGATTAGAGACACTGTCAGAATGGTTATCCCATTGAGATCAGTTGTTTAAAAAAAAAAATCAGAGATTAAAAATTAATGGTACAATTATAGGCCAGATCATTAGTATCAGAAAGGGTACATATTATTTTGCATAGGCAATAATAGAAACAAATGTCTTAGAATATGGAATTTTAGAACAATATGTCTGCAGCTGTCAAAAGTTTTGATTTAGACACATTGTATAAAGAAAATATAAGCAAAAGGATAGACACGTCTTTTCATTTATGTAATTGGATTCATTTAGACTGTTTCCTAATTGATTTGACATCACATTGTGAATTACTGTGAAATTAGCAACTTTGAAAATTTGAATACTTTAGATTCATAAAACCGTTGTTGACTAATGGCAGGCTGTAGATCATGCACCCACCTACCTTCTCTTAAAATTGCAGATAAAAACTGCTGTATTTCAATTGATTTTGTAGTAACTATTATTTTACTTTATTTTGATTTTTTTTGAGCATTAAAAGACTCGTACCTAAATGCCCTAAAAAGTCACCTGTATTTTATCTAGCTCCCATTTAAACTATGAGCAGTCTGTTTTGTGGAAAACAGGTATCATCATTTCATAAACCTGGCTAGCTCATCCCATAGAAGAAAGTAGTGAGTCCTAGCTTTCTTCATATTAAGCTTTGATATAAGAGGAAAAACCTCTCCTAGATAAGAATATAAAAATTAAAAGCTATCAAAATTCAAGGTCATCTCCAAAGACACCAATTTAGAAATAAGTAACAATAAAAGAAAAATTGCAGACAGATATCTAATATAAATCAGAAAGATTCAATGTTCAGATGTTATTGGCTGGTTTCAAATCTTACGTCTATAACTCTGTATTTGGAATTTCTTTGTATTTGAGGAACTACAATATATGTTCTCTGCAGTCACTACTTTAAAATACAAACATTAAGCCTTCACTTACAAAAACCTGATTTTTTTAAGTGAAAAAGGAGGTTTCTTTTCCTGGTACTAACCACTAATCCAGCCCCAAAACACCTTGCTAACTAAAAAGGCAAGTAGTAAGAACTGAATGGTTTGTTTTTCAATCAGAGTTTCTAGAAGGTTAAATTTCATCAAGCCTGATTCTTTTATTACAGTGTTAATGACATATCCTCATGTTACGGGCATGCCATAATGCTGAAATACTCTGAAAATGATCAACTCCGCTATCATCAAAGACTCAAATATTTCTTTTTATGTCAGGAAATGATATAATCTCTCTTAGAGCTCTCTTATGACAAACTGACCCAATTTGAATGTAATAATAATGTTCTTGAACTTTAGATGGTTTCTGTTGATAGCAAATTTCCATATTTGATAACTCTCGTGCTACTTTTGCCAGGCTCACTAGCCCTACCTAGTTCACAGTCCTCCAAATCACCAACAAATCAGAAATTGTCCAAGCATGACATATTAACCTGTTGCAAAATATCAATCCCATCTTCCTCTAACATGAATGGATGAGATCATGATTAGATCACAGAGTATGTTTATTATAAAGATCAGCCTGATTTGACAAATTTTGTCTTAAAGCTTCCTTCAGGTCGTGGTTTCTTTGAATTCAATGCAAGCTTTACACATGTCCACTGTGCTTTTTCTTCCAGTTCAATTCACATCTGTTTTTTCCCTTCTCATTCTAGTATGAGTATGAACAAAAAACCTGGGCTGCATCACTTTGTTTCATCTGGTTTCATAATACAAGGAAAAATTTCACAGAATTGAATGCAATCCTCCAATCAGGCCGATCAATCTAGAAATGAAACACAAGTTCATGCAAAAGGCAATGTAGAACAGAAGACTGTACCTGCAAAGACAATTCAGTTTTTCATAGGAAGCTGAAGAAAATTTTTAAAAAATAGAAGTTTTGGCTAATACAAGACTGAAAATTTTAATTTTTTTGTCCGAACAAAACATCCCTCTCCCCAAATAATTTTAGGCTAAAAGAAACATATATTTCAACCTGAAATATATAGCCCATGAGGATTTTATTAGTAAAATTAGGTCAATTTTGTAATGAAAAGTTTCAAAATAAAAATCAGTCCTCTCTTAAAAGTGAGAAACTTTTTGATTTATTTAGTAAATTTTTTCAGCTGAAAGTGATGAATTCAGAAAAAATTTATGAATTTTGTAGCTGCTCGGTATTCCTCTGTGAATAAACAAATGACTGAAAAAATTCACTGTAGTACATGAATGACTTTGAAACATGAACAAGAGTAAATTAACCAGCTTCAAAAACAAACTTAAAAAGTGCTATGCAATTATTGCTGTAATCATGTATCTGACCCTCACTTCTTGATGTAGAAGGGAGTCAGATGTAATGTTATAGAACAGCTAAAATCCAGTCATCCAGTCCTTTCTGTTTCAACTGGAGAAAGGAGCTTCTCATCAGTGGAGCGTCAAAACACAGATTTTTGGTTTCATTGACCTATAGCAAAGATGATGGTTCCACTGTTACTTGATTTCTGCAGAGCGTTAACTGACTGCAAAACTCTAAGCACTAAAACATAATGTTTAACAGCAGAGCTCTCTTACTGTGGCCACCATGTCTAACAACTGGAGAATACTCCACTGCCAAAATTGATTAAATACACACTGCACACTTAACTCTGCTTAGGGCAAAATCGACCAGGAAAATCATGGGTCTTTTCCTCTACTCCTGAGAGCAGAGTAGGGTCAGAATCTGCTGAGAAATCTCAATCATCTGCCTCCAGCTCTGACTGTATAGAATAGAGCACTATGGACTATACGTATGAACAACCAGGGTACGTACCAGCAGAAAGTCGTTACCACTGGGAAAGGTGATTTTGGGCTCTTTCCAGACCTGCTTTGATACCTAATATCTGCAAGATTAATTGTGTCTTCTAAGAACCAAGTACAATGTTGAATGTCTCTACCTAAAGTAAACTCAAATCAGAAGAAGTGAAAAATTTCAGTCAAAATCCTACTAAAATAAAACACTACCTCTTGTGCACAGGTCTCCCCTCCTTGTGCCCTTCTAAGGAAAAGCATGGAACTACACACACCAGAAGAAAAGGGTACTAGGCTAGGTACATATAAAAGAATCAGTATGTCTAAGCTTTGTCCACTGCTAAATGAGAAGATTTCTACCAGTAAAGACCTGTAGCATAAAGTACAGGACATACGGTCTTAACTCAAAAAGCAAAGAGCATGTTGAGATTTTAAATTGAAAACGCAACTATGATTCATCATAGATTTCTCAATATATTTGCTCTGAAGGAAGAGATACAATGCAAATGGAAAATTAATTGAAAACCACTACGTTTTCTTCAGCAGGGCCCTGACAACTGTTCATTTCGTACAAGCTAGTACACTGTTTCCTTCCCGGGAGGTCCTAAGCAACCTTATTCAGGGTAAGAAAGACAATAACTTCAGTGGGCATACTGAAGATTTCTTCTCCTTCAGAGACACAGGTGCCTCCCTGAAGGTAACTAATTTGACGAAAAACTTACAGCTTTCATGTGAACATTAATAAGAAAGAATGAAAAGTGAAAAATACTGGGATTTTTTACCTAAATTCAAGCCAGGTCCCCAGACTGTTTAACACCTGAAACAATATTTTTTGAGTGGACTTAGTACATTCAGTGACAGTAAGAATAATTTTCTTTTCCTCTTAAAGCTTTAAATTTTTTGTATTCCCTCCTTTTCTCATTGTTTTTTTGACATTCACACTAATTAATTACTTCAACAGCTGACATGCTCAAGTAATAAAGATTTGAGTAGGTGTCATGCATAATTAGAAAAGGAATGGGTTCGACCTTGCTGACGTAAAGAAAACGCCAGGAGAGCTGTGGGTGGCTACCTGTAAGAAACTAGATATTCAGGCTGAATACAATTCTTTAGTAGAGTAATACGTAAGTAGTTAAAAACCGGGGTATATGTCTCTGAACGACATGGCACAGGTCAAGATCAGCCAAATAAAATGGACCTCTGAAAAAAAGAGATATCAAAACCAAGTCAAATTATTCAGTGGAACCACTTCTGCGTTGTGTCTGGCTGTGACAACTGAGCAATTAAAAATGTAAATAAAAAGAGAACTTGCTCCTCAGCAGGTCTTAAAGGCTGTTCACCAAGTTTACAAGAGATAAATTACAGTTAATCAGCAAGTTTTATAATAATTTATAAAGAATCAGTGAAGCAAGCTGCTTTTGTCCTAGAAATCAAAACTTCTACTGATTCAAGGAATTTGCATGCAAAGCCAGTCTTCTTAATGACTTGCTACCATGCTTCATTTGTTCCATTGCAAACCGTGAGGTCCTGGTTTGTATTCTTCAAAATACGCATACAGAAGTGCAAAAAGTTATGGCACACATCAAATGGGCAGTTACAAGTGCAATCACTTGCTGGCACAAAATTGGTCACATTGAGCACAAAACAAATCACAGGTTCCATGTGTATTGGGTTTATGTGGCAAGGTTTTGGCGGGGGCGGGGGCTACAGGGACAGTTTCTGTGAGAAGCTGCTGGAAGCTTCCCCTGTGTCGGACAGAGCCAGTGCCAGCCGGCTCCAAGAAGGACCCGCTGCTGGCCAAGGCCGAGCCCATCAGTGATGGTGGTAGCGCCTCTGGGATAACAGATTTAAGACAGGAAAAAAAAAGTTCCTGGGGCTTAGAAACTGCAGCCAGAGAGGAGTGAGAACATGTGAGAGAAACAACTCTGCAGACACCCAAGTCAGTGAAGAAGGAGGGGAAGGAGGTAGAGAATTCGGGAGTGAAGCTGTGCCCGGGCAGAACGGAGGGGTGGGGGGAAGGAGTTTTAAGATTTGGGTTTATTTCTCATTACCCTACTCTGTTTGATTGGCAATAAATTAAGTTAATTTTCCCTGAGACAAGTCTGTTTTGCCAGTGATGGTAATTGGTTAAGTGATCTCTCCCTGTCCTTATCTCGACCCGTAAGCCTTTTGTTATATTCTCTCTCTCCTGTCCAGTCAAGGAGGGGGAGTGACAGAGCAGCTTTGGTGGGCACCTGGCGTCCAGCCAGGATTAACCCACCACGCTGTGTAATTACTTTGGAGCACTCCTAAGCACACATTTGGCATGCAGAAATGGATTTCTAAAAACAGCTTTGAATATCTTTGCCCCATAGATGCATAAAATCTACTATTAAGGTACAAGATACCTGTTCCCCATCAGTTGCCTGAATGGTTGCATAGGAAAGTTTTGGTCATATTAAGAAATTCATACAGTTCCTTGACAAATCTCCTCTGCTAGACCAGGAGCAATATATCAAAAAATTGTGGAAGAGTAAAGATATTGATGATTTCGAGTTTGAAATATATCATTTAGTCAATAACCTGCAATAAACATGCAAATACAGACAGGGTGAAATCTTGTTCTCCAACATAGAAGCTAGACTATTATACACAGCACAATATCAAACAGTTTCGTTTCCAAGAAATTCATATGAACATTTTCTTGATTTGGAGGTGCAGCATTTCACACTCCCTGAGTTCCACTTGAAGAGCTTTGATTTAACAGAGCTTTCCAGTTGAAACTCAGTCAAAACTGACAGTTCATCTGCGGTCTCTCTTCAGGCTACTGTTATGAAATGACCAACTGCATTCAAAAAAGTATGGAAAACTGAATAAATATTTCCAGGAACTATACATAAGTGTCTCAATTCTCTGTCACACAAGCAAAATACTAATAGAGTTTTAGCATCTGTTGCAAATTATCATCACTGTTACAATGACAAGTGCGTTCAAAGCTAAAAAGAAAAATGAAAGTAAATACACATCAAATAGGAAACTATTTATAAAGGCAGGAAGGAAGCAGACAATTTTAGAGATTCAGTCATCATCATAGACAGAATTTTTTTTACTGGAAAAGAGAGGGAGAAATGAAGAGCAATCTATCAGGGCTTCCTTACATTGTAGTTTTTACTTGGACAAGATCATGAGCTGCATATTTAGGTTTGCATATGCAGCAAACTACATTCAGACTTGTTCCCCTGCTTCCCCCAAAAAGATGTTGGAACACATATTGTCATCCATGACCTAGGAGAGCAGTGGTCTGAAAAATAGAGCAATAAATCAGACATGAGAAAGCAAATAATCTCATCCTGACTTTTCTGTACAAGTCAACTGACAGCACAGGTTTCATAGTGATTCTGAAGGTTGTGGGGCCTCATAGGAAATCTTAATAGAAAAACCTTTGTCCTCAGGCAAGCTTATCTGTAGACCTTACAATCATATGCTCCCGCAGAGAGATGAATAATGTCATGAAAGCCCATATTCTTCTGTTTCTGGTGCCACAAGATTATGCAAAAAAATTGTCTCTATGAAGGGCAAAAAGTCTGTGTAAAAAAGAGCGTGTTGCTAATGTTGGTAAAGATGCGTATGCAATTAAATCATACAGGCCACTCATTTTTACCATAGCCGCAGGAACATGTGGATTTGAGAAAAAACAGGAGCAGGACACCACATGCTCCCATATAGGGGCCCTTCCTTGCTGTCTTCCTGGTGGTTCAGGCAATTGGAAACAGCTTCATTCTGACCCTGCTATGTTTGTGTTGAGGCAGCTGAAGATTTCACCTGAATTTGCTCCGATTCTTCTGCCTCATCCACGGAGAAAGCCCATAATTGAAGCTCAACTCTTCATCAGTCTTTTAAACTTCCAGTTTTCAGTGCTGGATTTTTGTATGAGGCATGGTTTTTTTCCTAATAATCCCCCTAAGCCACAACCCCAGGAGCCTATTCATTGCCAGCACCATGCAGGACAATGGAAGAAAGAGGCCTCTTATTAACCGAGTGCCGGCCTATTTAACCAAATGGGGAGGGAAGTCAGCTGTGTGACCCATGCAGGCTCCTATCGTTGGCCCAAACCCTTTGTAAGTTGTCCAGATCCTTTTTTGGTACAGCAGACTAGCTAATAGTATAGGTGAAATCTAATCCAGTTACATTGATGGTCTCAAATAACTCTGGTCCCAGTTGTGCATCCTGGTCTGCTGGCTATCACTGCCTGTTTCACAAATGTCATAACTGTTAGTTATTCTTGGAATTTCTTTTGCAGTGAAGCAACAAGTTCCCTCCAGAACAAAGCCTGGGTGTGCCTGTGGGTCTCCACATTTCACAGGAGGGACTCTGCCTGGATGTCACTGAACAAGTCTGGCTCCTTCTTCCCCATGCTGTCCATGTTCATTCCTGCTCTTATGCAGTACCCCAGGGCATACAACGCATGCCCTCAGCAGCATGCCATAAAACCAGCTCTCTAGTGGACTCCAGAAGCCAGTTAAAAAGTTCCTCACAATTTGAATGGAAAAATATCACAAAAGACAGTAAGTAAGAATATAAAAACAAAAGAAAAGCCCTACTGGCCATAATAACCTACACTTCAACCTTTTGTCTCTTACAGGGTCACTGGGAGATGCTATACAAGGAGCATGCCTGGACCCTGTGGCCCATTCACCTCACGCTTCCTCAGCTTCTGCAGCCATCTGATTAGGGATATTAGAGGGTACATTCTTGCTGTTTTGTGTCTGTTAATTGACCTGCTGTCTATGAATCTGCCTAACCTCTTTCTAAAGTTGCCAGTGCTGTCTATCTCCATAACTCTCTGTCCAGAAGGTCACCACACTCTATGTAAAAAAAGTACTTTCTTTTATCTGTTTTAAATCAATCATGTAGTTATTTTAATGAATGACTCTGTAGTTACAATATTGTGGAGGGTGGTGAAAAAAGATTCTACATTTACCTTATCCACCCCTTCATAATTCCATAGAACTCCATTATACCCCTCTCCACAGCCTTCTCCTTTCAAACTGAAGCACCCCAGCCCTTCCAGTCTCACTTTGTAAGGAAGCTGCTCCAGCCTTTTGTTATTTCAGTTGCCAACACAACCTCTCTATAACACTTAACCCGCTGATCCGGACTCAGTGACGGAGCAAATGCACTTAGTATTGCATTTAACTATGACTTCTACAGCTTTTCATTATCTCATGAAAAGCTCATGCTTTGGCACTAATGCAATCTGTATGATGAATTATGGCACCTGAGCAGAGGTGGTCATTGTCAGAGAACATGATGAGAAAAATCTGTATGGTTAACAAGAATATGCAGAAATACTAAGCAAGTGCCTTGCCTGAAATGTATTTTAATACCTCTGAATTTCTTGAGAGACAACTAAAAGCAGCTCATCAAACTCTGATCTCACATTACTTTCACTGTTGTGAAACTATGTTGACTTTGCTGGCTTTATCTTCAAATGTATGCCAGTGTAAAGGAGAGAGGATTCTGGCCCAGGGCTTTTTGCTCCCTGTGGCTTGGCAAAACTACTAGAGAGCTGCTGGAAATGGAGGCCTGAGGAATGCTACCCAGTTTGTATCCTTCCCTTTGTCAGGTTCTGCAAGGGAAAGAAAAACTCTGAGATTTACAAGAGAGATTACAAAAGCAGTAGACCTCAAGAAAACACCTAATTTTCCCTGTACTTTTCTCCTGCGTCACCTACCAACAGAAAGGATTAGAGAGAAAAGCTACTGTGGTGGAGATTTGCAAGACAGCTTCCTGGAAAACCCCAAGTAAACTACTAATATATAAGTGACAGGAACATACCAACATTGCATATAGGTAAAATCATCTGACCTTAGGGGTTGAGATCTCATTGAAAGCACAGACTTTTCCAGGGTGCCAAAGGCATACCCAGGGAGTGCGATGAGCTGTGATGGGCCTAAACAGAGGAGGTAGATTAAACAAAGAGTCAGGCATGGCTTTGAGAGAAAAAGGAAGCTTTGGCTTTCAGTCTGCTCTGGGTGGGATTGGAGTTAATCACCCTCTAAATCTGATTTCACCACTTCTTCCTAACACTGCTTTGTTCTTTAATCTGGAGTAATAATTAGAAAAATATATATACACATACTATGTTTTAAAATGTAGTAAAATACATGAATGACCCGTGTATGCAGTTTTAAGACTATCAAAAAAGGAAAAAAGAAAACCTTACTTTTTCTTCAACTCCTAGCGAAGATCCAGGACTTTTGCTTCAAGTGCTACTCAACCACAATAGAGATTGGCCTTCAAAGGAGTCTTTCTGACTTTGAAACTTCTTGTCTTGACCTGTCAAAACAACCCTTACCATCGTCATCACCAGAACAAGAAGTTATGTCATTATTTGCAACCATAGCAGCAGCAGCAGGAATAAGCAATTGAATTTTCTGCATGAAGTGTATCCATCATCAGTTAGCATTAAGTACTAAAATGTTGCCATAAAGAAAAACTTGGCAAAGGAGGACAGATTTAGATTTTTATAGCTACCACAGCTTAGTGATAGGTGTCTCTTTGCCTTCCAAAAACACAATAGTGCAGATAGAAACAACATATAAATCTGCTTAACTTTTTACTATTTCAGTCACCTGAGCAGTAGGTAAAAATAAGGTTGCTAGCTATTTCACAGCTAAAAAGCATCAGGAGTGCTGAGCTTTTAGTTTTTTTATGGTTTCAGTTCAGAATTAGATTTTACATTATTTTTCCATCTTTCTACTATTTCACTGTCTCTAAAACATCATTCTACCAAAGATTAAAAAAATGATTTTGTTATCACAGTGAAACTCTCTTAGTGACTGGTTGGAAGAATAGATGATACATTCAACTGAAACATTGCTAAAAATAGGAAACCAAATAGTAGTGATCAGCTGCTCATTTATTTTTTTTTTTCCAGGCACTGTTTTAAGTAGCCACAGTAACACAAACTAAAATGCATATACATTCAACATCTTCTCACAGAAGACCTAAAATGTTCACTAATATTTAAAATTCATTTGTCCAGCATTCTTACCAGCAGTCTATCATCTTCTTCCAGGAATGATTTATAGAAGGCTTCTCTAATTAGGCAAAAAGGATATTATCAAATCACTTTGGAAAAATGTTGTAGATAAAGGAGGTAACAGAAGATTAACTATTTCAATTAACCATTAACCAAGATCATCATTTATTAGTTACATATGGCTCTTGTATCATACTGATAGGGCCTTCCTAGAGACACAGAAGGTGTTCCTCTTCAGTCACACTACACTTACATCAGAAGATCTACCTCAGTAGTCTTCTTTTTTAATCTCACACCTTTAAATATAGTCATTTCTTCCCACAGATATAGACGTGAAACTCTTGTCAAATGTAATTCTTGTATTTTATCATTGTGATTTCTCAGAACCTTTTTGAGTGTCCACATAAGCCTGCTGTAAGAGCCACTGTACTGGCACAGTCCATCAGTCCATCCAGATGTTGAGTTTCTGACAGAGAAGAGGGCTGGGGAGGAATGTCTGAACTGGGAAAGTATGTAGCAAGAATGGTCCCACAGTGGGTGCTTAACAATAACAGCTATAGGCATGTTCTCATTTGGCCTCAAGATCTTTCCTCCAGGTCTGGACTGGTGTGGATGATGTACTTAAGTCAGAGGCATAATTTTGTCCCTGCTTTATATGCTGTTAAATATATATGCAATTAGTGCAGTTAGGAGCATTCGCAGTATAAAGCATATAACTCACTCATTTTGGAAATTTTTCTGACTTTGTCATATTGTATGTCCACCACTCACTTCACAGTGGAACAGAACCATCTCTTCCCAAAATGACATTTTGTGGTTCTTGATAGAAGGGGATTTCAACTTCCACCAGCCTGGTTTGTAATTACATCCTGTGTGGCCATATTTCAAACTGAAAACATATGACACAGCTATCCCATGGCTGAGAATACTTCATCCTCTGTCTACATTATGTCCCATTCCTCAAAGTTCAAATATAAACTCACAGCTAATCTGCCAACCTTTCCACTGTAACAGAAGCAGTGTTTTATCTACACAGCTCTTCCTGTTCCAACTAGCAAAGTATTGCTACTCATTTACATTAAGACAAACATCAGTGCTGAGGTTAAAGCTATCTCATAGGCATTCACAAATGAATAGGACTTTAGGTAACTAAAACCTGAAGTCAGTCTCAAGAAACAGATATCTGAGTCTTCATAAGTGCTGACAATCTGCCAATGTAACTTGGTAAAACCCATGAAGGCAAAAGAACACAGAAAGTGGAGGGAGGAGGTAGTGTACTATATGACACTAACCAGCAGACGGTTGACATAGTGTATTCCTCTTGTTCTCTTCAAATCATGGTAGACTACACTAAAAACCTAGCTGTCCTTTTAACAAAAGGCTCATCAGACTGAGCAGGATGTTCTTTGGCTTCCTATTGCATCTGCTACTGCTGCACTTTGAAAAAGGAGCTGTCCAGCAAGAACATGAAATGGTAACAAAAATAATCAAATAAACATCAAAAGGCACACGGGAAAACTTTAAGTTACCTGCAGACACTATCAAGAGAAGACAAATGAACATAAGATTATTGCTTTTCCAGGAGAGGTATCTGTATCCTACCTGCTAAAGATGAACTGAAGCTGTCCTCCATCTCCCACTCAGAAAACTCATGAGGTTTTTTTTTTCATGTTGACAAAAGATATACCAGAGAATTTTTAGTCATGTCCAATGTTGTTTGTTGTCTGAGCAATGATGAAAGGAGCTGCAAGGTTAGTGACTCACTATGGTACATCTGTGGACACAGAACAATTATATTACTCATAGGGTTCTAATTGCTTGTTCATTGTCTTAAAAAAACCCAGAAGATAAAGAGCCCCAGTATATGTGTATATTAAGGAACTGATTGACATCCCATTAAAGTCAAGAGGGAGGGGATACATGTCACTATAGTGTGGACTTCTCTGTCTAAACTTCTGGCCATGAGCTTTCTTCATAGTCAATAGAGGGAAGGTCAATAAACTCAAAAGACTTTAATGTGCAATTCCTCTCATCCTAAAGCAGACAGTTGGTTTTGGTCAGATTAATCACACTCTAAACTCTACTGACTGTATTGGAGTTGACTATAATAGGATAACTAGCTCTGACACAAACTTGTAGTGTGGATATCAAAATCTAGATAAGGTTATTTCCACCAGGGGATTTATGTCATCTACAATGCACACTGCCAGAAGTTTTTTGGGGGATAAATATGGCCAAAAAGATGAAGGAATGAGTCAAAGCAAGAGAAATATTGAGATAAGAAGCATATATCTTAATTGTTATCTGCTGTTGAATGTATTATTTTATTTGGTTTGTATTCTGTCATCCCTTCTTTGACAGGACTTTCTGGCTAAGGACTGTATTCTAAGAGGTAAATCTGATGTCAGGGGAACATTTCTAAGATACAGGATGAAAGGTACAGTGATCAAAGTCAGAGATAGAGACCAGTCTGCAAGACCCTAAAGCCTTCCAGAGCATGTTAACCCAGCTAAAACAGTACAGGCAGTACTGAAAATGAACACTAGTATAACCTCCTGTTGCTGAAATTTTTTTTTCAGCATTGACACTACAGTCATTCCCTTTTCTTCATTTGATTAATCACAAAGGACAATATTTTCATGCTTGGAACTAGGCCACATTTTTACTGTATGTTTTTATGATATTTTCATGGCAGTTGGAATTAGAGAAGATTGTCATTAGAGCTCCATTCCAGCATTCCATCAGATAAACAACAAATTATCTGGGTTGATTAAGTTCACCTTGACAAAGGGGTCAATGTCTGAGGCATCATCTGCTGACAAATTCATATCCACAGACTTCAAGGGGAATATTTGTTAGTAATTAACTTCAACTTACTTCTAAGATAGGAATTTAAGGACTTGACTTTACTTTGGCTTTGTTTTTCAGATCAGACACCTAAATTTCCCTGGCTTCTGAAAGAGGCCAGCATGCAGAAGGTACAAAGTTACTGAAGTGCTTTCTTTGGAATATGAACTGTGGTTTTGTCACTGTTAAACAACCAGCTGTACGGATTTCTCAAACCACTCACACAGTGGTTCTAAAAGAACACTCACCCACTCTTCCTGGAAAAAAGATAAACAAACAGTCATGGAATTCAAAACATATATCCATCATGCACTTGAAATAGGTTAGATAATTCCTCTGAACCTTGTTACATTTATTTAACCAAACAGTAACAGATTTTACTCATAGTTTACCAGATTTTAATATGGCAAAAAAAATGAGTTACGTGTTCCACTATCAGTGGAGAGGAAGAATGAATATTCACATGCATATGCATATGTACACATATATACTCACTCTTACATACTTTTTTTTTTTTCCCCAGAAAATATTTTGTTTAGACTGAGAGTGCGCACCTGAGCCATACTATAAAAGCATAGTTAGGGATTTCCAGGTTCCTTTGAAGGGTCACAGTATTTTCTGATTGTCTGCGCTACAGGGAAGATTCATCCTTGAGAATGAGAGGAAACCAGGAAACAGTTTTGGGGGTGGATTAGTCTTAAATTCCATGCTGCTAAAAAATTTATTGGTTATAAAATTGCATAAGCCCAGGTGCGTTCTGAGAGCAAGAAACCTGACTTCCTTTCCTTGCTGATTTCTCAGTCCATGAGCAGTTTCTTTAGCAAAAACAGTGTATCACAGAACTACATTGTAAACCTATCAGAACAGACCATGGGTTAACTTTACAGTTGGAGCCATCACGGTGCTGTACATTGGCAGCTGGTGGTTCTTGCCATCTTGTAGGAGGCATTCAGCACCTTCCCAGCCTGGATTGTTAACAGTTTAATTTCTATGTGGGAACCTACAAATAATTTGTGACTACCAGAAAAACTGAATATATTTTATATATTGCTTTTTTAAGCTGACATCTGGAGCCTAGCTGGATCTTAAGTCATTCTTATACCTGCTTTCATTGCTGGCCTGAAAAAGATTCAAGAAGCTCAAGTGAAATGACTGAAATTAGAGGAAGTCATTGGATCAGACAGGATTAAAAAGGCGTAGGACCCATTCGACTTCAATTATTGCTTAGTACCTTGACCCACATAGTGTGCCTAGAGGACAGTTTCAAAGCTTTGTAAAAATCTGGCTTCTGTATCATTCCTGGATTGTTTCCAGCAACAAATATTAGCAGCTCACCATGATCTTTCCTCTTGGCAATATTCAGCTAAATGACTGTCTGCTCTCAGCTTCACTGACGTAAATCCAAGGTAATATCACTAAACTCAGAGGGGGAAATTCAGTTCTGTTTCTTCATCTCCGTTGACTTCAGGGGACTTGTGTCTGTAAGTCAGGGCATAGACCAGGCATTCCTCACTCTTTCCAGATTTACACTAGGATCACTAAATTCAAATTTGACCTGTAGTCATGTCATCACTTGAAATCCATGCTAGCCAGAGAAATTATATCAGGTTGTTGGTATTGCTTCAGATAATTGTCCTTTCTTGGTAAATCTTTTCTTCATACCAGTGACATATATTTCCTTCTAATGTGTGGGCTGCTGAAGGTATTAAATCAGAAGTCAATATAAAGAACAATATAGAAGATTGAAAACTATAAAATTATCAGGACAAAAACTAAAAGGAGAGGGTTTAACACAGTTAACATCTAAGCAAGTACATAAGCAAGTACCTTGCTCAGTCATGGTCCCTGCATGGAAAACAGTGGCCATAATGATTCCAATATGTACAGAAAACACACAAAGGAGTGTTAGGCAAGACAGCATATCTGAAGAGAAAAACAATATAGAAGTAATAGTGTCTCTAAATTCAGCACCACTTTTCCCACAGACTTCAGGGCAAGCAAGTCTTCTGTATTAGCCTTGATGATCAGAGATTGTCCAGAACTTAGTTTTTCATGATGTCCTCCAACATGGTAATGACAAGATCTGAAGACTTTTAATGTTATTCTTTAAGGCTGCATAAGCAAATAATAACTTTCTGAAGTTCAGAGATGTAGAAATTAGTTTTACCACTTTCAGGTACTCTTTTTCCTTCACACAGAGAAAGTGTCACAAATCAGTTTCTGTATAAAAAGTGGGTGAATATGTACACCAAAATCCAAGGAAATCCACAGGAGTATTCCCATTCCTTTGCTGTGAGTGAGCCTCAGGAAGCCACCCACCTTGCTGTAAAGGTTTTTGCAAGAACCGCACAGTTCATCACATCAGAGGGAAAACCCATCTTTGTGTGATGGGTTTTGCTACTGCAGTTCGTCTGCCTGCATGTTTGATCTCTTACCCTATTTAATGTTCCTGTCATGGTCTTGCCAGGAATGTACTCACACAGTTCAGAAATTGGTCTCTCCTGGCCTTTTAGAAACATGTGACTCATTTCCTTTCCACAGTGACATCTCTTATCAAAAGTATAAGCAGAAATAAAGCAGTTATCTTGGATGATCAGTGATTTGCACATCCCTGTTAATCTTTTAACCCTGAAAATCTATGCCAAAATATTCATCAAATTCAGTGGGATTTGTTGCCCTTTCAACGTCTTTGAAAATCAGGCCAATCTGGGGAACTGAACTAATGACAGAAGAGTCCAAGTCTGGGTTCCAGTTCTTAAAGTTCCAGCCTTCGTTAATTTTATCAGGAAAAAAATAATCAGGAAAAAACCAATAACAGTGCATTTTTCCCAAGAACTATCTGTAGCCATTTCAGTTAGGTAATGAGAGACATTGTCAACAGACCACTAAGCTGACCTAGTACAATTTCAGCTTAGCTGATTGGCATTTAATAGCTTTGATGATCATTTGCTGAAAGCTTGCCACATTATCTGTGTGCCATGCTGTCCTGTCCACAAAGAGCACAAGTATTTCTCAGGCTCACCTTCAAAGAGGAAAAATAAGAAACTACAAATTCTCTGTGAGAGGCTCAGTGCAATAAATGTGATCTGTGATGCTCTGGTCCCAAGCAATGGCTACAGGCCTACGTCCCTGCCGTGGACAAGGATATACAAGGAGACTCTGGACAAGTCCTTTGTACTCGAGAGAACAGAATAACATGATGTAGCAACAGTGCTGCAGTTAATATCCTGATCAAGACGCCTTCATGAAGTCCTTTCCGATCCAATATTTCTACTATGCTTATGATCATAATATTTCTGTTTTCCCTTCCAAGTATAAGGGAATCCAGAGGGAAATAAAGTAATGCAAAAACTCCTCAGGCTAATTTTTCCTGTGCACATGAGAATGGAACGAGTGTGGTATCATTTGGGCTGGAAGCTGTGCCAAGAAAAGTGCATTTAGACCCAGGGATCCTCCACACCTCATATGCTCATCATGGAAGACTTTGATCAGAGTACTCTGCATCTGTGTCCACATTGCTCTCCACATGCAAAGGCAGCTCCACTTACTTCTCGCTGTGCTCCTTGTAGCTGACACGTGTGATCTGTGGTTTCCCCAAAGGGACAGGGAAGATCGAGTAAAGCTGATCGGAACTGTGCTGCCCTGGCTTTGTTTTATTCACAGCTAATGCATGATGCAGCTTTATGGAGCTCTTCTTGTTCTCTCCATCTTTTCCCCTGGGGTCCTTTGGTCATGCCAATCATTTAAAGAGAGGATAAAGGCAGCTATATAAAGGCACAGTAAGGGAGGGGTAGTGTGCCCTCCAGCTACTTTGCCCGGCCATAGATGATTTTCCCCACACAGTTTTGCACCTCTAGGCATGGTGGAAAATGCTTTGATTTTCCATCCTTTCTGAACTCATTATCATCTGAAGTCAGTGACATTGGTACAAATTAACACCTGGCTCCTGTTTCTAACGAAGAGAAAACATACCAGGTGGATATTTAGAAAAATCAATTCCCATGATAAAGCCAAGGATATTAAAAAGAGAGAGAGAAAAAAAAACGCACAAAGATTACAAAGCACTGCTCTCCCACAGAAGCAGACAGAGTGGCAGCCAGCCATTGTTCCGAAAGGCAGCATCAGCACCAAGAATCAGATGACTAAGCTCCTGATAATGAATGAAATATTTTTACTATGCTGAAAAAATTCTGGCACTGCAAGAGGACTCAGGATAAAAGAAGCAATTTGAAGGGCCTTTCTGAAGGACACCATCAGATAGATACCCTTCTGCTACAAGAAATTCCGTTACCCTGAAGAGAAGCAATGGTTCTGGGTTTTAGCAGGAGTAAAAGGATACAGGCTTAAATTAGTGTAGACTTGATCAGAACACATGTGAATAGCATTCTCTGCTAAATGCCACCAGTTTTGTTGCGAGAGACATGATGCAGTGCTTGTCAGGGTGCAAGCTGGCTCTGAAAAGGCAGGAGAGCCTGGGTATCCCCGAGTCTTGCAAGCGAACATCGGCTGCAGCATCCCTGCTCAACCGCTCATTGTCACCCCTCTGCTGAAAGGTGGGGAGCCTATGCAGAGCTGGAAGGGAACATGGTGCCTACAGCTTAGCTGCTGTCATTCACAGTCTGGTAGCTCAGCACAAACCCACTTCATCACAGAGCTGGGGAGTGGTAAAATCTCAACAGAAGATTCACCAGCGCTCATATCCTCACTTGTGTTGATACCGCAGCTGCCTTCTAATACCCCATCCAGGCGTAATATGGGTATCTGCATTGCATTGATGTGTCATGGAGGTACCCTTTATGGGTACCCAATACATCGCGTTGCTGGCAGTGCAACTCTATTCTAGGCAAAAAGAAGATAGTGACCAAATGAAGATCGTTGAGAGGGAGCATTCATGTCAATGTTATGTCAGACAATGTCAGTACCATCTGACTATACTGGAATTATGGAAAGATGCTTCAGCTCACCCTTACAAAAATGAAAGATGGAAATTAAAAGGTTTGGACGCTCATATATAAAGTCATACACACATACATATGCCTATGTTGAAAAATTAAGGTTGTATATACTCTATGGTAAGAAAATGCTAGCAAAGGAGAAGGTTATACAATGTGAACTGAGGTTTAAAATGGTCTTTTTTCTTCTGGAAAATAGCTTCTGAGCTAGAACCCCTTCATTAAAATACACGATTTCCTCCTTAATCTTACATATTCCAACTTGTGGGCTAAAAAGTTTACAATGTTACTGCAAATAACTGCTTCTTTAAAAACTTACTGTGCCGCCTTGACTGAGAAGAAGAGTTGTCGGATCTCTTTTTTGAAACAAACCTCTTCAATACAGCCTGGTACGTGGACAGGTTAGGTATCAACTTGGGGTTCTGTAGGCAACAGCACAATTAGGACTGAGTGATCCATGTAATTCCACCACACAGAGGCCTAATTCATCCAAAAATCACTTAGTCAGGACTGAGACTCCAGTCCAAGGTTTGTTCTTGTACCTGCAAACCCAGGTATCTATTCTACTGATTTAGTGAACACATTTTAGATGGTGTAAACATAGTTGGGATCAGGTCTAGAGGTCAAAATCTGCGCTCATTTCCTAGAAATTCTATTCCTTTTTATTCTGAAAACTGGGTAAGTCCGAGTAGTGTTAGATTTCTTGCATTAGATATCAAACCCAAAGTCCAAGGCTTCAGTGGGGACACGGCATCTACAAAGCCTTCATTAACTGTGCTGTGAAGCTTTGAAGGTCCGCTGTGCAACTATTAGCTGATCTTATTTAACAAACAGTGCTGTAGGCCTATGTGTTTTTTGTGACTGAGCAGGTGATGATTTTCTCTTCGCTACCACCAGTCAAGGACTTTCCACTACCAGGACCCAGGCTCCAGCTCTGGGGTCAGGGGTCCAGGCTGTAGCAGGGGAAAAAGGGAAATGTTATCTCCATTGATTTCTAGTTCAAAGAAAGCTTTTTGTTTTCACACTTCGAAAAACACAGACTATCAGATCATCTCACAACCAGGTTAATAGTGGGGTTTGTTTTATTTCATGGCTAATGTGATTATGTTTAGTGCTTGTAGGAACAGAAACTGCCCAGATAGCAATTCCCTTTCTGTATTCTCTAAATTCCTTTCCAAATCTATAGCCTGCTAATACTGACAAGATTGTTTTCACTGACTCACAGACTTAAAAACAAACTCTTAGGTCCAGTTTTTCTTTACAGATTAAAGCAATTGTATACATGAGGCTATTGTATAGTGACAAAGGGTAGTAAGATATTTTGCTTACTTTCAAATAAGATGTATTTTAGAGACCAGCTCTAATGCACTGAATAGCATATGTGCATGCCAGTTTGGGTTGTGAAACTCCATCTTCTGGTGATGGTCATTTGATGAGCAGATGGTAAGAAGAATCTCTTTATGCAAAGATAAGGTCAGGCCCCAGGATGCATTAAGCATGACACTGGTATTGCAAGTACAAAGAGGCTCAAGTATACCTGAAGATGACTTCACAGGAAGGGAAGCAAGAAGACAAACAGGATACAAGCTGGGAGAGGTTAACAGATTATTGCTCTGATTATAAGCACTAGATTACGTAAAGCAAAAGAGACGCATAGTAAATTCCAGTAAACAGAAGGAGAGGATGGATGCTACAAGAAAGAGATGACAAAACTGATTCTATGTTATTTTAGGCATCTCTGAATTTTGTGGATTTCACTGTAAGCCTGATCACCAAAGGATATTAATAATAGCTACAGTCCTCACTGAAGATCTTTCACATTTATCGGTGGGGATTTGCTCTTCCATTTTTTGTAGACTGATCAACGTGAATGCTGTCACACTGCCCCTGTGGAGTTCAGTGAAGGTAGGATGCACCAGTTGTAGACTTACTACCAAAAGATTCCTGAAGTCTCAAGATTCATCCAGCCCCAGTGAAATCCATCCAAATGTGGCATCCAGTCTAACCTAAAAGAATCTTAAAATAAACACAAATAATAGCTAGGATATGTAATCACATTGAGAAACTGTTTGGAAAAAGACACATTTTCTGATTGCTGTGTAAATGGTCCCAAGACTTGCATAAAAGCACTAGCTAACATGACTACACAAACCTTTTACTAGCAAAGGCAAATAAGATAAGGATTTTCTGTTCCATTGCCATTGAGTCTTTGAAGCAGTAGCAGTCTAGACAAACCAAGTTTTGCTTAACCACCTGTTGCAGATGAAATAAATGTGCCTGGAAGGAAAACACATAAAGTTACTACGTTTTAACTGTAGGGGGAAAAACAGCGTGAGAGAGAAAAAGACTATCACATACAACTCAAAAACTTTTGTATTTTTCAGTGTCTGTGGTCTGGCAGCTACTTTCAGAGATTATAATTATTGCAAGGAAACAACCAATCTGTCTCAGAAAGGTAAGAGAGTATAAGAAGTAAAAGGCTAACATTTTAAAGTGAAGCTAGGGCTTTGGCATTCACGTCAGTGAATTACCAAGCAATACACGCCTTTGAAAACATGCCAGCCTGCATTGTGGCTGCTTATCTAGCTGAAATAGAGCACTGTTATTGTGCTTTTTCTAATGGGAAGAATACCTTTTCATACCTAGAAGGCACTTCATAAAATGATCAGGCAGCAGATTTAACTAGCCAAAGTAAATATTTTTTTTTTTGCACAGCACATAACGCAGTTGTGGATGTGGAACACAATGCACTGAATGGGTTGAAAAGGGGGTTGGCAGATGCATGAAGGAGAGGCCCATTGTGGGTCATTAAACATGATTATTGGGAGAAAGCTCTCGAGCTTCTGACTGCTGGAAGTGAGAATGCCAGGGAAGGGTCACCTTGCATAGAAACCATATTCCTTACATCCTTTCCTATAATGTCCTCCAGCGGCCAATGTGAGAGTCAGGACACTGGGCTACGTGAAATCTGTCTCCTGTGCTTCAGCAGTTGTGCTGTTACCTCGTCCACTGCTCCTCAGTTCAGGCCTGCCTTTTCCTCTGCTCCTGCACTGATATAGGCACAAGAGAGATCCATTTCTCTGGTCCTCAGCCACTATCTAATCCACATGGTTAAGTGTGTCAGTTCATCGTAGCTGTTAACTTCACAGTTTATCCATAGCATGGTCTTAGTTGCAGCTTCTCAGGATAACAGATTTCCTCCTTACTACAGCAGAGGGAAAATATATGGAAAAAGAGGAAAAGGAAGAGAGAAGCAAAGAACTGAGGGAGGCAAAATGGGCAGAGTTACGCAGGAAGCAGGCTGGTATTTGTCTCCTCAAATACATATTTTAAAAGCCAGTGCTTTGATGAACTTGCCTGATCAACAGTGGCGAAGGAGTTTGTTCTGGTCATCACTGTCTCTGGAGCATGGAACTGTACTATTATTTGTATTGAAAGACAGGGCTGTAGATGGAAAACAAAAACTTGCCTAGCTTCTTGCCTCATCATAAAATATGGCCACTGTGCCTGAGGGTATTTGCACTCCTGACATGCAGCAGTTATCCTACCCTCACTCCCATCTGGATAGCCTTGCCAGGAATGACAGCACCGTGCCTGCCAGCACGGTACTCCCATGTGGACCATTAGGACTTCTTGTGATGCAGTGTCACGTCTCAAACTGTGAGATAAATGTGTCTGTCCTCCCAGAAACACCAGGAGATGTGGGGTTGTTCTGGGGGATATTCTGAGCTTAACTGATGTAGCTGGTGTCCTCGCAGCAAAGAAAACAGGTTGCCAGACTGAGTGAGAGCTAAATCCAGCCTCCAAAGTGCATGTCTTGCTATGAATGGCTGAGGTGATTTTGGGGGATGGGTGAGAGGAAGGGGTGAAACACCAAATATAAGAGTCCAGATTAAATCTGGAATGTTCCCTAATGGAATAGCCTGATCCCTGATTTTCTCCAGGTTGCAAACTCCTTCTGAGGTCAGGGCAAACCTCATCGTGGCACTAGTATTGCTGTGCTGCTATTGAAAATTGATGCATTGTCCACAGTGCTAAGACTATTTTCTCACACGACCTGAGATAATCTACACTTTCGTTGGAGTTCCTGAGAATACAACTTATTACTGTCAAATCTCAACTTTGACAAGAGTGCATCAGTCCCTACCCCATCCCAAATGAAATATTTTCTCTTTTGGTTTCAGTTGGGATTTTTGTATTTTGCTTAGTGAAGCCTGGATATAACATATAACTACACATTAGTACAGGACACAAACCCACTCAAGCTGGCATTCAATATATGCCTGGCAGTAAAGTAGATGAGAGATGTTTTTGCCAGTGACATGGGGCCAATGAAATGAAATTATTCAGCTCCCAGTTTAGATTATCTGTGATTGAACTTGATTCTAGCATGGAAGAAAACAAAACCTTATTTCAATAAATGTCATAAAACCAGTGAAATACCTGGGGCTGGAACCTGCGGTTTCTAGTTAGCATTTCAGCAGACCCATCTCCTAGGCTACATGGGAATGATAAAAGAGCTTCACCCTTGCATTTTACTGCCTCAGAACCAGATGAAGGTTGGATTTTAACTCCACAGTGAAAATGCCTGCAGTAGGGGACCAATCCATGTACCACAAAGCTCACAATGTGCTGGTTCAGGATTGAACTGGGAAGGCAATTAAGCAAGTTGGTACCCTCTCTCAGAAACTCACTGCAGCAGAGAGGTGCAAATAAATAATTGAAACCTTACCTTAGCTGCTAAATACAGAGGAAATCTTTGGTATTTTTCATCCTTTTAATGGAGCTAAGAGAGTCACAGAGGATGCAAATTAGAGCTTTTAGTTCAAGCTGCACAGGGTCCAAGTTATACCATAGCACTTGTGGTTTTCCCCTGCTCCTTGACACCAGGTCAAGTATGGATGGCTGATAAACCTGTTGTTTGATACCTCAGTCTTGAACTCAGACAAAAATGATGCTGCTGTGCAGCAAAAGTGCTTAGTAGAAGGCAAAGTGTGTCTCAGCACCAGAGACTTCAAGGCTGTCCTTCATGCTTCCAGATGTGGAACTCCTTCACCTGGGTCCAAAAGGAATGGGGAAAAGGAAGACAAAGAGGAGAGGCTAGAGAAATTGCCTTTCTCTTCCTTCTTGTTCTTCAGGGGAGCAGTGCATCTTTGTCTGTCCTAACAGCCATTATTCTTCTGAAGGAATAGAGAGAAAGATAGTAAAACCTTCCTTTTCCCTCACTGTGAACCTACTGCAGTTTTCTTTTCTCCCTCATGCCCAAAGAACGTGGAAATATTAATCTTGAAAGTCATGTAACATATATTCTACTCTTTCTCCTACACACTGTTGTTCACTCCTTGGGGACTCCTGATCCATCCTAGTATCTGAATTATCTTAAGTCTGTGACATACAAGCCTGAAAATTGACAAATATTTGTGTCACTGACTTGTGACATGTTTAGTTTGTGCTTTTGTGAAGTGGTAAAAGTAATTCGGGCAACTTGACTCAAGTCTCATCTGCCCTACCTTTGTGTCATCATCTATATGTTTCCCCCATCTCACTGGTCTAAAATCCTTTGTGATACTGGACAGCTGTCAGCAAGGAAGAATGTGTTGAGAAATAATGTGCATGAATGGAACCACAATCCGTTCCTCATACACTTCAGTCTTCCTTATTTAGCATTTCTCTTTTTGTTGAGCCACTTCTTCCATTTTTTCTACATTTCCAGTTCCCATTGCTGAGTGGGCTTAGGTCTTCCAGCTTCCATCTCCTGAATAATCTGCCATTCTTATTTCCCTGATATTCTTTACATGCCAATTCTTTCTGCAGGGGTCCTTGTGCAGAAGGCTGATACTCTCCTTTCAAATTAATTACCACACATGCATACATACATACTCAAAGTGCTCTCTGCGATCCATGGCCAAAACACCTCTTCATAATTCTCCACAGTCCATCCTCTGCATTATCTCCGTTAATCTCTGTCCTTGCAGATTTTTCTCCATAGTTACCGTTCTCTTTCTCCTCATCTCAGACATTTTCTGGAAGTAACTGGGTGATAGAAATTAGGTGCTCTCATTTCACCCTACATGTTTCTTGGTAAGAGAAGTTGAAGTTGCCCCTGCCTGAACAACTCCTATTTTCATAGCAGAATGACCCACTGTGCGCTCTGCGTCACGAGGACTTCAGACCAAGCTCATCCCTGGGTTGCATTTGATGCAGGACAGCTGGGAAGAGTCAATTACGGCTTTGGTTATAGAATCTAAGGCTCCAGAGGTGGCTTTGGCAGCTGCTATAACCTACTTGCCGTAAGGAAGTTATTCCTGCTGGGGATGGGAAGCAGGTTAGGTAGGCAATGAATTTGCTGTTGGCATCAGAGTGAGCTCTGCTAGCTTTATATCATTTCAGAGCTGTCCTCCAGTGAGGAGATTCTCCATGTGGGTCATGCAGTCAGTTGACAGCTTTGCTTACTAAAGAAGCAGCTCTGGGTGAGAATCTCCCTTTATAATTATTCTGTCCTTGTTCATTTTCCCAAATCTGAAATAATTAGGCTAGGCTAATAAAAATGTTTTACGCTGTATACAAGGAAATACCATGCCCCACCTCTCCTTCCCTGAAGATATTTATTTCCCCCACTTCACCACTCCTCTCCTGCTCTCCCCTTCTTTTCTTTGCACCTAGTCCTGAGAGATAGGAACCTACTGCTTATTGTGTTGCATCCTCATTTTCTGCCAAAATCCTTGTTTCTGTTTTAGTTGATATTACTTTGCTGTGGTAAGTTTTTCTTCAGCTGCAGCTTGTGAACTATGAATCCTTTTTTGCCAAGTGCAGAGTTCATACTTTCCCTTGATTTACTGGCAGTAAAATACTGTCTGATCAGATGTCTTAGCACAATGCTATTCTCATCTAAGGATGACATTTTTACCTTTCAAAGAAAAACAGCTTCACTTGAAGATAAAAAGGCAGAGAGTTGAAGAATGTAAACAGAGTGTAGATTCTCTTATCACAGTTAAAAAAGAAAAAAAATACCCCAAACTATTTTAAACAGAGGCCCTATATAAGGAAGTCTACAAAACCACTTCCCATTTCATAGGACAGGATATGCCAAATAAATGATACAGCTTGGCACAAATAATAAAGATAATTTCAACTTTATTTAAATACTACAAGGACATTTAAAGACATCTCAGGACATAAATCCCATTTTGATTACATTCTTAAGCTTTGCTTTAATGTTCATCTTTTTGCTGGGTAGAAGGGGAAACTAGGAGGATAGTCAAAACTTGTGGTTTGTAAAAATTATGAGCATCCTGTAAGCAGGTCTGGAAATTAAAACCTTAAATTTCTTCCCCATGCAAGCCCAGAGAAGCAAGCCAGCATGTAATCTTCTCTCCTTTGCTTTACTGGAACCCTTTTATCACTCATGGCTGACCTGGAAGATGAGAGGTAATTTAAAGTCTAATTGTCTCAATAAGAGCCAAGCAAAGAAAACAAAACTATATTAAAACAAACAGTCTGCAGCCACTGAATCTATCCTGGGGACACTGATGGACGGGTCAGAATTCAAATATTGTAGGCTGGGATCACTGATGAGAAGAGCCCCTCCTGGCTGCTAAACAGATGAGCACCCTCAAATCTACACAGCCATGCACATATCCTTAACTGATGGAAATCAGCATTTCTCTGCAGGAGTCAATAAAGAGATATCAATATTCAACAGCTGGGAATCCGGCCTATACAATTTTCAATTTGGGTTAAGCTCAGGATTTGCAAGTGGTTGAATCCAAGACCAAGGCATGAGAAGTCCCTCAGGACTTTGCCATTTGTAAGTGCCAGTAGAAACCACACAAGCGTCAAGTAAACCCGCACCAATGCAGACCTTTCACATCTTGCGTACATGCAGGGTTCACAAGAGAAAAGACAGCTTAAGAGAGCTGTAAGAATTTAATTAGGAGAGCAATCCTATAGGCATCTTGTTCTTAAACAAGTTACGTTAGACGGATGAGTAATGATATTAAAAGCCAGTAGCTTGTGTCCCACAGGGAGAAAAGTGGGAATGTTGTGCTGTTGGGGAAAAAAAAAAACCATGTGTTTTCCATTAGGGAATGGTTCTGCAATGTGCCACAAAGAACAGTGTATGGTTTTGTTCATCCTTCTATACTGGCTTTAATTCTGCTCCTACAATGAAAACTCTCTAAAACTCATTGTATTAAGGGAGTAAGGGGAACGAGTGACAGAAAACTCGAGGGAAAAAGAATGTATACACAAATCACAAGCCTTGCCTAAATCTTATGCTCCCCGTCCACACAGTGGGAAGAATAATTCAAGCCAGGGAAAATCCCAATTAACTACTGCATACCTGATATACTTTATTTAAATAAACCAACCTCCCTCTTCATGTTTCTTCAATGTCAAAACACAGACTAAATGTAAAGCAAAGAACTACTCTTCCATGTCTTAGAAGATGACACGAGATGTCTTACTAGGCTTTGCCAACTTCTGAAAGTCAGAGTGGGTACCATCTATCCATAGGTTCCACATACAGAATGCTGATCAATTAAGTCAGTCCTGGAAGTAAGAGTTGGACGTTTTAAAGTGTTATTCCTTCTTAACATACATACAATACAGATGCAATAAATCTCCCAAATATTCTAAAATCTTGCAAAATAGTCTGCAGAAATATTTTTAAGGCTCAGACACAGTGGGAGACCTTCCCTTGTGCATCCCTGCTCTATGGTCTCATTGGACTTTACAATGGGCCAATGATTTCAGAGGATGCAATGAGGCTGTTTCTTCTAGGTGTGCAATGCAGTGGCTGCAGGGCACTACATATGCACCATGGCTCAAGCAGTGCAGATCCAAGTGACATTTTCAAGGTATATAAGACATGAGTCGGAGTTGAGAATCCAGATCCTCTAGGTAAATTTTGATCATGTCTCCAGGTGTGGGATTATTCCAGTTTGTGCCCAAGGGCACAAAGAAGGAAAGGCTCCTTGAAAAATATCTTCTCCAACCTTGTGTGAGGCTGGGCACAATCCACTTCTAAATTATCTAAGGAAAGCGGTTCTGATCTGAGGAGACAAAAGGACATTTGCCAGAGAAACGTTTTCAGGACCTAGTTATACAATAGCAACTAGAAAGGTCATCGTAGGGCATCGACTAGTGTTTTTCCTGTGCCTTTCACTGAGCAAGCTTAAAATAAGGTTGGTTTCATATAAGTAATAAGTCGGCCAATTAAAGAAAGAAAACTAAGAAGAGCCTTGTTCACTGCCACCTTATAATGTGAGGGAACTAATGCAGAGATCTTATTGCAGTTTGGTGATAGCATCTTTGCTCCGTATGAAGCCAGCCAGTTAGCAGAAACAACTGCCAAAAATAAGTCCTGTCTCTCCTAGCAAGGACACAACAACCCTAACTGGGACAATGGAGGCAGGCTGGAGAGTCTGAAAAGTGAAAGGAAGAGAGCAATAATCAAAACAAGTTTGTTTTGTTCTTACCACTGGGTGTGTCCTCATTTTGAGTGAGGAAGTAGCTTAGTTTAACATCCCGATCAGCTGAAAAACCTCAGCTTTACCGTAAATGAAGTTCAGTTTTTCACATCCCTTTGCTCTTCCCTAACACCCTGTTGCATTTTCATAATTGACCATCAGTCTCACTTCAGTGCTGGTCAGACTGGTTAATTTGATGACCAAGGCCACCTTCCTTGTGAAACAACTGCTGTAAAAAAGCTGTTTCTGCATATGTGCCTGCACATGTTCTCTTCTCATTACTTCTCAAACACTGGATGCAGACAAACATGAAGCAGAAGCTCTCTCTGGGAATTTTGAGGGACAAAAGAGCCTTGTAAAACAAGCCAGGAAGGTGTATTATTACAGAGGATAAGAAAATAAATGGCCACAGAGTCCTTTGTCTTCATTCCCAGAGCTTTTTTATCCAGCCGAAGCACCATTGCACAGGGAGCACCAGTACTCCCACAGCTGCTATTCTGACCTTTCTTCAGATAACGTCTCACCTCAAACATCACCGTTTTGCCTTTAATCTGCCACAGGAGAAGTTCAGGTCAAGATACACAAGTCTTGATGGAGCCCCTGATTGTGATGATTCACCAGAGACTGTCTGGAACTAAAGGAAGGCTAAGTATGATGTCTTTTACCCAGTTATTTGTTCCCAAGGACTTCTGGAAACTGAGTACCAGCAGGTTAAAGAATGAGAGAAAATGTCATCATGTAGTGCTGGTGTGAATCTTTGCTCCATCAATCTCAACTTGAAACAGGGGGGACAGACGAAGAAGAATGTGTTGCTTGCTGATGTAAAGAAATGGTGAGAAATTACCCATGTGGAATTGATAGACCCTACCCTTGTCAAATGATTTTGGCATGTGAGAACCTGTAGAACTTGGCCCTTCATTCTGCCAAAAGTTTGAATTAAATTAGACTGTCCAAGGGAGACTTCTGGGGACTGTTTGCATGTGGGACCCTGGAGACTTTTGTGACTAGTCAAAAAAAAATCATTATTTTCTTTGGGACAATGGCACGTGCATAGAAACTGTGTTCAGCGGTTGTCGTTTTCATCTTCTACAGTGTGTCCTCAGCACTTCACTATTGACAGCTGTTTGAAGTAAGGTGGCACACTATGAAGTTGTGCATAGGACTACGAGGCCTTTATTTCCCTCTGCTTTCCCAGAATGGAAGAATAAGTCACTGTGCTGAGATGTGCTATTTTATATGGTCCATTGCTGAACAGCGGATGTGGAAAGTGCTACTCCTGAAAACAGGACCACATCATGCAACAGCTGTATGTGCAACACCAAGGGCAGTACCAAACCCAGAAACCCTACAGATTTGAAGTATCTGACACATAAACAGTCACCTGGGGCTTTGCTTACTGCTGGATGCTTTTTTAGGCAGCCCCTGAGATACTGCAAGTTTCACTGGGGTGAAAGAAATGATGGCAGTAATAGGTTAATCGGAGTTAACTGGTGAAAAATAAAACCATGTAGTTTGCGCAGGTGCTCTGTCTTAAAACAGGATGTGGGGTAAACTGTGAATATAATCAGAAATGGCTCTTTCATTGGGTGGCGCCAAGAATATAGACTCTTTAGCAACTTGTCTATTTAACCTGTGTGGTTTCCTGAAGACTGCTTTTCTGTGACTTCTCAGAACAGTGTGCAGGTCATAGGATAGTTTTGTTGATGAACATGGGGTTGTCCCCTGTTTAAACTGCACAGATAAAGATCAGGGGCTAAAACACAGCAAGGCAGAGTCCTTCTCGGATTGCCACTTCCAGAATTCAGTACCTTATTTTTCTTGACAGTGGTGCTGATCTACAGGTTGGATATATTCCAAATCCAGTCACCTTTGTTCTCTCAGAGTTTCATAATGTTAGTTTCCTATTTTTTCACTATGAATTGGGGATCAAGCATAATTGCCGGGGGGGGGGGGGGG
>JAVKLA010000027.1:43434576-43447761 GCA_034782735.1 Sagittarius serpentarius | reverse complement strand
TTGATTGCAGCACTCCAGTTGTGTGAGTCATCCCACCACGTTTCTGTGATTGCTACTTTATCATAGTCTTCCTGGTGCACAGTGGCTACTAGCTCCTCCTGTTTGTTTCCCATGCTGTGTGCGTTAGCGTAAATGCACTTCAGTTGGGCTAATGTTGCCAACACTCTTTTGTGGGTGGAAGCCCTAAGTCCTACCCGACTGTCTCAGGTGTTTTGATGGCTTCTAGCCCATCAAAACCCTTCCATCTTTGCTGTCGCTTGTATCTTCAGCCCCTACTTCCACCGGGACAGTAGAACAAGGGTCCTTGCTAGCACACCACCCTACAAATCCTGGAATGCTCGCCCCGGGGCTTATTACTAGCAGGCCCAGTTACCTCCCCTTCCCCCTTCCAGTCTAGTTTAAAGCTCTTTCAATGAGCCCTGCTAATTCTTGCCCCAGGATCCTTTTCTCCTTCTTAGTGATGGTTACAACATAGGTTTCCCTATAATCTCTGTAATCTCGTCACTACCAGCTTTGATGACCAAAAGCAGGTAGTAGTCCGAGGGCCGCACCGTATCAGGGAGTTTCCTACTAATGTCCCTAACCTGGGCTCCAGGGAGGCAGCAGACTTCCCTGTGGGAGGGGTCCGGTCGACATATGAGGGCCTCAGTTCCCCTCAGAAGGGAATCACCTACCATGATTGCCCTCCTTTTTTTCTTGATGGAACTAGTCCTAAGGTGTGAGGGTGACTGACTCTCCCTGGATGTCTTCCTGGATGGGCCACCCTTTCCATCCTCACTCACCTGGCCCTCAATTTCCAAAGCCTGGCCCTTGATTTCCAAAGCCCCATACCTGTTGTGCAGCTTTAACTGGGGAGGCAAGGGAGGCCAGCAGGAGGTTCACCTGGCTCCCCGAGGAAGGACCTGTTTCCATTCCCCACCGTCTTTTAGGTCCCCTCCTCTTACCTGGTAGCAAGAGGATAGGAGGTCCTCTGCCTCATGAGGAACCTGTTGCCTTTGCCTCAGGGATGGGAGGGTCTGAGTCCACCAATCTATCTCCCTCTCACACTCCCTTATAGTCCTCAGCCTTTCAACCTCGCTCTTTCAGCACAGCCACCATGCTGAGCAGATCATTTACCTGCTCGAAACGAATACAAGTACTGTCCCTGCAGTCCTCCATTCCAAGGGAAAGGCACCAGCACTCCCTGCAGCTGGGAGCCTGGACACCTACATGTTTGCGTGGGACCTCTGTCTGGGTCGAAGCTGACTTACTCACTGGAATTCCTTTGTCCTGCACTTCGGGTGCTCCCCTGCTGACCTGTGTGGTGGTGCATTTCTTCCCCCTCTCCAGGCTGATTTACAAACTTGGGAAGTCTTGCTAGGCCTTAGCATAAGTGTAATGAGTTGGGCAGTTAAGCCACCCTTGAATGTGCCAGGAACTCTTACACAGCTAAGACACGGAGTTATGCTCTGTGTTTCAGGGACTCCTGCTGCCCAGCAGAGGCAGGGGATGGGAGAAGAAACAGCCAATTCTCTCTCATAACATCCTACAGCCAGTTCTCTCTCATAAAAACCTTGAGACATGTCAGTCCTCCCCTGACAATCTTGGGGCACCCCGTATCTATGTTTTAAGTTATTCTCAGACAGCCTTGGGGCTTTCCTTATCTGCATGTGAAACAGTACCAGTGCTGCTGGGATTCCAGTGATTTGTTGATGACTAAAGTCAATCATCTCCCGAACCTATGAACATCGGTACTAATTGAGGCCCTTTGAGCTCTCCTGGACCACAGCAGGCTGTGACCAGCATCTCCCTCTGAGTGGGATGCCTCTCAGAGCTGGCAAACTTTCCTGTTTGCGAAAATCAGAGGTCTGTCGCTGAAAGCCGACAAGACTTGGGCTGATACTCTCCGCTCCTTGAGGCTCGACCCTTCGCCCATTGAGAAATATACTGAAGCATTCAAAGTGAATCTTTCCACTGACCTTGAGGGGGATTTTTAACACGTATACTTCTTTTACTCTCTTATATGTATATATCTTAGTGTCTTTATGCATGAGAGTGTACTAATCTGAATAGTCTATAGCAAGTATATTATAACATGTATATTATAAGTTATTACTTTCAAATCTACACTTGCTGTTGAGAATTTTATTCAACTACGAATGAATTTTAGGTTGCTATTTTACTCATAATCCCTTTGAATATAAAGTGTTGACCAAATCTGGGACTAGGTGTTGATCCAGCACCCAGACTCTGACTGGAGTTTAGAAAGCAAGGGAGTCTTCTCTGAACCTCATGACTCAACGGGAGGGTCTTCCTTACTTTTCCACATTCCCGATCCATGCACAAATCACAAGAAATTAATTCTAACTCAATTTTTCCTTGTAATATTTCTTTTTACCCTATTGAGTTTTTGGTTCCTATATACATAATTTTAGTCTCATTTTAACTTAATTTTCCTGTGTGCATTTCATCCATGTACGAAGTAAGAGTGAACCTTGCCATCAAATTCTGTGAAGTTGCACTTTTATATAAATTTCTATTAAATCATTTTTCTATTGCTAATACAATTAGAAGTGATTCTTTAAGTGATCCACCTGTCCTTCCGCCTCATGACAACCTGTGATCCCTCTCCAGGCTCTGGGCATCTATTGCTGGCACTGGCATCAAACTGGTAGGAGCGGGATGGATTGAGGTTCCCCTCCATTGGCAGCTTTAGTTTAAAGCCCTCTTCACCAGCTTGGCAAGCCTATCACCGAAGATGCTCTTCCTCTCCTCTGACAGATGGACCCCATCAGCCCCTGGTAGACCAGGCTTCTCAAAGCAAATCCCATGGTCTAAGAAGCCAAACCCTTGGCTGTGGCACCAGTCCCGTAACCATTTGCTGATTCACCAGATTTGACTGACCCTTTCAGATCCCTTCGCTTTGACCAGGAGGACTGATGAAAAAACAACCTGTGCTCCAGATTCCCTTACCGCCATTCCCAGTGCTCTGTAATCCTTCTTAATACTCCTCCGACTGCTCCTTGATGTATCACTGGTGCCCACATGAAACAACAGCATGGATAATAGTCAGTGGAATGTATGAGGCTTGGTAGTCTTTTGGTGACATCCCTGATATGAATGCCCTGTAAGCAGCACACCTCTCTAGAGGTGTCAGGTCGGCAGATGGATGCCTCTGTACCTCTCAGAAGAGAGTCACCCACCACTACCACCCATTGCCTTTTCTTAGTTGCGCTGGTTGTTATGCAGGGAGTAGACTGCATAACAGTAGTAGACTGAGCCTTACTCAGCTCCAGCATCTCTCCTGATGCTACAGGTCTTTCTTCTTCAGTCTGCAGTGCAGTGAAGTGATTCTGCAAGGGCACCTCATGCTTCTTGGGAAGTCTCTTCCTCCTGCTGGTCCTTGCGGTTGCAAGCTTCCATTCTTCTGCATTATTGCCCCCCCTCCTTTCTGTGTGTGCCTGTGGGAGATTTTTTGGCTGTTTCGCTGTGGGCTGTGGGTCTACTGCCCATCTATCTGACGACTCAGCTTCCCTGATGCTCTGCAGCCTTCTCACTGCCTCCTGCAGCTCAGCCACCTGTTGCAGGAGGTCCTCCACCTGAGCACACCTTTTACAGGCAGGACTGCTGCCTGTCCCTGCCCCAGGAGAAAGTCTAGGTCTTCCCAAAGTCAAGCCAAAATGATCCATCTAGCTCCCAGATTGTTTAGACAGCTCTGCTCCTCAAGATTTGTCTTCTGCAAATAGGAATCTTGGTTAGTGTAACACCCATCTTTCCCTCTCTGTGGAGTTTCTTTTGCGTAAGGGTGCTGAAGATAAAGGGAGGCAGCTTCTTACCAGCTCTTATTAATCTCAGAGAATAACAAATAAACACATTTGAGGGCTACAGTGTTTTTAGAGAAGGGATTCCTAACTACATAAGCTTGGAAAAGAGGTATGCTCTGACAGCTGGGATATAGGAATAACTCCTGAATTTCCCATTCATTGCATAACTATGCTCCAGCTCTGGATTGTAATTAACCAAAAGCACTTATGGCATTTTTAGAGGGGTTTATGCATATGTTTGTCTTGTGTACACCAAAGATACTTCTTTTCATGGTAACTGAGTTCTAGACTGCAAATGAAGAAATACTGTAACCACAAAGGGACATTGTACAATTTATATTCCTAAAGAATCTATAGAGATTGATATTGGACATATGGCTAATAAGAGAAAGTTCTTGTCCCGAAGAGCTGTAGGCCTAACTGAAAAGGAAAACACAATTTTCTAAATAGTGAACTGACACACAGAAAGTGCAAGTCTTCCAGAGTCACATACAGGAAATCTGGGACATAGGCAGGCACTGCACAGAGTCTGACACTGGCACCTGAGCTTGAATCCTTCTTGGGAATCTCTTTTGTGTGTCATCTCTCTCCAGCCAGTTTTCACTGGACTTGTTTTTACTCTTTTGCCTTCTTTTTCTTCAGCTGTTTCTGACAACACTCCATCTTGCTGCCTGCTTCTCTAACAAGAGCATAAGGATGGCCATACTGGGACAAAGCTGAGGTCCAGCCAGCCGGCCAGCTTATAGAGGGGTGGCTCTTTAACAGAATCAGATGTACTCTGCTCTTCTGTGAGATGTGATGGGTTTCAATGGGGAATAACGGTTCTGTTCACAAGACAGTAACTCTAAATTGCAGGATTTGCCAAGACAGTTGGAAGAAAGGTGCTGCTTGGATGCTCTATGCAGGAATGAGTGTCAGGGTGGCTACAAAGGGGAGGGAAGTAAAAGAAGAAAAAAATTTTGCGTTTTCAAAAGGAGCTATCTTGGAACTGTTTTGGCACATTTCCCAGTTTCTTGTCCTGGCTGCATGGCAGTCAGTTTAATTAGTTTTTCCTGTACAACTTCTGAAATGCTGCAGTTGTGATTTGTGCCTGGGTAGGTCATTAATTTACTTTCTGCCAGTTTTAATGCACAGCCTTCTAAGAGCTGGCAAAAATATGCACTGGCACATGATTCATAGTGATTGATGGTCATCATTTGTCTGACATAACAGGTGAGAAGAAGAGGATGTGGACATAGGAAATGCTACTGGAATTGCTGAGTGAAAGACACCATCCATTACAAATATAGTGAAAAGATTATCCTTCGGTACTACATTAACCCTCAGCAAAGCCTCATTGTGGTAGATACTCTTTATACCATCATATTTCGTCTCAAAGGGCTTGGCTTCCATCACCAGAAGAGTTTAACTGCTGTTTCCCACTAAAATCAATTTCCACAAGTCACATCAGTAGGTGTGATGTATACTAATCACTTCGAGGATTTGGGCCATCGAGTCTTAAAGAGCAAGGCAGGCAAAGGGCTGGGTAGGTAGCACTGAGAAGTTGACTGATTTGTCCCTCACAGAGGTAACTTACAGACGAGAGCCAACAGCTTTTTAAGTCCTACTACAGGATTATATAATTTTTTTCATTTTTCCTTTGGAGGAGGGGAAATAGTCTTGTCTATACTGGACTTTCAGGCCTTCCCCGTGGTGAGTAAAATTCCGTCTTCAGGGTTCCCAGCTGACCTTCCTCATTGGACTTCGCACCAAGACTTACAGTCCACTCACTACATGTGACGTGAAAACAACATTGTAAGATTACATCCCACCTGTTCGTGAGGCTTATGTCTTTCTTTCCAAGTGTCTTAGAAATAAGACATCAGTGGTGAAGCATAGATTCTGACTCAAGGTATCAATTACCATTTCCTACCCAGACGAACTCATCCCTCTTCCCAGTTCATCCTTCTTTGTACCTGTGCCGCTGAGTGCTTGTCAGTACCAGGGGTCCCCATGCAGGCTGTTATTGCCCACACGCCGTCTGACCACACTGTATGTTGGTTCTAAGAGGTTGACCTTGTTTTGCCTTCTTTCAGCTGATTCCTGAGAGATCTTGCTTATCTGGAGTCATTTACTGCAGGCAGCAATGGGCCATCCAGGTCCTGTTAATGGGCAGGCAAGAAGTCTCACTCCTTGGTTGTATAAGTTCAGTGGAAATGTAAAATAATTGAATTTATCCCCAGACACCAGCATATTTATTTTTCTGGCTGAGGTCTGCATTATCAGAACAGCATGGGAACAAATACTCATTATGCTAATGGAAATCATATTCTGTTTCCCATGTAAACCATGTGGTGCAGCTCCTTGCTTTTGGTGCCATATGTTTTCATGATCACAGTGATTTGGTTTGGTTTGCTTTCATTTACCTCCTAGAAATATGGGAGTCAGGGGAAATGGTAGGTGCTGTATTTGCTTCTGCTTTGTTGATAGCTCTGTGTATTATTCAAATCTATGTATTTATTCCCAGATGAGAAGTACCGCTAAGGTATTGTTAATACTGACAATATATCACTTTTCAGAGCAAGGTGAAATTTTTTTTTATTATTATTTTAAAAGCCAGCCCTTTGGAATATTATAAGCTTGGGAAACTCTCAGTTACATGTTTAAGATAAAATTTGACAGTAGGCTACTATCATTGTGCACTTTTTGTCTCTGAAACAGGGACTCTCTTTAACTTTCACATATAGTTTAAGCCCTGTCTGCTGAGGACACGGATTGCACCAAGATATTCAATCTGTCGAATCAGTGATCTTACTGGAGTAGCGAAGAAGTAGAAAAACTGACTCTGTTTCCAGGGACCCAAGAATAAAACAGCTGGATGGGCCAGAATTTCTTTTGGGTATAAACTGGTATATATTGGCTCCACAAACAGAATTCATTTGGGACTCATTAAAAAAACTGAAAGTTATATACCAGTGGGACATCTTTCTTTAATGAACTGAGTCTGAGCAACAAAAACATCTCAAGCTCATCTCAACTCAATACCTTAGTATCCAAGCACTGAGCATTTTGATAACATTACAACAGCCTTGGAGGTAGGAAAGGGCTTGTTGTTCTTTTCACAGGTGAGAAACTGAGGCAGAAAAAACAACTGGGATCCTGTTCATGATCACGAACAGGAAATCGTTTGCAGAACCTGGAATGGAAGCCAAATCCTAGCATCAGAGCAAGGATGCTGTCTCACCTGTCTAAGCAGCTGGCCTCTGAAATACCCTTCAGATTTGGAGACACTCATACTCAGCTGCAAGTCTGAGCCCTGGCTTTCAAGCTAACGTGCAGCATGAATATTTCCTTGTATCCAGATTTTTATTTAAATTTTTCCATCCATTGTCCAAATCCTGTCAGTTTTAGGAGAAAACTCTATGCCTGAACTCTTCTCTCCTTGACTTTAAGTGAACACTTTGCCCACCAGACATTGATCTTTGATCTGGATTTCCTTGCCAGCCTCTCAAAACAGTTGCTGTCACCATGGCATCTTATTTCCATATTGTATCTGAGAGCGACAGCAATTACTTCCCACTGGAACTGACTTCAATGTCACTACACTGATTAATCAGCAAAGGTTACTATAAGGGAAAGTATTGGTCTTCCTTTTCCATTGGAGCAGGAAAATGCCAGATCTTAGCAGCACAGCGCCTTGGGGACGGCTGCATTAGTTTTCCAATGAAAGGCTCTGCGTAAGTCAAACCTCCCATCCCCCATGCTTCCTCTCCACTCCTGCCGTCTTAAAACACACACTCTGATTTAGTATAAAGTTAATTCTATAACCCAGGGTTCTTTTTCTTTTCTGTCTTTTTTTTTTTTTTTTAATGCTACTGACCTCCCATTTCCTTGTCAGTCAACACCAAGCAATTCCCCAGATGGAGAGAAAGATTTCCACTTTGAATATCCCTGAAACACATTTAGAGCCAAAGGCTTTATCATGGGAATAAAAGCACTGAGGTTCTCACAGCTGGGAAGATTTATACAGCTCAGCCTTACCAGCTTAAATGCCTACAGACAGAAACAGCTGAGCTATGTATTATTTCTTTTCCCCACACTTGCAAGGGAGATGAAAAATGCAGAGGCAGCCTGCAGATAGATATGACTGACAAGGGAGGGGCAGAGCTGTCTGCCCATAGCTGCTGCAGTGGCATTTTTACAAGATAATTTCAGCTCCAGAGGTGAGGGTTCTGGGGCTGACATGATTGCCCTAGCCAAGAGGAACTGCCCTTTCAGCTAGAGTGCTCCAGACAGTGCCAGGGAATCTTAAGCATCAGTCAGGGAGGCATGGAGATGACGCCGTGCTGATGAGCCCCAGGGGAAAGGTGTTTGGTGGAAGATACGATGAGCTCTGCACAGCAGAATTGCTGTCTGCAGCCTGTGTAAAAATGGAAGCCAAGCTGTCTCTGCTCTTCTCACCATAACAGCAGCAGTATTTTATTCTTAAAAAAGTGAGGGCAGATCTTTAAGAGTTTAATCTGCCTCCCATGAAACAGGCATTCAATGGCCATGCTTCCCTTGGAGACAACAGGAAGGGAGATTCCCAGAGGCTCAGCTTGCCATCCACTCACACGAAGACATGCTGACCGGATGGAAGCGACCTGCAGACTCCTCTGAGGAGTCTACTCTGGAGCTGGCCAAAGGTGAGAAGAGTAGCCCTGAGAGTTCAGCAGCCACTATAATGCAGGCAGGTCTGTGCCTCTGAGCATTCCCTGCCTCTGATGAGTGTCTGTTGCCCTGTGTGTGCACTGCCTTTGCTGTCAGTTGTCCTTCGTGTCACCTAAACCCTGGAGATGTGGGCTCCACTCTGTGTTGTGCATAGTTTCATCACACCTCTCACAGCCCTCAGCCATGACTCTAATTATGCCACCATATACAGGTGTCTTTGTGCCAGAGAGGGGGAAGAGGTCTAAGAACGGGCAGAGCTCAGTTTGTATGGGGTTCTGTGTCCACCCCACAGTGAAGAGAAGAAGAGGCCTCCAGAGCCCACGTAATCGTGCCATGCTCCTCATTGCTCCTGATTTTCCCACCCAGACAGCCTGTGGTCCGACTCTGCATTGCTTCTCCCTGTGTGCCCAGGCAGGCTTTGGATCCAGCATCCCTTCAAGAACATGTTCACTGTGAGCCTGGGGCCATCCTTGCTTTATTATAAAAATGGAAACTAAATTGCTTATGTTCTTAGGAATGCCAGAGAGCTACTTTTGAAATGGTTGGGGTAAGGATGGCCAATATACTTGTAAATCCTTGGAGAAGCAGAGCTGCATTTTCTAAATGCTGCCAGTAAATCAGCATGGGAGGGGATAAAAAGAATTCAACAAACCTGGATATTGATTAGTAATGTCTTTTAGCAATGGGGAAGAAAACAGAATATCCTAAAATTAAGGGGTCTGGAAAACAATTTAAAAGATTATATTGTCAGTAATAGTGTATCTAGTGACTGAAGTGCTCAGGAATAATCAGTGTCTGTGCTTGTCCAGCCTGAGGGACCTGATAGGGGGTCTGATTTACAATACCAGTGAAAAACCTACCCTTTGAACACCAGATTACTGGGGATACTCAAAAATCACTCACTCTGCAAAACTTGTGTCATCCTGCCTGCCTGTCAATATCCAATTGTTGTTTTATTCTTAACTGTAATTTTTCTTGGTACATGGACTTTGAACAAAAGTGTAACAGCTGTTAGTCATGTTGCTTAACACAAGAGCCGCCCCTCAGGGTCAAAACAAAAGTCCATTTACGTTAATAACCCATTGCTCACAATGACTGTAAATAAGAAAAGAATGGGGTCATCAGAACTAGGCACTAGGTTCAGAGGCTTTCCATCAATGTCTATCTTGTGAATTTATATAAAGCATATAGTTGTTTTATGTTTGCCTTTATCCTTTTGGTAGCTCTCCGCTTGAATTTTGACTGCCCTTGAGCACTGGAGGGACACTTTACTGGGAATTGCACTCAGTGCTTCCCAGATCATTACCATGAGTGAGTAAAGCTAAGGTAGAATCCATCACCATGCAGATATGATTTCTATCTGTACTATTTGGCACATGTATTGGAACTGCCATTTTTTTCCCCAGTCATTCAGTCTTATGAGATCTTCCTATAACTTCCCAGTTGCTTGTGGATTTCATTACACTGGATAAGTTTGTATCATTTGCAGACTTTGCCACATAGCTCTTCACCCTCTTTTTCTACTACCTTTTATATGTTTTAAGTGCATAGATCTCTATGGATTTCCACTGTGAACTTCCTTCAGTGGTATAAATTAACATTTATTGGTAACTTTTCCTTTCCATCTTTTAAGTTGATTCAGATTGCGAGGATGATTTGTTCCTTTGTCCTGTGACAATTTACTTTTTTTAAGACTGTAAAGAAAGGACTCATGGAAAGCTTTTCTAAATTCAAACTTCATTATTTTAACTAGATCATCCTTCTCCCTATGCTTGACGGCTCTGTCCTACCCACACCTACTAATTCAGCTCCTCCTGTAGTTTCTACTGATTTGCCTGTGAATCATGTCAAATTTACCCCTGAACCCTTTTGAAAGGTGACTGTCATGTTTCTTATCTTTTGTAACTTTGTCACCAAAACTTATTTATGCAAAAGGAAACACACTACAGCTAGCAGCTGAGCAATTTCACATCTGAATTCCTGAGACCTCCTGAATGAATGAATGCTGTCCAGACTAGGAGTCTAGTTCCTTCTATTTTATTTACTTGTCCTAAAAGTTCTTCCAGTGAAGCTTTGAAATGAGACAGTCCCTCAGCTTCACATTCCAAAGAATAGTTCAAATATGAGACAACGTTTTCTACAGAAGACAACAACAGGGAGAATTACCTGCAACAGACATACCTTTGAGTGCTCCTTCTATTGCTTATTGGAAGCATCCAGAGGTTTTAGAAGACAATATAGACTAAGGTTAGTAAAAGCCATAGAGTAATCTAGACTTATTTTTTGTTGTCACTTGTGTGTGGTGGCCTGGCTAAGAGTGTTGCTTCTTCCTTCTTCCCCTCAGTCATGACATCTGGCTAGTGTTTTAATCCACAAACCCTTCTCGGCCCCCCTCAGGCTCCAGCAACCTCCATCTCGACCACAAGGTCAAGCTCTGTCCTTGACAGTCACCAGGAGACTGATTTTGCACCATGGAAGCACAGAGTGCATATAACAGCTAGTTGCAATCCCAGTGTTAGAAATCAGCACTCTCCAAATTGTTATAGAACAGAAAATAAGAGAAGCTGTCCTCTCCTTCTGATGGTTTCATATGCTCCACTGAAATCAAGGAACATCTGATGAGGATCATAAGAGAGACAGTTCAGTGGTGGGGAAGAAGTACAGCCCTGTCTCACTGCAACCTAGGTAGGGGAAAAGTGATGACTCACTTTAAGGCTTGGGAATGCAAAAAGCCAACGTATGGTGAAAAGAAAGAAGAAAGATACAGGCTTATAATCCCTCCTTTGGGTGAAAAGTTGGAAAACTCAACCCTGCTGCATGCTATTCTGCATTTCTTTATCTCCTGTGAGTCACTGAACTTCCCAGTGCAACGCATCCTCACTCCTGCAAGCATTTCCCTCCCTCTTCAGAAATTCCAGACCCAGGCAAGATTTATTTCCTTGAAGAAAACCTTCATGTAGGTCCCAGGTGTATTTTTGTACGCTGTTTGGAGACTTTTGCTGCCTTGCAAACTCCAACTGCATATCCTTGGCTAGTCAAGCTTTGCTGGTTTGCACTAGCCCAGAGTCTAGCCTGCAGACTCAAAAATAATCTGTGCTAATCCTGTGTGACCTTCGGTGTTCCCTTTGGCTTTGTAGATGCCTTTCCCTGCCTCTGCAGCCACTGAATGCAGGAGGCAGAAAATTGGGAATACTAAACTAGGGAGAGGTATCACTGGAAAGCCTAAGTCTGTTAAGAAAAAAAAAAAATCAGAATCTTGCTGTCTCAGCTATAGACCTCAAAGGGTAATGACACTTTTAGTTATCATAAAACATGTTCTCTTAAGCATTTGGGAAGCTGTAAAAAGAACTGAATTAAGTTCTGGAAGCCTTAAAAATTATAAGGCATCTTAGTCAATATTCACAGGTTGTTTATGAATAAGGAACAATACTTGTCATGATACGGTGTTCACAAATGATGGAGATGCAAGGAAAAATTTTCAGGTTCTGAGTCTTTAGACCCTGAATGAACTTAACTCAACTTAAAACATCACCAGAAATTGGCCCTAAAATATTTAGAAAAAAAATTATATTGGATTCTTTCAGGGCATTAAGTTAATTTCCACTATGTTCTTTCAGAAGGAAACCAAACATCTGTACTACTTAATGGACCATTATCTCAGCTATCAACAGCACATAGCCCCCCAGGAAGCACAAACACCACCACCTCCCCCCGGAACTGGGCTGCAGATTCATTTCCCCTTCTAGGTTTTCTGGATAGAGCATACCCGGCATTTCTGACCTGCACAGGCTCAGTGCCTCTAGCAGTGCGATCAACTGCATGATAAAAACTGCTTATAATTGAGAATTTGTATGGGAAAAATATACAGCTCTTGAGCACTCTGGCACTTTGTGCGTAAGGATGCAGTGGTAAGTACATACACACATTCAGTTGTTGTTTCTGTGTATGTATGATACCTCACCTATGGGTTTACTTTAACTGTAGAATTAATAGGGGATCTCACTTGGGCTTTCTGCCTGCATTCCATTTCTCAAAGAAAAAATGCTTTCCTGAGCTAAATGGCATTTTATATTACACTTCTATTTAGGGAGTTGGAGGTGGGAATGGGTGGGTTAGCACAGGTCATTTTTTCATCAGTCCTCCTGGTCAAAGAGAAGGGATCTGAGAGGGCGAGTCAAATCTGGTGAATCAACAAATGGTACGGGACTGGTATCACAGCAAGGGGTTCAGCTACATAGACCATTGTGTTTGCTTTGAGAAGCCTGCTCTACCAGGGGCTGATGGGGTCCATCTGTCAGAGGAGGGAAAGAACATCTTCGTTCACAGGAACAAAGGGGAACCTCAATCCATACCACTGCTACCAGTTTGATGCCAGTGCCAGAAATACATGTCCAGAACCTGGAGAGGGATGGCAGCAGGGGAGCACCTGAAGAGCAGGACAAAGGAATTCCAGTGAGCAAGTCAGCTTCAAAGGGTACCCAACTTAAATGCCTCTATGCAAACACACATAGCATGAAGAATAAAGAGGAGTTAGAGATGTGCGCACGCCTGCAGGGCTATGGTTTTATTGGCATCATAGAGGCATGGTGGGATGGCTCCTATGACTGGACTGTTGGAATGGAAGGATACAGGCTCCTTAGGAAGGACAGGCAGGGGAGATGAGGAGGAAGGGTGTCGCCCTCTATGTCAGTGA
>JAVKLA010000027.1:43403112-43429334 GCA_034782735.1 Sagittarius serpentarius | reverse complement strand
TCTTCATTCCTCTGTTGTTTTCCTGCTTTTCTTCCTCACTTAGCAGTCTCTTTCAGGAGTTACGCATGTTCAAGGTCATACGCAGCCTACTCATACTATCTCTGTGTAGTCTTTCTCAAAACAATGTCCGTTAGCTTCCAGAAGGTTTCCCACAGGTTAGAACAAGGATTTTTTTTCAGAATGTAATTTCAGGGAATATCTTTGTTTTCCATTCAGTTTCAGAAAGAATTAAGAAAATGAAATAACAGAACTTCCCTCTTTGCTTCTATCTGAAAACCTTGTTCTAGTTCACCTCTAAGTGATAAGGCGAATATGCTTGGAAGGTCCTCAGAGGGTCACTGAGAAAATATCTAACTAAATGCCAGCCCCAGACACTCTTGGAGAGGTCACCCTCTTTTAGAGAGGTTAGCACAATGCTGTTTTAACACAGAAAACAGGTTAACTCTGATACTGATACTTCTGCTAACTACTCAATTTTTTCACCCCAGGATAGGAAAAAGCTATGACAGACACTAAAGAAAGGAGAAAATAGAAAGTTTAGGGAACATAAAATTGAATGGCAGCAAAAGCTAGCTCAGTTTCACCAGTATTAATTGAAAGGATATTTCCAGTCACCTTTGTTCTAGTTAAGTAAGAGTAAAAAATAGCTTTCCAACATCAGATTAGGATTTGGGATTAAGTCCAACCTGTATCATGACCTTGTTGTAGTCTGGACCACTCAGTCATTGTGTAGTTCAGGTCTTCATCAGAAAAATCGATTGTTTTGTTTCCCACAAGGTAGAAGCCCAATGTGGTCCACCCTCACCCCAGTAAGGGTACATGAGCACCAAGCTGAAATCATGAACTGTTGTCATTGTGTTGTCTCTACTCACGAGTGGTTTGTTAGCACAGGATGATCCGGATCTTAGTGCTGGTCTCTAGATGTTACTCCAAGAAACTCTGACAGTAACAATAATATTGCATTTGAAACATATATTTGCTTTTGATAACTGCATCTAACCATCCTACAGGGATCAGAAAAAACACCACACATGTAGGCTCGTAACCAGCCCACTTAAAATTTCAAACATTTGCAGTGCATTACTTGTGAGCAATCTGCAGATTGAGAATGATGCAATTTATTAGAAAATGCATTTGCAGACGTATTTACACAATGGAAAGAACTGACATCTCCTGAAGGAATCATTGCAAATGGTTTATCTAGTTTAAGTCAAAATAGAGTACGAAACGTCTTTCGTCCCACAGCTTGTAGAGCAATTTATAGCTGATAAAAATGGTAGCATTCAGGCACTCAATCTCTATCAAAACCAAACAAATTTATTACAGTGTCTCAGAGCTTAATACTTCCTTTTCACAGAGCAAAACCACAAAATATGTGTAAGTTATGTTAGTGGCATGTGTCAATGGCCAAAAAAGAGAGGTTTTGAGATGGAAGGGATACCATACAATGTACCTTCTGTGCATTTAGTGAACATCAAAAATCAGCAGATTCTAACGGCAATGTTTCTTGTTGCAGTTTTCTGGAAAAACAGTATATCCTGAAACGCCAGCACACAGAAAGATGGAGGAAGGAGTACAGGAGTATCCAACCAGTCTCTTTTCATCCCTGTATGTATAATACAAACAGTAAAGTAAAGCAGATTTGTGAGGGAAACAGTAACCTTACTGTTAGTATTAGGAAGTGCCATGCTTTGGAAAAAAAATCAAAATAGAAGTCACAGTTCAGTTATCTGTCCCTAAATCTTGCCCTGATGATCTATTTCAATAAAAATCTGCGAACTCAAAAGTGCAAGTCTTAAAGGCTTGCAAAGTCTCCAGCAGATGGTGTTTTATTTGTGCATCACCACTGGGCCACATTTGCTAAGGCTGGCATCGATTTATTCCTCAGCCACAAAATATTATTATTATAAATTGTATATTTAAGTGCCAGATTTTCTGATTTGGCTGAGCTGCTCTCATCACTAGAATAGGCAAAACTGGCTTTAAGCCACTTGTATCTTCCCCTGGAGTCTGGAGGCAGCCAGATGTCAGTCCAGTACCTTGCATAAATTAGCACAGCCTCAGGAATGCTCTGCCCGGTTATCCACACACACAAAGGGCTACTCTAGTGCCCAGGAGCAACCAAGACAGCAGAGTGCTCCAATTATGTTTCTTTTGCCCCTGATATTTCCTTTCCATTAGGGGAATACAAAGCACAATGTGGTTCTTGAAAAGTCTCTGCTTTATGCCATGAAGAGATTTAATTTATACTGGGAAACTTAAGAGGCAAGAGGTACCAGTTTCATGGCATTGTAGGACTGGGACAAAGAGATTGTAGCATGGCTGGGGTTTTATTACCAAGCATCAGATTTGTCTTTCTCCTTGGTACCAAAGAATACAGGGAAGGAAGCTCTGCTTTCTAAAATATATGGGATATTTTCTGTGACATCAGTGAGATATTATTTCATCTAATGTACCTTACAGCTCAGTAATTCAGGGTGCAGTCTTGCTACCTGTTCCAGGGACCTAAATTACACCAACAAAGTGCAGGTACAAAATTGTATCCAGAATTTTACAGGTTTAAAAATTAGATTTTGGGTTAAAGCCAGCCTGAAAAATTGAATATAGTATGTGTATATGCATGCAGATAGAGGGTGTAAATTCTGACTAGTTTTCAAGGGAGCATCAGTAAAACATTGCCAAAGGGAGAGAACTATGTCTGTGATATAATCCATCTCAGACATTATTTCATGATCAAGGTAATATTTCTGTCCCTATGGCAATATTTTACACAAATAATGCTAAAGAAAACTGTCCCTATTTGTTTCATTATGCTTCTGAGTGTAAATCTCCATTTGAAGAGCCTTCTGAAACAGAAAGTGAATGCTGAATTGAAGGGGTTGTGTCTGCAAACATGGTGCAGGAGAGCTAATGCATGCCTGAGTCACCAGGAAACAGCAATTATATCTGCTGTACAATCACCTCCTATGTAAAGAGAATCAAGAAGAGGAGAAAATATGTATGTGTATGTCTGTGCACAGTGGTATGCGTCTTTAACACAGAAAGAGTATTTTCCTTCTATATTCATATCTTTCTGTTTCTAGAAGCATCTTCACATAACAGGTGGCTAATATTTTGTATGTATCCTCTTTATACCATGTCCCATTCCTTTGGTCTATATTTCTTGTAGGGATCCTTCTTTTGCTACATAGTCCTGAGCACACACATTTTACATAATGAATAAAGTTATGCCAATATGCATAATAGGGTTGAATTAAGATCACCAAAACAACCTTAAATCTGAGGGGTTTAATATTTGCCTTGAAATTGTATCTATATTTTTTTCACATATTTCCTAAGAATGTAATTTTCCAACTTTTTAAATCATCAAATGGGGAAAAGGGTAGACTTTCTTTTGCATAGAGCAATGCTGACACCCACACAAACCATTGGGGAGTTGGAAACTTGAGATTTACCTCTGGCACTAGGCTTAAAGGAGAAACTGGTAGTAGTAGCAGGTTGTCATCCACTCTGTGAACTGCTCTGAAGGAGAACCAGACATTTTTTCAGAGGCTTTTGCAGAGATTTGCTGACAGCAGACTCAGGAAAGCTGGGTTCTGCTTTGGGATCTGTCAGGGAACCTAATACGGCAAGTGGACTTTTCTGAAGGGGAAACCTTTCTGTATTTTTCTCTTAGATCTTTTCTCATGCTATTTAGTCTCAGTTCCTCACCTGGTTAGACCCACTCACCTCTCCTCAGTAGATGATCAAAGTCCCAAAATTTTCACCAGCAGCACCATGTCAATTCAGGCTGGGGGACAGCATCTTCAGTAAAAACAAAATTCTCAGAGGATTTACAAGGAAAAGAATCTAAGATGCATCTACCAAAGACACATAAACAAATTAATTGAAGGACAAATGTAGGCTGCTCTTTTGGGCACAGTGAAAGACTGTCCATGAAACAAGTCCTAAGTGCTTCTAAAATTCAAAACACTATTCCAAACCATGAAGAATTAGAAGGTTCAAGAAACAAATTCTTGACCTTTTTTCTTTTTTTTGTGTGTGCTTTGTTTTGTTTTTTAATTTTGACAAAACCAAACCAAACCACATCTGGCTGGTATTTTTTTTCCTAACTTCATTCATGAAACTATCTGACCCAGTCTGTTTAAGAAAAAAATACATTTGAAGCAGGCACATAACAAGGAATATTAAACATCAAATCATTAAAGATTAGAAAAATTATTGGCGGGTGAAAACCAAGCCTCTTTAATGGGGTGCATGAAGCTGGTATTACCAGCTGGCTTATAACAATGTACTCCGCATAGAGTGTCTGAGGGAGCTAAAGAAATGTTTGGGAGTTAAGTCTTCAGTGCAGAATTAGACACACAGTAACCTATTGCCTTCTTTGAAAATAACGGATATTGTCTGTAATATGAAAAAAATCCACAAATATTAAGAATTTAAGTGAGATAATGGTTTATAAAATGTTATTCTTGTTCAAGATACTTTCATCAGAAGCCTGAAATAAATTCATAACAGAATATAATAAGGAACCTCCACCCTGTACAGATGTCATTTTTCAATTCATGGAGTTCTTTCTTTTTTTTGTTTCTCAGGGTTTTTTTGAAAGAAGTTTCATCTGGATTTATTTTTGTATTTTTGCCAGTTAGGATTTATTAGAGCTTTTCTTGTTGGCGGTGTAATTAGGTGTTGTGAAATTTTAAGATTTATATTTTTTTTAACGGGTAGTCATTTTGTATTTGTATCAGTGTATTTAGAGCTCCTCTCTGCAATCAGCTTCTCAGACTTCTTCCCTCTTTTTGTGAGTATCTGAGACCAAAAAAGAAAGATGTTAATTAGACATGTTAGTTTTCTAATTGGGGAACAGATGGCAGGATGCTCTAGTATTTTATTGGTGACTGAGGCAGGTTTTAGGGTAATCTTTTCATTTAAGTGCCTGGAAATTGTATAAACACAGCTCAGTTGCTTCTGTTACTTAGCCTGGCTGTCTCAGGACATAGTCACACATCCTCTTTCAGCTCCAGCTGTTCCATCTGAGAAGTTTACTCCCCACAGCTGTTCATCTCTGCATCTGAATGGGAAATTACTACCCCATCTGATCTATAGGTGGAGAAGCTCACATGAGCAGTCCCCAGCTTGCTCTAACCAGGTTAACTAACCTGATGCAAGTGCTGGGCCTGTTTGTCTACCTCGCCAGGGAGTAACTGAGCCTGTGGATGGGAGGGTAAGAACCCTCACAGCTCAGGGTGGGAAGAGAGAATGAGGAAGAAAAGGTAAAGTGACCTCTTTGGGAAGCACAGCTGGAGACAGGATGAAAGGCATGTTCAGCCTTCAGGAATGACAGCCCATTGCCACTGCCGCGTGAACGCAGAATATCGAGATGCTTCTGTTTCATTCCCGTCTTGGAAAAGATTCAGTATCTACCAGCTAGTCCCAAGGCTCTTGCTTTGAATGAGTTTGGAGCTGTCTATACCTCTGGCAATATCTCCAGAGCTCTGCAGGACAAGATCTTGAGAATATTTTCCTTTTTGAAGCAGTCTTTTATTGCCAGCACTATGAGAGACCAAATAATGAAACAGTGACATTGGCAAAGAAGACTCATTCTTACTAGATGATTTGACCAGCTCCACCAAGAAAAGACAGGGAGAGAGAAATTTCAGGGAAAAAAATACCTCATGCTAGGATGTGAGCCTCCTCTCTTCCTCTTCTCACTTCACCCCTACCAAATTTCCCCACAGAAACAAAATTCCACTCCTGTTAATTTTAGAAATATTGAAAATCCTCCACCACAGAGGCTTGTCATTATTTCTCAAATGTGGAAGGGTCCACGTATTTTAAGTAGCAACAGAGCCCAGAAGCCATAGCTATGTCCTTGGCGATCCATGAAGGAGTCAGGGATCACATAGTAGAGAAAAAAAATAGAAAAAAAATTCCTATAACAGATTTCAATTTTGCAGAGTGAATTGTCAAAAAAAATATATTGTTCCCAGCTGCAGTTACTGGGCTGGTACAGATAGACATGTGTATACCATAGTATTGCTATCATCTTCTCATCTTGTCCCCTGTCACCTCTCTGCTTTCTCTTCCACTAAAGCAAAAGGATGGATTTGATGACTTCTAATTTCTATGATTCGATCATAGTATCTTGCAGCTCTCTAGCTGAAGTGCTTACTGGTGTGAAATGAAAGATTTAGAAGAGGAAATGTACCACACAGGAAGTGGAAGTACCAGGGTGAGATCTAACCTGGCTAAGCTGAAAGCTTATTACACAGAAATGTATTCCTCAGCTTATCAAAGGACCAAATAAAGGATAAAAAAAGTGAAGAACTGAAGGTACTGAGCAGCAGGAGTACTATCCATGGTAGTGATTCTGTGCACAGAATTAACTTTGCCATTGTTAGATTTGGAAAGCTCATGGAGAACTCTCCTGTGGTTCTCAGAGCACATTATTTGACTTTCCTTATCTCCTAGATCTGTTGGGGTGATCTGAGTGTGTGTGTGAGGAAACAAGAATTTTTCTGCTTCTTGCAAACAGTCAAACAGGGTAATGCTGTTCTTGCTTCCTCGAGCGGGCAGGAAAAGGTCTTGTTCTCAAACATTTTCACAAGCTCTTTAGTAGCAGAATCAAAAGCATATTTGTTTGTACTGGCTATTGCACAATATTTTCCTGCTCCTTTATAATGCTCTGAAAACAATGTCAGTAGAAGGTACACAAGTTAATACAAATCATATGCCCTTCAAGCTTATCAATGTGTACTTGGATCTGTATCATTAAGGCTTCACAGTCTTTGTAGTTTCCATGATAGTGAATAACATGTATTTGAATTAGGGACTGATATACGTGTTGTTCACATAACTTTTGACACAGTTGGACCAGTATAATATTATACCTGCTGCAGCGATAAAAGTGTCAATAAATGAATGTGCTCTTCTGAAACTGGCCAAACACCAGCAAATTGTTTATGGCTTTTAATATATTTTTGACTGCTTTAGATCCATGTATCACTCCCCTCCCCAAAAATTCTCATGCACATTTTTGTAGATTTGTTTCCCAAGAGAATTTACTCAGTTTCTGTGGAACAAACTGGCTGTGAAGGCTAAATCTGGTCACAACCCAGAGGACCTTATTCCAGCCCAAGCCTATTTAGGAAGGGAACAGCAATTTGTTTTCAATTACTTCACTCACCCTTGCTGCAATGATTCCAGTAAATGCAGGCGTTGTTCTTCTCGTGTGAGCTCAGCATGTCATTCCTAATGTGGTCCTGACCGAAATGTTACATTAGTTATTGAAGTAAGTATTTTTCTTTAAATGTTCTTTATCTCTCATGTGATTATGCTGAATCATTGTAAAATGAAAAAAATCTGATGAGCTATCCATATAAATACTGAACCACATTAGATCATCACAACTGGTGCTGTTAAAGCAAATGTAAATACCTAATTATTAGCCAGGAGATCCAAACCACTGCCAAATAGTTTTTGGTCACTGTGTTTACACAGTGACAGATTCTCATGTTAGTCATATCCTTCTGAACAAATGTTTTGGATGGACTCTTAAATCAGTGTCCACAAGGAAATAGAAGGAGGCAGCCAAACTCTGTTGAATGTCTGCCATTGACAAAGGTTAAGCATTTACAGTCACTCTCCGCCTAAGTATTCTAAGGAAACATTAAGGAGTGAAAAACAGAAGGCGAGGATGTTCTGTACTCTCAGCAACAATGCAGCAAGGGGGACAGAAGCAGCTCCAGAATTGCCAGTTACTGGGCCAGATCTTGTTCCCATTAACGTCAACAGTAAAACTCCCTTTTGGTCTAAAGGGACTAGGATGGGGCAACTGGTCCTTCAACTAAGGAAAAAACAGTGAGGTCTTGACTCTTCTCTTTTTGCTTCCACTTCTTGTTCATGAATATTCCCTTCGGGACTGAGTAAAACTGAGTCAGGATGTAAGCATGTACCTTAACTGGCCTGTTAGAAAGTCTAATACATGTTGCATCCACTTAATTTCCCTGAAAAACTATACCCATTTCCCCCATTTCTTTTTTAGCCATTTGTATTGTTTAAGTTTATTCTGTCCCAAATAGTTTCACTTACAAAATCAGCTGGATTACAGCAATGGAGAAATCTGGTTTGGGTGAAAACAGTAGTAGAGCCAGGATAAAACTTAAACCTAGGGGAACTTTGCAGTTGCAGTCCTCTTATCACCCAACCATAAGGCCATATATTTTGGGATGATTTTATGGTCACTGCCCTAACCTTTAAACATTACCCCTCACACAAACCTTATACAAGGGTTAAGGCAGATGGATGTACATAATTCACTGACCCAGCGGCTAGGCTCTATAGCATGTGGAATATACCTGCAAGTATCCCAAGGAATGGACAGCCATGCATAACTGCTTGCAGGCTCACAAGAGACAGGGGATATGCCAAATACAAGTTATTCTGCATTTTGATGTCCTTCTCACCCTGCAGGTAAGTAGAAGAGAGAGAAGGACACAAACCAGGTACTTCATCATTCCTTGTCTCTGGGCATTGAAGATCCAAGGGCAATATATTTTGGGAGTTTTCTTTGTTTTTCAGGTTAAAAATAAATCTGAAAGGAAACAATATTTCTGTAGATATTAAAAACATAAATGCAGAGTAAGGAAGACATATATATACCTAAAATTTAGACCCTCACCTGCCTTCACCCTTTAGTGTTCCACTTTTGTTATCCCTTAATAAACAACGGATGAAGATTTGTGCATAAACTGAAAATATAAATCTTACTCCTAAAGTCAGACAGTGTCTGCAGAATGAAAAATTCCTTTCCCAAATTGCTGATTTGCAGTCCTTAAAGAGTCACTGAGAATATAAAGATATTGAGCATGTCTAAAGATGATTTTACACTACTTTAGCTTTTGGGGGTTTGTAAAGATCATTTGGTTTCTATAAATTAGGATATGCTCCAGATCACACTGTAGTCAATGGCAAGACCTGTGAACATCAGTGGAAGACTGATTGGACTTTTACTCTGTATACAGCGAGGTACATTGTGGGAGGCAGCGTACCTGTGACGTACCTACTGCACCCTGGAAGAAATGAGGGCAGCAACCACCCAGGAAGCTACAGGGAGAGAAAGATCAACTGGCATCACAGGACCAGACATCTCCTGCTTCTTCATTTCATTCTGGTCTATCAGTGGTGGCACCTTCTTTAGGAAAGAGATGATGGGAGGGAGTGAGTTAAAAAACATTTCATGTCCAGGCCACATACTGACCCAGACATCAATTAATTCTCATTCCATGAATGTCCATATAAAAAACTGGCTGATGGCAAGCTGTGCGGGGCCCACTAAGCCAGAAGCTTCTTGGGATCAGCCAGACTTTCCACAATCAACCTCCTGCACCATGATCTAGTAGTCCACCTTTCCCCATTTTTGCCATTATTCTCCTCTAGCGAGAAGCAGCTACATGGGATTCTTCTGCTTCTCAGAGCACAAAAACTCATCCAAAAGGGAGTGGAAATCTTTGCCTGTCCCTGGCCTTTAGGCTTTACACAGAACATTTAAGGTTTTCAGTGGCATACAAAGCAATTTCCCTCGAGGCAGAAACAAAGCCAGAAGGAATCTGGGCCACAATCTTTTCTCTTAACATGAGGAAACCTTCCCTCACCAAGACTAATACATGGCACCCAAGACTTTGGCTTATATCCTGGTATAACTGGTCATGTTATTTCTCTGCTTTACCACATTTCTAAGTCCACTTGAACCAGTAACAACATTAGTGAACAGTAGGTTGCACTGATGGGAGGCAAATTTGGCACATGTTGTCCAGAGCATTATCCACAGTGAAGGAGGTTTTAACTATGCATTTAGACCAACAGAGACCTATTTGCAGACCTTGTTGGTGGTCTCATTCTGACATGAGGGTTCAAGCCTGTTCAGATACGTTGAGATAGCCACTAAAACTTTTATTACTCAGTTGAGGACCACTAACAACCCATAGCTAGCACAGATGGGGCTAGTTTTCACTGTAAACAGTTGAGTTGCAGGAACTTATATCTCAGCCATACAAACTATTCTGAAAATGAAATTCAGGATAATCTTCTCCTGGCACTAAATCTGAGGTGTATTAAATATGTATTTTTAAAAATAATACTTTCATCAGGTTGTTGGTTTAAAAAACTTTGGAACAAAGGAACAAAGAACTGGAAGTCTTCCAGAGGAAGAGATAATTTGATGATTCTTTATATAAATCTAAGATTTCTTCATCTTTTATAAGCAGAATTTTGCAGGTCATTAGTCCCTTAATGTAGTATAGCTATCGGTTGTAGGGATTTTGTGTGTGAGTGTGTGTGCATCTGTGTGTGTGCGCAAAAAAAAAAGCATTAAAATGGTCAAGATACAGAGAAAATTGACTGCTGCAGAGTCACCACTTTTCATAAAGATTTTTACTACACCCTTGGTATTATGGATCTATAATATGCAAATGTGTAACATCATTAATATGCATTTGCTGCATACACCCTCCTTAACAGAGTATGTTATGGGAATACAAATTAAAAACAATACACTCGACTCAGCTAAATTTTAATGGTCCATTGTATGAGTGATCCCTGATTGGGAGGTACCTAAGCCTTTTCAATACTTCCCTTCCTTCCCCACATCCATTCTCTTCATTTGTTCTTGATTCCACTGATACCTCCATAGCTGAATTATTTAAAACTCAGCAAAATATTAAAGTAATATGCAGGTTCCTCCTTGTTACCTTCAGTGGAGATAGCTGGCACAAGAAAAGAAAACAAAGGTCTAGAAATAAGTTCAGCCAAGAATCCCCATGGACATGGTGGAACAAGCTGTGCAGCCCAGTCTGCTGGGTAAATGTGTCCTGATGTTACTTTGGCTTGTATTTGCTGCTGATGGGAGCTTAAGGATTACCTAACCGAGGTGAGTGATCTGAGCACGTTCCCTGGCACACTTCTCTCCTTGTCTTCTCTTCCTTGTTGAAGGAGAAGAGCCTTCTGACACCTTCCCTTCATCCAACAAAACCTCAGTGCAGCAGCCCTGCAGAGACAAGTCACTTCATCTGACAAAGCAGACCAAGAGCTGTCTCTGAGAACTTAAAGATATTGACCTACATATACCAGCGGCTTAAACTTTGACAGTGGATGCAATTACTGGTCCCAAGTTTTCCCTCCTGATTCTTTACCAGAATTGGCACTTGTGCAACAGGGACAGATCTAACCATGAAGCATTTTTAAACCACCACAAATTACAGCCCAGTATTTTAAAGTCTACTGGTGTTGATTCAGGCCTGTCCTAAGCTGAGCCTTAAAGTGAAGCCTTTCAGGACACAGTTTACAAGCAACTCAGACAGAGACATTGCTGGCATTAGGGAAAGCAGATGCCACCCGAAATGAAACTACCCATCCTCATTAGTCAATGCATGCAGTTAAACCTAATAATGAGCTTGCTGTTCTCATCAGTACTCTTCGCCTGCAGGCTGTAAACTTTGTAGATCAGATGCACTTCCAACCACACTGTGGGGACAGTATCATCTGACAGCGGGTGTGACAAGATTGGTAGGGAAGGTAATTCTTTCCACTGCCCCAGTTAAAACTAATGGAGAATTGGGTTAAAGTCCTTAGTGGTCACTAAGTGTTTAACATACTGCCAGTTTATCCTTTTTAAGGCTAAACTTATATAAACTGAAAAATTAAAAAACACACACTGATCTCTATAATTTCCTTAGAATTAATTATTCAGTGATGGACGCCAAAGTTATTCTCCTTTACTTGGCAATGACTGTTCCAGTGCTTAATCCTTCCAAAATGCGATGGGGAGAAAAATAACACAGCAAGATGCACTTTGCTGTGCTAATTGGGCTTTCCAATATGGCATGAGGACATTTGTCTCTCAGCCTGCTTATTCAGTGCTGCATATTCAAGCTGTTTCAGCAGGTCTAGCTACTCTTATGGGAAATTAAGCTGCAATCAGATTCTGCAGTCATCCAGGTCTAGACTGTGATATTGATCACAGAACAAACTGAAGGAACAAGGTTGAAATGGCCTCTTTGTACATGAGCACAGTTACTTGACAGAAAATGACCTTTTGCAGATGCTAATCTGCTATGTGAGGCATAATGTGGTTGATCCTGAAAGCTGTGGAAGAGCTGGGAAGCCCTTGGATTGGAAAGATTCTGTTTATTTTAATTACATCTTTCTCACATCACCTTTTCCCAGTCAGCCTGGACCACAAATCTGAGTTACACTGAACTTTGGAGTAATGATCAGGCTCTTTTCTGGATTTACAATCATTAATTACAATGTCTTTCATGGAAATTTCATCACAGATCTGAATAAAAGAAAAAGCATGTTGACCTGCTGCAGAGATTGCAGAATCCTAGGTGCAGTTACTTCATTCCCAATTTCTTTGATAAATGTCATTTTCTGCCTACAACAGGAATCTCAATGTTGAAAACCCCAGGAGACCAATACAAGTTCCCATCATGAGCCAGATTTTCCGCTGAAGCCCTTGTCAGTTTTCATTCCTTTATCAATACTTGATAACTACTGAACACAGGTTGTTGAAGTTCTTCATGCTTTGAACTAATTTTATCACAACTATAACTGAGATGTTGACCAGTGAAGTAGGAATGGGATGACATAATGGAAACAAATATTTTCTTCTCCCAGTTTCAACTAGCTGATGATTAGATGTGAAATGTAATATTGATAATGTTCTAAGTGTCCCAGTCCAGAGATGAGTGGAAGAGGGTATGTAATGTGAACCGATCTCTATTTGTATAAAAATAATGCTGGCTAGGATGGGTAAAAGGCTGTATATAAAAATAAAGATCTTGAACATAGAGGTATAAAACACAGATTTAAATTCCAGAGAGCAAGTGATGACAGAGATAGAGATGACAGCTGTGAACTAGGATACTATTAGCTCAGAACCGTAAGTGCCTAACAAAAAATATAAAATTAGTTAACAAGTATTTTACTCTAATATTTAGAGTGTGCATTATACAGGCATCCAGTGAATTGACAGTCAGTAAACCTAAGCTGAAAAAAGGATATGGTGAGCGCTACTATAAATGAAAAGGAAAGGACTCTTACTGAGGATAATCATAACTGTGGCTTTTAAGAAACCTCAGAAAACATAACTGTCCAAATAACATGTGTTGCTATCTTACAAACTCGCCTGAGATCACAACATCCTTCACATAGTGTTTTCATTTGTGAAAAGGATGACGAAAATTCACATACCTGCTGAAATAAAACAACCACATATAAAATAAGCACCCTTTGAAACTATGATTTCTTTTAATTTCTTATTTCTGATAAATCCCAGAGAGTTAACAAAATTATGGATTCATTTGAAAGAGATCCAAAGAGATTTTAAATGCACTTGCATCCTAGTCTTAGAAATATTCTTCCTTCTCTGTGAAGAAACATCTGTGAAGAAAACCCTTCGTTAACTCTTGAACAAAGACTGGAAACTACTCGGAAGTGATACTGCTTTCCAGATCCCTGCAGTGTCTGTCAGCAATGATCACCCTGTTGTCTTCATCGCTGGAACTGCTAAAGGAGAGTCCCAGGATGCCAGAGACTTTCTTCACAGAAACCTCACTTTGGTGGGCTACAGCAAGAGTTCCTGACAGCAACCTCTAATATTTGGGTGACTTCCTAGCTTACAATAAAAAGACTTCGTGCCATAGTCTTTCCTAGGACCTTACTGGTGCCAAAGACCTTTCCCCCAAACCCAGCAGTTAGTAAGTGCTCTACCAGAGCCTGTGACAGAGGAGAAATGGCTTGCACATCTGAGAAGCATCAGCATTCACCCTGTGCCTGAGCAACAGTTTAAAAGTTCATGTAAGCATCACTACACTTCTCAGATTTAAAAAAAGCAAAATGAGCAGTATCCAATAGAAAACCTAAGAGATCAAGAAATTCACTGCAATAATCACCAGAATGTCAGTGCAACCCCTGCATCTTCCAGCAAAATAGACTTTTAGCAGGGAGATATTTTCCTTAGAGAGCTAAAAAAACCCCAAGTCTGAGCTAAAGGAGAGTGGCTGACAGCAAATAATTGAAAATCCCCCATGCTCCAGTCTAGAGCAAATTCACCTTATTGCTGCAAAATGAAATAAACTCAAACCAGCAGTTGGTAAGATAGTCCTGATTAATCATTCAGTCTGCCACCCATAAGAGGAAGATGGCAGGTCGCAGTGCCCCTGGCTAAAGGAAGAAATAACTTCTTCAGTGAAATTTCTGTGTCTCCATGTAGACTTTCTGTTCAAAAGATGATGAAAAATTGTGTGAAAAACTGTACACAGGGAGGCTCAGTCTGGTCTGGCTGAATTGGCTTTGAAGCACTGGTCTCTGAACCACTTGCTACAATTAGCACGTCCCTTTCCTCATTAATATTGGACCCAGCTGGTTCAGGCCCTGTGTGGATGGTTCATCTGGCACCCTGATGAGATCAGTGGAGGAACATAAATACAACAGAAGCCACTGCCATCAAAATAAGCTGTTTCTTCAGGATAAGAAAATAACTAATTTACATTAAAAAATGTCATATTTCAGTTTCTCCTTCTATGACCATTAATATCAGCTGGGGAATTTCTCAACATACAGTAGGTATGGCACAGCACTAGTGAGGATCAAAAAAAGTACAAGAGGAAAACTAGTTCAAGCTCAAACCCAGATTTTTAATTTTTTTTTTCAGCTGGGTTGTTCTTGATTTTATTTCTGTTAAGATGCAAATACTTGAGCCACAAAAGTATACAGACACAAAACTTTGGAATTTATAGTCTCAGTATATATAGGTACTATTTTTCATCCAATTATCTTTAGATGCTTTAGAAAAATTGATTAGATCTCAATGCATCTGAGAGTGTTATCCTACTCATCTGACAAACAGAGAAAAAGAGGAAAGAGAATGATATAATTTGCTACTGTCAGAAAACAAGTCTGTATCATAGCCTGGGCCAAACCACAGAAATCTTGACCTCTACTTGTGAGGGATGTTACACTCCACTCCAATGACTCTGGATGTTATAAACAATTTCTTTTCATATTCTAAGCCATTCACAGACTTATCTATAAAAAACCTGTTAAATCAGTTATTGGCTTCTTAAGGAAGCCAATGTTTTGACTGCTCTAAACAATTGTTCATTAAAAATCTTAAAATAGGCTTGTTTTATCAACTTCTTTCTTTTTGAAACAGAAACAAAGAAGAGACCATCTCTTTTCATTAAGCTGACAGCCACTGCAACCCTTGTGTCTTCAAAACAGCCAAGTTTTCCATTTCTGTATATTAGTGAAGTGGCACATGAGCATGCTCACTCATTTTTCACACAGACCTGTTAAGTAGCGACTGTAGTGATGAGTTAATAATACCTGTACTCCCTGCGGATGATGAAGTCCCTCCTTGACAAGCACCCCTGCACAGAGCTGCTCTGGCAGCAGCTGGAGCCCAGGGAGTGTGGCACCCTGCCGAAATTGTGAGAAAGCAAGGACCTCCAAAGCTGTTTAAACCATTTATTATGGGAAGAAAATTGTTATGCCAAGTGAAATCTTACGTATTGAAAAAGTCCAAATCTTAAGAAGTCTGTGTTCAGCCAACTTGACAGGCTGTGGGGGCATTTGTCCTGGGGCAAATGGTCACACTGTCAGCCCAAGGGAGACCTGCTCTCCCGAAATTTTTCTAGAATACCACAGCAGATGAATCACTGTTCTGGTAAAAGCGTCCCTGTGTGTACTATTAAGAAAGAAAATGGGACTCAGAGTGAATTTAACAGATCTTTAACTGGAGTTGAGTAATGTGGCCAAGCCCCAAACTTCAGCAACACATGCTACTCTGCCCTCCCACTACTCGTAAACAACATCTTTCGTTGCTGCTTCCAGCCAGTTCACTTCCCTTTCTAATCCCAGGAAGTCACTGCCCACCCTTAAATGCCGAAAGATACATTTTAATCAAGTGCGGAACTGAACAGTAGCATAATTTTACTTAAAGCACGCACCAAGCCACACTTTAGAGCTATTTGGGGAAGAAACTAACCGCAGCTTGGCAGCCCCACCTCGCAGAGTTCAGGCTGGGTGGTCATTTCGGCCAGGGACAACACAGTCAATTCAGACATCTGGCCGCTAAGTCAGCCCAGCACGTTTGGGAAATTCAGTTCTGCCAATACCCAGGACATCAGAAAGGAGATGCACACCTTCAGCTTCCTGCAGCTCTAAGTATCCTAGACCTGCAGAAGAAAATTATTTTTTTTCCTCTTCAGTAGCTCATCTGGGGAAAAGAAAAGCATTAGAAAAAATGCAGTTCAGGCTGAACAGACTTTTTTTCTGCCAAAATGTGTGTGTGTGTCTGTGTGTGTCTCTGTGTGTGTGTGTGTTGAGACTGTCAAAGCAAAATATTTTGACATTTAAAAATTCTCCCCAGGGTGTTTTGACCCCATGTCATTTGGTGACATCAACGTATATACACAAGAAGCTTAAGAATTCCATTCTTCTGTGACTTTGTTATTCTTCATTACCCCCTCTACTTGCTCTACTCCTTAGTCCATATTTTTTCAGATTCCCCACATATTCTCTAGGGTCTGTTTGCCGTGGTTCTTGGTATGTTAATTGCTGCCTGATCAGGAACACAGTGCTTCTGCACCCCTCAACAGCCATTTCAGAAGATGGAGAATAGGGAAATGGGGCTTTGATCCCCTTAAGGCATAGTGAGACACCCAGGAAATCTGGTGAAGAAGGTAATGATCACCACAGGCCTGCTGAAGACCTCTAATTCAAAGGAAGATGTGCTCCCATGCTTGCAGAAGACAAGGGGTAGAAAAGAGGCAGGAAGAAACAACTTTGCATTAAAGGGGAACATCAAAACCTGAAAAATGCTTTAGCCAGTGGTGAAGGCTAAAGTTTACCATTAATATTACATCTAGCTTTAAGGCTGTCCTCCCAGGTAGATTAAGAATTGCAAGTGAACCTTTCACACTAAGTCAGGAGAACACAAAGGTATCAGAAAGCACATTGTTACCTACATCTCATTTCATCTTATTTCCTTCCTCTTCCTCTTTCTCCTTGTGTAAGTGAATGATATGTTATCCTCTACCGCATCAGTGTCCTCCAAATGATGTCCATCCACAAAGCAGGGGAGGGAAAACAAACATCTAAAAGATTCAGATGCGCATTACAGCCACTGTCCAACAAAGACACAGAGAGATGGGCAAAGTCCCCATCATACTTTGTCCTTTCATGCATGTCATCTCAAGGTCAGTAACTCCCACTACTTGCTAGCTGCAGCCAGTGAAATTAAAATTAGTAGGCTTTGGGTCCCTTTAAATACCACAGAGGGAGGCCCAAACCTCTTTAACCATAAAGATAACATCTGCCTCAAAAATGGAAAGCCAGAGAAAAAAACCCAGAGAAACCCAGTTGCCTAAAACACGTAAAACATTGGGCTACTCGTTAAATACAAAGGACATTCATGTAACAGAAAAACCTGTAACAGAAATTTTAAAAGCCCTGAAAATACAGTATTTTTGATATCTACATTCTCTGTATCTTATAGTTTCACAGATCCATAAAAAATAGTTATCTGTAACACATCTAGAAATGTCACAATTTTACCAGTCACTTGGAAAGTTAGTAAAAAGAGGTCACGCTTCCAATCAGATTAATATACTAACGTGCCCAGCAGTAGATTATGTTAATTTTAACAGTAATTTTTAATATTTATAATGCAATACATTACTCGATAGGATTTCTAAGCCTTCTCAGAGCTTATTAGTCTGCCTTTATAAACCAAATGTCAGCTTTATCAAAGTTAGACATTAATTATTAGTGATGGGCGAACCTCAAAAGGTTCAGAGGTCTGGTCTAGTTTGACTAGACAAGCATAAGACCAGCTGCTTTTGCAGATCATTTCGATGGCAGATTTGGACTCCTGATTCTGAAAATGTTACACACTTATTGAAATGTAAGCATCCAGACGGAGCCTGCTGTGTTTGAGGAGACCAATGAAGTGCACTCGGCTCAGCAACTGTGGGGCTGCCTGACCCATCAGTGTTAGACTGTAACATCCCAAACTTTCCACATCATTGAATGCTGCAGTGAATGTAACAGAGTAGTGCACTGTAATAAAACATCTACAGGGAGCTGGGCATGTAACTGTAAAAATGAAAGAGGAGAGGAGAGGAGAGGAGAGGAGAGCAGAGCAGAGCAGAGCAGAGCAGAGCAGAGTAGAGGAGAGGAGATGAGAGAGGAGATTATGATATGTTGGGGTATTACGAGGATACAGACGAGTCACACAAATATCCCAGGACAGACCTCTAGAGATTTGTATAAACTAAATGATACATTAGGAGCCATAAACCCATCAGCCTGAACCCAAATCAATGTATTTGCAAGTGCTGTGCTTGAGCTGAGGAGCCCAGTCTCTTAAGAGGGTTTATTGGTTCAACCAGAGTGACTTATTGCTCAAGCAGAGCATGCCAACATGGCTATATGGCTTTTGGGTTGAAGCTTGGAATAAAGAATAGTGGGTGTGCCAGCATACGTCAGCGAAGACAGGCCTGAGGGGCACATGTGTGAGGGGCTGAGGTTTTGGCCTGAAAGTATGATTACTTACAAGAAAATAGGAAAGTTCAATTTGTTTCTGTACTTCTGTGAGAAAGCAGGGGAGTTTTACTACATGGCAAAAATTCACTAGGAAAACCTGTGAACACGTCAAATAAGCAGCAATAATATTTCACCAGCTAATGCTCTTCCCTGTCCTGCAACAATAGTCCTTCTTCAGACTAGAGTTACAGTGCTATTTCTTTTTCCTTTTTTTTTTTTAAACTTGAAGTTATTGTTCTACTTAAATATCTTCAGTACTACTTGTGGGAGCCATAGCTGACGATGGCAAACATGCCAGCTCAGATTTCTTTTTCACTGCTTATGTGTGGTCCATCCCTTTCACCTCTCACCTGGTGAATTTTTAAACACTATACGAAGAGCTAGTAGAAGAGAAAGTTCCCCACATACAGCCATGTCTTTATTGATTTTGAGGTAATCTTTTATAGGAGGGGTAATTTCAAACCCACAGCCGTAACTCACTGAATACACAACCCTCTGTTACTCATTTTCAGTGTTACCATTGCACCCAGAGGGGAATGTGGGCACTTGCTACTGCATGTCAGCTGTGATTTGGGGAAAGAAGGACTAAGTCTATTTCCATTTTGAAAAGAAACGGGCGCATTCCTCCAGAGGATGGTTTCAAGCTATGAATCCTCCAGGAAAGGACGTGCCCATGTCATTACAATTTCCTATGGCGAGGCCCTTTCTCAGTGCAGCAGCCTCTGAGAAAATTCCTGAAGTTCTAACTTTACTCATCCATTGCATTGGGAACTTTAAGTCAAGGACACTTAGGGTTTTTTCATAGTGAAAACTAACCACCAGAAAACCAGTGACTGTGACATTGAATGTAAAACTCCACAATAGCTCTGTGCCTAAGTAAGCTTTTTGGACCTAGTTGGTAAATTGGTTGCAAAGCAGAAATTTGAGCCTAGTTCTCCAAAATCCCAGGCTAACACTACAGCTGCTGAACCAACTGCAGGAGCAGGCAAAGATCAGCAGCAGGTCTTTCACATCTGCTTATTGTAGAGTGCCCACATCTTCCCCATATGTGTGTGGAGATGGCCAGTGGTGGAGAAAACGTGGGTTTAGATGAACCTGAAGTTCACATCAGCCCAGCTACACCTGTGTCCTCAAGTAAGCACAGGGGCAGATGTTTTAAACAGCTCTGTCAAAAGCCAAGTCAGATGCTAGTGTCATTATAGTAGTAGCAGCGGCAGAAAGAACAAGGGCATATGACATTATAACCATAATGAAAGCAGCAGTCAATGGCAGAGCAGATGTGATTGTAATCATATCACAAACAGAGACAGCCCATGTGGAGGCAGATGGGGCTCTAATTGAAGCAAAGGCAGCTAGCTACAAGATGGAAGATACCTCTGCAAAGCTGGCGAGGCAGATGCTACTGTAACTGGAGCAGATCTGCAGCAGGACCTGCAGCAGCAGCAGCAGATGCTGTAGCTATCTCAGAGCAACTGGGCATGCGCTCAGCTGTTGGGTGGCTGGCATTTAAGATGCAGCTGTAGGTACTCTTTACTTTTGAATTCCTAACAACCACCACTTGCTGAATGGGGCAAGTGATTTTACCTTTACGCAACAATTTCCTCAAATCATTTATTGCAAAATAATCTCATTCATTCACTAAATGATTTGACTGTAAGGTTTTAAGGCCAGAGGTCACCTCCATGGCTGTCTGTTCTAGCTCCTGACATGCCAGCTACTGCATTTCACCCAGCCATCACCTGGGAAAGCCCATAGTTCTCTGTTCACTTATCAAGAGACATCAATAGAGGCCTCTTTTCTGGAATTTCTTTACACAACAAGATTTTGGAAGGAAAGCTTGTCTGACATCAACATATCCTCATAAAGGGCCTAGGTCATCTCTGAGTTACAGTTTATGCTACTCCAATTGAAACACTTCCTATCACAGCTTATGTCCTCTTTTGGCAGTTTTGTTGTTTGCAAGGGCTCTGTGGTTGCAGAGTGATATGGATTGTCACAAACAGTGATTGAATGCCCCAAAGTGGTGGTAGTTGTTGTGGTCAGTTTTCACTGCTGGTGCTCACAGGGTTACAGTACCTGGGAGCCAACTCCCATTTGAATACGGCAGGTAACTTTACAACAGCAACGCCAACAAAACTGAGGCAGTCCACGCCTTCTTTGTATCAGCTTTTGCTGGTCTGTCTTCTTAGTGAGGGGGTTCAGGGAGAAGAGCTACCTGCAGAGGATGAGGATCAAGTCAAGGATTACTCCTGAGAACTTGACCCATACTTGGCCTATGGGATCAGATGGGCCGCATCCAAAGTAGTGAGAAAACTGGCTGATTTCCTTGCAAGGCCTCCTCTTTCTATTTTCTTTGAAAGGCCATGGAGGGCAGGGGCAATGGAGTTAAGAGATAAATATTGCATCCATTTTCAAAAAAGGCCAGAGCACTTGCACTGTGAGGTGAGGCTGAGGGACCGGGGCAGGTTCTGCCTGGAGGAGAGGACCTGGTATAGCCGTCTGCTGGTACCTGCAAGGAGGTTATCCACAAGACAGAGACAGGGTCTTTACAGTGGTACCTAGGGTGGGGGATGATAGACAATGGGCCCAAACCAAAACAATAGAGGTTCAGACTGGTTACAAGGAAAAATTTCCTTGCCCTGATGACACTAAAGCAGTGGAGCAGGTTATGAAGAGAGGTTGTGTGGTCTCTCTGCATTAAGGTTTTCAAGATCCAACTGAATAAAGCACTGAGCAACCTGGTCTGATATCATAGCTGTTCCTGCTCAAAGCAGGAGGTTGGATTAGAGACTTCCCAAGGTCCTTTACAACCTGAATTTTTCTTTCCTTCTGTGATTTTAAATCCCAGGTATGTTTTGCCCTTCTTACTGCAAACAAAGTTTGAAGATGAGGTGTGGTCTCAAGGCAGTCACTTAAGTTTGCAGATTTAAGGAGCAACTGTACTGGGTGGAGAGTTCACAGTCAGTATGGCAGGGGGTGCTGGAGGACAAAGGTTTTGGGGTGAGAGAAATACCAAAGAGGTGATGAGCGCACTGGAAAGTGAGATGCGATGGACACAGAGGTCCTGGAGATGGTGAAGGCAAACCAGACCTCAGTGAGATCTTTGTTGCAGGAAGGGAGGTAGAGCAACGTCATGACATGACACCGTGATGAGACCATGATTGCATTTCTCAGTGATGGTCAACCGCTACCCCATTTCACAACAGCCTTGTAAAGGCCATTCAATGAGAGACAAAGGAAAAATACAACAAGAGTTTCTATGAAAAATCCTACCTTTACCACTTACACTGTTCTGTAACTGAGAGCTACTTCATACCCCAGCCATCTCTGTGAATGTATACTCCTCTCAGCTGCAGGGGAAGGTGACTGTGACACTCACTCAAACCATCTCCATGGACTGGGTTGCTCCAAGGACTTCACCCACTGAACATCTCTGTCCCCAGCCTGGGTCCTCACTCAGCCTCATGACAGTCCTCTGCTGTGTCCAGACAGAGACCATTTCATCAGATAAGTAGTAGAAATTATGCAAGCCTTTCCCAAACACAGCACCACATTCTGATAGTTTGGGACATATCAAGCAAAAAAAGACAGAATTCAAAGCATAAAACTTTATCATAAGGTAATTTCTGTTGTTCAATGTCTTTGCTTAGGAGCCATGCTTTCATATGAGCATCTGGGCTTGCTCCCCCAAAATGGAAAATTTTTGTAGAAGACAAGCTTGAACACTGAAATCCAAAGATCTGTGAAACTGGAAGGTAAACAGAAAAATAATGCTCTCTGTGAGCCTTGAGATCTTGGTGAAGGAAGAGTGAATACTATAATCGTGACCAGTTACAAAGACAGGCTTGCGTGTTTAGGGCTTACTCGTTTAGGAAGGAGAGTCTCAGGTCTCTCTGAAAAAATGATGTTTTCATTCACCATCCGTTAGAATTATCTGAACATTTCTTAAAGTTATTTGTAAGTCATCATAGACAAACATTTCCAAACTGTGTGTGGAGATGATGAAGACTGGATCTTAGCCCTTGAGAAATAACTTGAGTCCTCTTTGTTACACCATAATAATTGATATGACAAGCTCCAAATTTCTTTCTTTCCCTCTTTTTTTCCTTCATTTCTAACTGTAATTTCTATTCAAATGAAATCTTAAATATTCTGCCCTGACCTTTGCTGGAAGGAATTTAATTACCTGCAGAGTTTACATAAATTATATGGCCTGTTTGTCTAAGATTAATCCTACACAGAGATCAATAGAACCATGGAACATCAGGATAAAATGGCTTCTTGCAAATGCCACCAAAGGTCACAAAAATCTTTCTGGAAAGAGGGGGCAATAGACATGGTGTGACACATTCCTGTCGTCAGTCCAGTGTATGTCATTGCTGCTGCCTCTGCAGCCACTTGGGGATGATTTATCAGCTGTTAGAGGACATTTGGTACAAACACACTATAAGAACCAGCTGAGTAAAATTAATCGAATGCAGTGATGACTACAATCCATCATTCTCAAAAAATGGCTCAAAAAGTGTGAGAGGGATGATACATTGACCATAGTACAGATAAACTGCTTTTCATATCAGTCTTTGGGAACAACCTCATGCTGCCACAAATGCCATGCCAGTTTCCACATGGAAAAGACAGCTCTTACTTTTTGTTTATGAGGTGGAGAGGACATGCAGAGTTTGCCTAGCCAGGAGACTCATTACAAATGACATGCATGTAGCTTGGTAGAGCTGCTTTCTATGTTCCCTAGGTACATGTTTACCAGCAAATCTGAGTTCATTCTCATATTAGCTTGACAGAATTAATGCAGTGAAAGTGCAACACAGTCAACTCTTGCAGGCTCATCAAGGCTAAATGGAGTGCCAAGAAATGTTTTTCGTGTGTTAAAAAGAAGCTGGGTTGAGAGAATGGTGAAGAGAGAAACAGCCAGTATCCTACCTGTTAGAGCAGCGATCTGAAAAACCTCCAGAGACTTTACTACACCTGACTCAAAGCATAGACTCCAATCTCAGTTTTCCACTGAGAAAACCTCTGATTTTGATAATGAATGGCCATACTCAGACCCTCACCAGAGCTAAGCACCAGGTGTAAATCTTTTTGCTAACATTGCTGATGTGAGGGCAGATTTTCACAAGTGTTCACCATCTAGCAGCTCCCACTGTGACAGATTTTGAAAGAGACCAGTACTCAGTGTAGACAGTTCTTATGACTTCTAGCCAATTAGCTCTGTGCCAAAATAGGAACTGAGCTTTTATGAAAATCAGATCCTCACTGTGGTGATTAGCATTTTTTTTTTAAATCTGCCCCAGGTGGGCAGAACAATTTTAACTTGACTTTGAGATCCATGGGTTGTATTTCCTGCCTCTGAAAGAGGGAAAAAAGAGACAAAACCGTACCCTCATTAGTAGAAATGTGATGGAGGTCTCTGGTGAGAACCATATTTTGGGTCATGGTGTGAATGTCTTTCTCAGCTCTACTTGGGATAAACTTCTATTGGGAAGTGGGACTTACTAGTTTTGTCTCCAGGGCATGAATTGTTGGGGCTGTAATAAACGTAGATTATAAACCAACTGGGAAAGTTCATTTTATTTCATTTCTGCATGATATAGCACAACAGCACTTGACCAAGGACCTCTGTAATACAAAGCAGTACAGCATGCAATTTTGTACGTAGGAAGATGACTTGAAGCTATACAATTTGGAGCTTCATTCCGAGTATGGTTGGATTCAGGCCCTTGGTTTGATCCACTGTGGAGGGGAGGCTCAGAAGTCGAATTTGAAGTGGGATAAAACTTGGATATTTAAATGGCCTTAAAAGCTCAGCAGCATTTTGATGTGGAATTATGCTCTGAACAACATTAGCAATATTAACAATTTTTAATTACTGTGCAAGCCTTTTTCGGCAAGCCTGGAGTCAGAACACCATGCTGAGGGAGCATTCAAACAGAAATGATACACTCAGGGTAATAAAATGCCCATTGTTTCTATGTCCTATAACAAAGCCTGGAAACCACAGATGAGATCAGGACCATATTTTGCAGGGCACTGCACATACAAGCAGGATGAGACAGGCCTTTCTCAGCTCACAGACCAAGGGAGAGGGAGGGAGAAGAGTGAGGATGAGGAAAAGGGACTTCTCTCCATTGCCCGCTTCGGTGATAGCTGCAGGAGCAGAGCCCAACTCTGCCTTCTCACTCTCAGCCCCGCAGAGTGGGCAATGTTGCCCGCGAGTACCAGCTGCAGCTCAGATGGACTTTTTAGGTTCCTGTTATAACACGAGGCCTTCATGGGCAGCCCTCTTTTTTGACTTGAAGCCTAGGGGTGTCAGAAGAGGTCTGCTCACTCGCATGAGTGGATACGCACACTTGGCATGTGGGTTTGCATTGTACCAACTGGTATGGGGCTGCACCTGGTACCTTGTACAGGGACAACTGGAAATTGTCTACTAAGTGTCTGTCAAGCAAGAGGGGACACTGATTGCTAGTGTAAAAATGCAATTCAAATAACTAATGAGAGCATGCTTGAGTTTTTCAGCCATTTCCCACTTGGTGTTATGTTGACAGCGTGGGTTAAGCTGGACTTGAAAACATCCATGTACCTTCTGTGCTGCTGCCAAACTTTTACTGGCATCACCACCCCTGAGGCAGGCTGCTAACACTTGGGCTTCACAACAGATCTGTGTGAATGTCTGCCTTTTTTTATTATCTATTGAGAAGGAGCAATTGTATTAATACCAGCCCGTTTTGGCACAGCCCGAGGCAGAGGCTCCCAGCAGCCTGGAGATGAAGTGCCCGTTGGCGAGTGGGCTTGTGTTAGAGCAGCCCACTTGCTGCCCAGGGCACATCAGACATGGCTGTACCTCCAGTCTCATCTCTGAAGGCCATGTGGCCACCTTTGAAGTGCTCCTTTCCACTGAATCTCGAAAGAGTCTTTGGCTGTTTTTGTGCTCTTAGGGGATGGGGGTATGGGACAAGACATCTCATCTTTGCTGTAAAAGCAGAGCATAATAGCCGTGTAGTTAGGCATTGTCAAATTTGTACTTCTATTTAATCTGTTCCAGTAACCCAGCTCTGAGTTTCTGCATGTCTTTTTTTTTGTATTTGTTTTTGTTTGGGTTTTGGGTTTTGGTTGGTTGGTTGGTTTTGGGGATTTTTTGTTACTTAAGGCAAACTGTAACAGACAACTCTGGGGAGAAAAACGTGTTATCAATAGATTGTGGTGGTAGTGACAGAGGAGTTTAATTCAGGAGGATATATCTACATCCCTTTTATTCCTTTACGGACTATGTTATGTGCTTGCTAATGTGAAAGACCCACAAATGGTCCATAGAACCATGTTAAACGTTGTTTCCACTACAACTTTAAAATTTTGATGATGCAGTTACATGATGATCTATAAGAGAGAGGTAAGAGGGGGATATTAATTCATTTCTCTTATGGGTCAGGACACCACGACCAAAGATTATAAACCCATTTATAGGTTGTGAGATTAGTGCTCCAGAGGAAGGAACACACTTGAAAAGAAAATTAAAATAAAGATGCAAACTGAGTTACAGCAGGTTTTTATCTGTGCATGTTACATCAGTGCAAATCGGGGGGGGGGGGGGGGGGGGG